>QANY01001827.1:653074-1027587 GCA_003255025.1 Datisca glomerata
GGGGGGGGGGGGGGGGGGGGGCAACAATCTAAGTGATTAAAACTTAGAAGGTGTTCAATAATATGAACTATATAGAAGAAAGAAGCAAATTTTGGGCCTGTTTATCAAGCAGCAAAAACAAAGCTTCAACATGCAGGAACAATTAAGACCAAGCAGGACCAGTTAAATAACTCTCACCTGTGATTTACTACAAAACCCAGAGGGAAAACATGAACAGAACCAGATGAGCTTATAGCCACAAGAATCTCTGGAAGTTGCTGACATGGCCCAAAGGACAGAGAAAATATAGTTGATGCATATGTCCCTCTCCGGAAACTGTATGACTGCCCAAGAAAAATACTTAGATTCCTGGTAGAAATGACCAATATCACTATAGGCAGCGAGCAACAAAGAATGCTTCATGTTGTTGGGAAAAATTCCACAATGATGCATCCAAAGAATATTCTCAAGTCATGATTCAAAACAGCAATGCTCAAGGAAGTAACTATAATGTCAGCATAAAACTCAAGAAGGTAAATATTTAATTCATGTTCATAAATTTAGCTTGTCATCTGCACCAACTTTACCTATAGATGCAGCTTATAAAGAAACAGCTGAGAAACTGTAATCAGACGATGATGGGGTCTATACAGGACCAAATTCTTGCCTTCATATTAGCTGCCCCAATTGGAAATTAGTGACTACCTCAGAAGGTTGAAGAATCAATGTTTTAGGTCAGTCTCAGAAGTACTAAATAGTTTTACATGCTTACAGTCCTTTTTTTTGGTAAGTAAGATATGTATTAGAAACAAAACCCTGAGCCAGAGGGTAGTTACAACCTAGGAGATTGATATGAACAAAAAGCATGTAATCCATTCACCCAGTCCTTCTCAAAATCTAAACCAGGGAATAGAACCTCCACCCAATCTTTAAGAATACAAGTGAAGAAAAAGAAGACTTCACAAAAAGAATTCTCAGTCCCCTCAAAAACCCTGATATTCCTTTCGTGCCAAATTACCCAAAAAATAGCATGAATGAGAGCCGCCCAAAAAGAACTATCTAACAAACCCCCCATTGAGATGGTGCCAACCAAAAACTAGATTCTTGATAGAGCTAGGCATTGTCCATTTGATGGAAAGACTATCCAGCAACTTCCCCCAAAGCTCCCAAGAAAACGGACAATGGATAAACTCATGAAAATTTGACTCTTCTGCCTTCTTGCACAAAACACATCTATTTGGGGTACTCAAACCTCTCCTCTGTAAGTTGTCAATAGTTAAGTTAGCATTCCAAACAGAGCTCCACAAGAGGAAAGCAAATTTAGGGGGGCCTTTCGATTTCCAAATACTCTTCCACGGAAAAGAATCTACTCCTTCGCCGTTGGAATCTAACAGCATATACATGCTTACAGTCTTGATCTACGATATAATCATATTATATGTTCACATTTATATGTTAAGCATGAATCTATGTGGTGGGAATCTATATGAGTTTATCTACCACCCCATATGCCCTCTAAATGTCCCTGTACAAAGACTTGCTAATGCACCGCATGTGTTCCAACCTTGGTTGCTTCGGATACAAGATGGACTCTGATCATAGTTCCCTGCTCAGACGCTGTAGCTATATACATCCCATTAGAAGAGAGAACCATTGCAGCTATTGGAGCGCGATGGGCATCTATCTGAAATTATTGTTAGAACAGTGCTAATCAATGAAATGAGTCAGAAGATTAAAAATTAATATGGGCTCCACATATGATGCTGGATTAAAGTAATCTATGCCCAGTAGTTACTACTTTTACAGTTACAAATACGAGAATACATATACTTTTAACCACAAGTACATCATGATTCTTTTACCAGGGTATTGCCTTAAGGCATGGTGGTCAATGTAAAGTTCAAACAACTCATCTGGACTTGGAGAACCGAATTGTCCACTAATATGTGTAACTGGCATGACTTAATTAAAGAGCTGTTGGGGGGAGGGAAAGAATGGTGGGGAGAGAGAGAGAATGGTGGGGAGAGAGAGAGAATGGTGGGGAGAGAGAGAGAGAGAGAGAGAGAGAGAGAGAGAGAGAGATTATTTTCATTTTCGACTAAAATCTTTTAGTATTAAATTGGCATGCCATTAACAAGGTCTAAACCATCAAGGTGCCCGTGATTTGTTCATACTAACAATGTAATCATAAAATCTATATTATCCAGATGCGGATCTACATTCTTCATATCTGCGGACACAGATGAATAGTGTGCAAGTCCAACACACTCGTATGCACCTAAACAATATGTGAAAGTTGGTTCTGCAATATTATTCTCCTTTGTCTCATATAGAAAAAATAAAGGCTGATGTAGTAACCTCACAATGTAATCGGAGCTCCATGACATTGTACAATAAAACAGACCCCTTAGTGGTGCTTGCAGGAAGAGCCAAGAAGCAACCATCCAAACTAGGGGAGAATGCACAAACTCCTGAGAAGAAAAAATCAACGAGTAGGTATACATCATATATGTTATGCTGGCATCACAGTTAAGTACAACGTACTAAACCTTTCCATAACTTGAGCATAAATATTAGACTGTCATTATAAAATAGAAGAAACAAAACAAATTTTATTTTCTTGATCAATAAGATGATGTTTAATTCAGTGAAAAGTATCAATAACCAAGAACATTCAGTAGGTGATTGACTTTAAACATGTAAAGATTTCCCACCACTTAAATGTGTTAAATTACAATAGGGTTAGTCAAAAAATTACAACAGCACAATGTCGAGAAAACATGATCAATATGCCCAGTCCAACTTCCCACTATAAAACATGTAACTGCCGAGTTTTTGGTGATTTCTCTAAGGATTGTAGTATTTTTTGGGATAAAAATCAAGTTCCTAGTTTCTAAATGGCCTTCCACTAACAAATAGCTTCATAGTTTTCCATTATGTTTTGTTCTTTCCAACTCGGGAGACGTGTACATTAATATATCTTTGTAGGGGATTTCTTTTCCTCTTTATACTCATGAATCATATATCTAATACAAATTTTCTCTTTTATTTTAAGAAAGAAAAAAGAAGAAAAAGACAGTATAGTTTTTCCAATAACTAGAGCAGATGGAAGATGCTCAAGTTGAAAAGCTCAGCCCGATCACTCCTTAAAACCTAAGTGTTAAGGAAAGGGGTACTGGAGCCTTATAACTAGCACAAAATGGACAAGTCTAGGCGATGTGAGATAACATTCGAACACACCCTCCTGGACCACAACACGGTAGCCGGACTAAGCAGCATGCTAAACAATCCGACCTAAGGGGACAAAAAACCGAACTAAAGCGGCACAAACAAAGGCCCAACCAAAGCTCTGATACCAAGTTGAAAAACTCAGCCCAATCACTCCTTAAAACCTAGGTGTAAAGGAGAGGGGTACTAGAGCCTCATAATTAGCATAGAATGGGCAAGTCTAGGCGATATAGGACAACATTCCAACAGCTCAGAGGGGTCTTCTTCATTTTCTTCATATTTATATGCTATGAGAAACCAAATGAAATTGTTAATAAAAACATAACAAGTAACAACACTTTTGCTTTCCATAGGATTCTTCAATGCCCTCCACCATTTCTTATCTTCATAAACAAACATGTTGTTAACCACATAGTTTAGCATTCTGTTTATGCTATTATGTCATGTTTGCATTAGTATAAGTAAAGAGAGATAATGGCATATATTTCCATGTATGGTGATACTGGAACATGTTATGCATGAACCTATTATCCATGCAATTAAAGGTGACCTTTATTTGTAATTATGACTTATGCATCAGTATTTGTGTGTGATAGCAATATTATAACGTGAGAACAACCAAAAGTTTAAAGCTTGCGCGTCTTGCCATGTTCAGACATCATTGGCAGGCTATTTTTATTAATTGTCGCGAGACAACCTACGACTAACTTCTTTTTTAATGTTGCAAGACAACCTACAAACTAACCATTTTTCTTCTGAGAAAGTGATAACAATAACAAAGGTTACATTAGAAAAATACAAATCCAGAAGATCCACGACAAAAATCCAAAACTAATGTACTTGTAAGCTATTACAGGTACATAAATAAATATAGTCCAATCTCACCTTTAGCATTGGATACAGTGTCGATAGTGTCCAAGATTGCAAGAGTATTTATGTCATATACATAAGTTTTATCTTGTAATACAACAACAAGTCTGCATTTGCGAAGGCATCGTGTTAACATTAATAACAAGAAAGAAATTTGTCCAGGCCAACTGAATTTACTGTGAATATTTAGTTTCATTTCTGATATATCATATAGCCCAAAAACCAGTAAATAAAGATTCTCTTGTAGAATGGTAAATGTATATCCCAGAAAAAGTTTCCAATCATTGAAGTTTCGAAAAGATTTTTGTACATAAAAGTAGACAGTTTTAAAAAGAGAGAGGTTTTTATCATAGATTTAAATTTGGAGTAATGCCCGACACATTAACAGGCTTTCTGGATAATGGTCCTAAAATTATGAACTTGTTTCTCAATAAAGGTATTCTAGTATTTAACTTTATCCAAATCTTTCTAAGCTTATATGCTAATGATACATAAACAAGGTCTCTAATGATACATAAACAAGGTATCTCATGCAGTTTTTTCATAAGTTCATGAAAAATTAACGGAATTAGAAGAGTGAAATCAACTTCTGATATGATTAAATCATTTACCTTTTCCTATTCATGCAAACAGCAAGAATTGAAGTTAAAAAATTCAGTTCTCGAAGAGCAGTTCCAGTCGTCTTATTGAACAGACAGAGGCGGCGTGGGGATAGAGATGGCTGTAACAGTACGCATATTTTATTAGCAAGCCAGAAACAGATATACTACTGCTAAAAAAGCTAAAGCATAACTATAACATCCAAGTGTACCAAATGATAAGATGATAAATTGCTGGAGTACCTGTTCACCAGCTCCAACGACGGCAAGGAGACTGGAGCCAAAAAGCATTTCAACAATACTGAAAGCCCCAGCAACTAGAAGATGGAAATAATAATGACCTTTAGCATGAACAAAATCTATAACTCCATGATTCCATCTAGAGTTATATTACTCAAATCAACCATCAAGATCAACGAACAATACTATCCATTTCTATATGCTTAGTAGAGCAAGTAGCTGTCACATTCGCATAAAAACTCTGCAAATACTTCCAGAGGTAACTAATACAAATCATTAGACCTAATCTCATAATACGGGTTTTAAATCCTTTGCACGAATTCTCTAGTACTGTCATTGTTTTGCCGATGGAGCATACATAAACAACCAAAATTTTGATACATAAACTTATAGTAAAAGTTGCAAATCAGTTTTCTACACAGAAGACCTAAATGTGAACTGCATCTTAAAGATAGATTAAGAGAGATACGTCTTGTGATAGCACATATCAAACTCTTTACATTGGAGATATTCAAAATTTCAAACTTTAGTAAGAAATATAAATTATCACAATATTAAGTATCCATTGCTTCACAAAATTTCCAGCCCTCAGAAACAATAAAGAGGTCTTTCAGTCTTTCGCAGCTGACAACTACTTACTCCTAATCCATTTTTTCACAATTTTTAAACATCAATTTAGAACAGAAGCTGGTTGAAGTAAACAGCTTTAAATACAACAGGCTATATAAAGAAGTTAACTGTGCAATTCAACAAGTACGGATAAAGAACACAAAACGTTAAAATTGAAGGGAAAAACGAAGAAATAAACAAAACCTCTAGCAAGGATAACTTGCCTCTTTCGTAGCAGAGTCTACCAGTATTCGACTCAAATATTTTGAATCCATTCCTCGTGCCAATCGCAAAGTAACTGCGCATTCCAGCAAACCAATTGAAACACGATTCCAGAGGAAAAAGTTACCAAAAGAAAAGGAATCATATTTCGAAACTCAAAAGAATGAAATCATAGCTAAAAATAAGACAAAACGAAACAGCGAATTGGATGTCTGGATTAAATACCTTGTGTCCTGGTTGAAGGAGGCGGAGAGAATTGGGTAAGACGAGGAGGGATTGGCCATTAAGAGAATTGGGTTCGGTAGTGTCTTTTACGGGAAGATGGAATCTCTGTAGTCAGAAGCTTGAGAGTCAAAATTCTTCTGATGCTCACCAAAGCGGAATCTAAGTCGAGGTGGACGTTGCCACTGTCAACAAGTCATAGACTTTCAGTGGGTCCTCAAATTTCTACTCAAAATGAGAAATTGGGTGAGAGATTTCTCGAAGTGCAAGAAATTTTACTGACCCTTTAAATTTATCCAGATGAAATGTTACATTTTTTTTTTGTTATGGAAGAAGGCTAAAATATTTCCGTATTAGAATATGATTTAGTGAAAATTCTTTATTAGATTATGATCTAACATCGTGATTTTAAAATTTAAAATTAATACTTCCGACTTGATTAGGATTATTTTTTAGGATCGATAACTTAATTGGTGTTTGTTTAGATTCCATATTTATTTTTAATTTTTGCCTATCTTTTTATTTTTCATTTTTATCAATAGTATCCGGATCAACTTATATATATCTCCGCTAATATTTCGAGTATTGTGTCATCTAAATATTTTCTACTCGAATTAAGATAAATCAGTTACTTTAACCTGATAAGTTATAAGACATGATCCCATGTAATTCGAACATTTGTCCTCCTACTTTTTTTCTTCTTCTTCTTTTTACCTTTTTCTTGATTGTTTTCCAAAATGAATACTAAATCAAGAAATTTAATCCAACATTATTTTAAAAATATTTCATCTTAGGCAATTTAAAAGGAAAATCACTTGTTTGGAATTCAAAATTATTCGTTTACTTATTAGATTTCAAAGGAAACACCCAAAATTGACTCCAAAACAAAAAACCCCAATTGCAAAAATATTTCAACTTTGGTATGGTGGGTCAAATATATGTGAATTTCCCCCAAAAATATATGTGGATTTTATTTTTTCGAGACAATATAATTATTTTTAAATTATAATTATTTTCCACTCAATATAATTCACTATCATCCACAACCAGACTACTCAAAGTTTATTTGATCGAATATTTAAAATCGGTAGAATTGTCAGATATAAATTTAGAGACTCTTATTGTCTAAAAAAAACTTAGAAGTTAAAATGAGTGGATGTGAAATAGAGAAGCAACTTTAAATTAAAACAGTTTTTTAAAATCAATTAAAATCATAATAATAAAAACCTATTATAATACATTTGTTTTTTAGTATGCATTTTAAAAAGTAAAAATATCAATTGTATAGGACCTCGTATCTTATGTTAGGATAGTAGATAACTTCCCAACCCTTGGGTTGGGTCAATAATACGATGGTCATTAGTTGACCCAAACAATGCAAGTCCACTCTACACTGCATTTTACGAGAAAAATATTAGGCTTGTTTAGGTAGACAAGTCATTTTTAAAAAATAAGTAATAGTACGTGTGAAAAAAATTGTATTTATAAGAATGGTTAGTTTTTTTTATAATTATAATTTTTTTATAAAATTAGAAAATTTTATGTACATGTATATTATGGTATGTAAAAATATATCATAACTATATATTTGTATATCATAGTATATTTTAATATATCATCAATATACTGTAGTATATTCTAATCTATCATAGTATATTTTAATATATCATCAATATATCATAGTGTATATATAGTATATTTTTATATATCATCTCGTACCATACAACTTCTCACACTCAAGCATGTCTCCTCCTTCTTCTTCATCTATCTCATTCGAAAAACCAGAAACTCAAAAATCAAAACCATAAAATCAAGAAATTTTTGAATTCTTTCATTGTAGAACCACGACCTCCAAAGATATAAAGCTACACTCCCCTCCATGACCTTCAAAAAATGGGTTCCGTCATATTTTCTCTTCAACTAAATCTGAAATTATTTTTAATGACGGATTTGGAACTCAATCGTTGATTCTCCGTACCACCGCACAATGCACGCAACAGAGAAGTATGAAGAAAATGCGAGAGAAAATAAAGAGACAGAGAGGGGTGCACGACAGAGATAGAAGAAAAAGGTAGAGAATGAGGGGGAGACCGCAAGAGAGAAGACAAAGGGAAAGAAAAAAGAAAAAAGCCGCCCATATTTGTATATAATAAACCTAATTTTCCCAAAATATTAACTCAAAGGAAAACAATTGAGAGGGAGGGACAATATTTGTCAAAATATGACAAGAATAAATAACTTTCCTGTTCAAACTGTAAAAATGGTTGGAAAACTTTTTTTTGACAAAAATGGCCGAAAATGGATAAAGTCTTATTTATTAAAATTATACAGATATAAATAAATTGTTTACATTGTTTCGGTCATTTTTCAAAAAAAAAAATCTGTCATTTTTATAATTTGAGTTGAAAAATTGATCATTTTTACTGTTCTCTCTAATATTATTTCAAAGAAAATAAAAAAAAATAATTTTTGTATCTTCTGAATTTGAAATATACTCAATTTGATGTTCACATGCTAAATTTTAAACAATCGAAACCTTTTAATAAAGTCTTTAAGATAACTTTTATGTTATTATTATTATAACTAAGCTAGAATATTAATATGAATTATTTATTTCACGAGAAGTTGCTTGTAGTCTGTGCTCTTTGATACTAAAGAGTCTGGATTTTATGCTAGCACGAGTTGTAATAAGTTGTCTTCTTCCTTTTGAAGCATGTTTACATTAACGTCCATGCATATATTAAGGAAAACTTTACCATGTCGGGAATAATTTTTCAGCATTGATGCTGAGTCATTATATTTTTTAAATTATTTTTGGAGTAATCTGGATCACACAAATTTTAGAAGGTAATAAATTTTTTTTAGATTCACCAAATACGTACTGAACTTCACCAAATACATACAAATTAATAATTTTTAGAGGGGTTCATCAATTACGTAGTGGGGTTCACTTAATACGTAGTGGTGTTCACCAATTACGTAGTGGTGTTCACCAATTACGTAGTGGTGTTCACCAATTACGTAGTGGGGTTCACCAATTACGTAGTGGTGTTCACCAATTACGTAGTGGGGTTCACCAAATACTTATAAATTAATTTTTAAAGGGGTTCACCAAATACATAGTGAGGTTTACCTAATATGTAGTGGAGTTCACCAATTACGTAGTGGAGTTCATTAAATACTTAAACATTAATAATTTTTAGAGTGGTTCACCATTGAAAAAAATAGGAAAAAACCCGTTATTTCAATGCAAACATTCATGATACTCATTTATTATGTGAAATTAGATTGGATTAATTAAAGATTCCCGATAGAATTGAATACTTATTCATAAACTCGTTGAAAGTTGTCATTGATAATGTTATTGTACTTTTGTGATAAATATCGAGTTAGACGGGTTTTCACCATATATAATTATAGGTCGTGATGTTATGATGATCGATAAATCATATTTATCGGTTTGATGAACACGTATAACCCTCAAGATCGGATTCTATCTTTAAATTGAACATATCCGCTAAAAGTTTGAAATTTAATATTGAAAATTTAACTTTTTATTTTATAAATTTAACCCCATAAAATTTGAAAAATAACCTATTTACGTTTTGATTTATAAGCATATAAATATATTTTATTTTATCCATCCAACTTTTTTTAAAAAATTGATGAGGATATAATAGATGAAGCGCAAACAAAGTTATCAAGATTCTCGACTTTTTATGTGAACAACCGTATAAGATGAATTTATACCGCTCTAAAAAACCTTAAAAATTAAAAGAGATGGAAATTATGAAAAAGCCTAAAATTAAGACCGAAACAGCTTTCGAGCCTCCGAAAGTGCTTAAAACAGTATTTTTTTGACCCAAAACTGGGTTGCGACGGGTATACCCAAGTCAAAAGTTACGCCCTCTGAAAGTTGACTTGTGCGTATCATGATCTATCTGTTCCAGAAATTCTAAAGCTACACCGTCTGTATCATCAGTAAATCCTATTTATCGGTTTTAAACTTCTAAATTTATTTTTATTTATCTAGGTTTTTTAAGGCATAATAGAGAGTATTGAGGCCCAAACGCGATCAGCAGGCCCCAAATGTCAGTCATGGCTGGTGAATCACCTACCATGATTGGCGTTTGGGGCCCGCTGGACACATGTGAGCCCCAAACATCATAGTAATAGGCGTTTGGCTCATGTCCCAGTGACGCGGGCCAAACATCTGTGTGTCTCGCGTTTGAAATCCAAACGCGACCAACACGCCCCAAACGCCAGTCTTGAATGACAACTCGCCATGTAGTGATGACGTTTAGGTCCCTTAACAATTTTCATACACGCTTAGACATTTTCACACACTTAACACTTTTATTACATACTTAACCATTTTCACGCACTTAGTCATTTTCAAACACTTAGCCATTTCACAAACTTTCTTATTTTCACACTGAATCATTTTCACACATTTGGTTTTTTTGTACATTTAATCATTTTCAAACCCTTAACCATTTTGACATACTTGGTCATTTTCATGTGCTTAATTATTTTCACAACTTAGCCCTTTTTGCAACTTAACCATTTCAGACACTTGGTCATTTCACTCACTTAATTATTTCACACACAAAAGCTCGTCTCGCTTGATAATTGTCACAAAAGGACAACAACATTATCAATGACAACTTTATCGAGTTTATGAATAAGTGTTCAATTGCTTCGTGAATGTTTACATTGAGGGAATGAATTTTTTTTTATCGGTGATTTACCGGGTATTCGGTAATTACTTGTCACAAAACCCCATTTTCATGCAATTAAGCATTTTCAAATACATTTAGGTGCTTTGTATTTTTATGCACTTGGTCATTTTCATACAGTTAGCCAAAATAAAAAGATTCTCAATTTCTCAATACAAACATTAATGATTTTCACTCATATTTGAAATTGAATTGAGTACCACTACAAATTAATAGTTCTTCTGATACAAATCCCTTCTAAACACTCTCAAAGTACACTTCAAATCTACTTATGTACATAACTACACAAATATTACACTAGAAAGTAGCATAACAAGATGCACATCCCGGTATTTTTTAATGACTACTTCAATTGCACCAAATTACCACTCGATCAGACAGCTCATAGACTTTCAATACTATCTGATACAAATCATCTTTGTCAAATTTGGAATTTGGTTGTATAGCTGTAAGATTTAGAATCCAAATATAAGAAACAATAAGTGTTACTCTTACATGTTAAGTATTAGGCATTTGATAGTGTATGAAATAACTAATCTTGTAAGAAAAGAAGATGGTAGACAATATTTCTCTAAAGAATAATAAGAATCAAATAAGCATCAACTCTTTAGTGTATGAAATATTAGCTCCCCCACTGGCATAATGGATATCTTAAGATGGATGCATAATTAACCAAATCAGCTATTAGAAAGCACCACACCTTGACATAATGGATATCAAGAGATAAAATTCATGGTTTACTCGTTTTATGAAGCATGTGACTAGATATTTTAGTATAACTTTCAACGGTTTCAACCGGTGCAAGGTTGGGGGAATCTACGGGTCAAATATACTAGAAAAAGGAAAAAAACAAAAATAACAATCAGAACAAAGATATGGAATAAATTATCAACATACACCTACCTGATAAGAAGTAGTTGAATATATCAATACAAACAAAGAAAGCTTGAGTGGCAAAAAGCATATCATTCAATTCGCCTATTTTTATAATTCATGAAAAACACTTGACGTTTCTTTTATTTTGTGAAAGAGTAGCATTACAGTATGTCAGAGATGAGAGTGCTTGATATTCCAGGATGGATTCTCTTTCCTTCAGGTATCATCAATAAATAAAACGTCATGGCTTGAAAAGAGATCGGCATCATGGCCCACATTCTTAACATATAAGCAATAAAATGGCATTAGCATTACACAAATGCAAATAACTTGAGTATGTAAAGCAAATGAACTTCAAGTATTCGAGTCATTCATACCTTCAAAAATTAATGCCTCCACCATTTCTGTGGTGAATGAGATCAAACAATTTGGTGCTGCACATAGCATTCAATATTAATAGAATTAAAACAAGCTTTAGAATATATGATAAATGACTAGGAATTAAAGAATCTAGAGAGGGGTATGATAAATAAAAGTCGAGTTCAAAACATGTCGAGTTCAAAACACGTATAGAAGAAGATAAATCCAATTGAGGGGATTAGATGATACAGATATAGAAAGAATAAATTTATCAACAAGACTGAATTACCAGAAAACAGAGATTGTAACATGTTACCAGCAATTCAAATTCTTTCAAACTTGACACAAAAGCTTACTTACAAATGCATGCACATTCACAAAGGGTAAAACTTAGCATGCTTATTAGAATCAATGACAAGGGAAAAATTAACAAATGCTTACAAAAGTCATCAACAACGACAAAGAAAATTTTGTCCTTTCATGGCCTCATTTCCCCTTTAATATATCAACAATGACTTCTAACAGAGGCACACCTTTGGCATCAACCTACAATTAAGGTTAAAACTGGAAGTTTTATGACGCATTCATAATATCTGATTCTTTGAGAGAGTTATACTTGAGCAATCTTAATTTTTTTATTCATCTAAAACCACAATCAACATCATAAACATACGAAGGTGATTGCAGCAGACCAAACTCAATAACTTTATATTGCTCTGTTTTGTTGATGTATTGGATTAAACCACTGGGACATACCTTAACAAACGAAAAGAAGCTTGGGAAATCCCAGCAACAAAAGGGATAGTGAAAACAAGTTGTCTATAGAAGTAGGGTCAGACACTGTATCTTCTACCTTCTGAAGCATAGATGACAGTAACAATGACACTACGACCACCAGTCCTACTGCTAGCTCTCTTAAACTCATCAACAGTGCATAAACAAGAGGTGGAACAACACTTGTGTCTATAATTAAATTATTAAAATCTTTAATCATTATTAATTAGATTAAAATTTAACAAAAAATACCTTTTGTTTCAACTCAAAAAACACTTACATAGTTCATATGGAGGATCCAGTTTGGCTAAGCTAGCATACCCAATGCTCTGTCAAAAAAAATAGAAGGTTATATTTTAATACACAATAAAAAAGTATCTATAAAAATTGTAAAGTGTCTACTACCTGAGAAATGCAAAGGCTTGCAAGAGTTAAACCATACATTAAGTCCTGGAAGTTAGCAGCGTTATAGTTTCTCCCCTAACTCAATAACTTTATAGTGCTCTGTTTTGTTGATGTATTGGATTAAACCACATGGACATACCTTAACAAACCAAAAGGAGCTTGGGAAATCCCAGTAACAAAAGGGATAGTGAAAATAAATTGTCTATAGAAATAGGGTCAGACATTGTATCTTCTGAAGCATAGATGACAGTAGCAATGACACTACATCCACCAATCCTACAGCTAGCTCTCCTAAACTCCCCAACAGTGCATAAACCAGAGGTGGAACAACACTTGTGTCTATAATTAAATTATTAAAATCTTTAATCATTATTAATTAGATTAAAATTTAACAAAAAACACCTTTTGTTTCAACTCAAAAAGCACTTACATAGTTCGTATGGAGGATCCAGTTTGGCTAAGCTAGCAAGATGAGTTGTGTCTGATTGTCGACGAGAGTTTGCATTATGCCACGTGCGAGAGTCTGCAATCATGTGACCCAACTTTTTATAATAGTCGCATATGTTCTTGGACATGTCTTATTGGCCTTCTCTCGACAAGTTTGAGAGTGCAGGGAGAGACCAAATGTTTGGAACCCTGACCCTAAGGGGTGTGCTCAGAGTGCTAAGGAAGTAAAGAACTTCGTCTTTGATGTCTAATAGTATTTCAGAGTGGCCCATATACCGGAAGTGGATAAAGTGAGCATTACTTCCATCTATCTTATAGGTGATGTTAAACTATGGTGGAGAAGTAGAGTTGAGGATTCTTCAGGCTAACCTATCACCGATTGGCCAGAGATGAAACAAGAGCTGATATATCTGTTTTTGTCGTGTAATGTCCAATGGCTAGCAATAGACTAATTGAGGCCTTTAAGGTAAACATGTTCTTGTGGTAATCATTGCGAACTCGTTCCTTTTTTGGAGGATTCGTTTCATGTTCCTGCTGTCGAAAAGCCTCAAGCTCCGCTTCTTTACTCAACCTTTATGAAAAAAAAAACCTTCCTTTTTCATAATAAGAAGGCCAGCTCTAGAGCCGGTGGAATTTCCCAATCCTATCTTTACATGAAGTCAGTCTGGAGCACTTGGAAGGGGTGTATGTGGTCTTTTTAAGCCCATGTTTTTCATATCGATAAAGCGGGCTTCGTCTCATTTCCAGAAATCCAGTTATACTCTTCCACTTTCGCTATGTTAATGATGAAAGAGGATCTAGATTTATATGCAGATGATGATGATGTCCACTCATGGCTCAATGCGCTTAACAAAACAACACTCTCTAGATTAAGAAAGAATTTCCTTCGTAAGTAAGTAGCATCAAGAGGAAATCACGATCCCCCATTTGAGAATGTTTAGCCATGCCCACAGCTATTTCAAAGGAAAGCAATCTTCTTAAGAAGAAAGTCACAGTCACACCACTAATAGGCGGAAGAAGAGATTCCCAACTATTGATTCTAATAAGAAATTGCACCGCAGAAAAAAAGTCAACCTCACCCCAGGTAATCAGTGCTTCCTTCCCCTTAGGTCAAAGATTAAGAACTCCCTTTCGAGCTAACCTTACATGGAGCTACCTGCCAACAAGCAACAAGAGTTCTCATTCACGACTAACAAAGCATTCGTTCGGAGTTGACAAGGGAGAGGGGTTACTTTCCTATATTATGTTATGATGGATAGGTTGGTTGCACTCCCTTTGAGGTAAGAACAGTTCCTTTTGATTCAATTGCAAGAAAACTACCTCTTTTTAGAGTTTGATACGAACACTAAGTGAAACAGTCTATTTATACGGATTCCTAAAAAAATGAAAAAATAGACTATCATAATATTTGACAGAAGCATCACTTTGTTTGTTAGATGCCTTCTTCCTAGCAAGATCAGATCAAGAATAGCCTTTGGCTAGGAAAGCATAATCAGAATAATGCCACGCCCAAAGCATCAAGACTGTTTATTCCGCTAAAATAGTAAAGAGACAAGACATCTTATGCCAAAAAATTAAGAAAGTCAAGTGCTAGCGTGCAGCTCCCATTCTGAATCCAAGAGAAACCCTAAGAGAAGACCATGCTGGCACCGAAGCTAAGGGAAAGAATTTGAACGAGAGGAATGAAAGAAGAGCTTATTTGTATTCAATGCTAGCCGACCCAGCCTCCCAGATCCGCATCAGCGGATGGTGTGACGACAACCAACTTGATTTAAAATAACGATTTGAATGTAATCTGACTCGCGAAAAGAGAGAACAAGCAGAACTTCTTTCTCTTTTATATGAGATGAGAGGACTGCTGCCACTTCCTTATTATCATTTTGACAATCTCTAATCTACGCCTGGGTCATGAGATTCTTATTTACAAACTAGAACGCCTTCAATTACTTCCTCTGTTTGCTAGTTTTTCATTCTCTTCTTGGTTTAGCTGCCAGCTGGCCAAGCATGGGCAACACCTACGAATTCCAATCTTCTGATTGTTTCAATTCCATTAGCCATTTTGCATTCTAATGTATGGGGGCCCTCGCCTATGCCTTCTTTCTCTGGTTATCATATTCTTTTCTTAGAACTAGTTCATAGGAGGTTTGTTCAAAGCTCATTCATGGGATTTATTATCACTTCTCTTGCCCATATACCTCAAAAATGTGGTCGCAGAAAGGAAGCATAGACACATATTAGAGAAAGGGCTCTTGCTCTAATGTTTGACGGTTGTGTCCCCTATAACGTAAGGTAAGTGCCCCTATGTTAGTTGGGGGCCTTTTCCATCACAGTCTTTATCATCAACCTTGTGCTTGGCAATATGGCTCGATATTAACGTCTTTTTGGATCGCCACCTGATTATGAAAGTCTTATACTTTTCTTTTATACTATACTCATATACCTGCCCAGCTACGTCGTAAATGTACTTGAATTTTTTCACAATTAATACTTCTTTTATACCAAATCTGTTAGTTTTAAAGAATTTCAACCAGAAAAACCTATTAATTCCCTTTTAACATCTCAAATTAATACAAACCATTTGAAAAGATCCATTTTAAACCTTAAGAGCCTATACGCAGAACAAAAACTTAAGCTATTTGAAATATGAGAAACTTATCTACAAGAGGAAGAATAATGATCTAGGGCAAAGAGCTCGATCATATCTGGGTATCATTAAACTTGAAAGATTCGCAAACTTACCGAATCGAAACCCTAAATCGTGAGATAGAGCACTGGCGATGGAGAGAGGTCACAGACGACAAACACATAGAGCTGACGATGGAAAGAGAGCATCGATGATTAACACAAAGATAAAGCCATGACAAAGAGAGCAAGGATGACGAACACAAAGAAAGTCTAGACGACGAATGCAGAGAGAGCCTGGACGACGAATGTAGAGAGCCAGGAGATTGAGGGTGAAAATTGCGTGGCCTTGACTGAGTTTTTGTGAAGCTATGGAGTTAAGATTTCGAATGAGAAGGCTTTCGAAGAAAGAGATAAAATGGTAACCTACAACCCATTCAACAGGTAATATCATTTTCTCTACTCTTTTTAATCTAACGGATGTGAGTCTCCTTGTCTCATCTAACGGCTAGGAAGTCTCTTAGCATCAATGCCGGGAAATTTTTTCGCATCATTGGAGAGGGACCCATATATTAATGTCCATGTCATCTACAAATTTTACTGACATCACTCCTTGTTTTGAAGTTTGAACAAATGGACTTAATTAAGACATTTTAAAGTAATTGAGGTTTTATAGAAAAATAAGAACATGATATGCCAATTGGGAATCAGTTCATGGTTAAGATCAAATTAAAGTGAATTTGGAATGCAAACTAATTTCTCAAACATACGTGTTTAATAGTATTCAAAAATGATTTAAAAACTTATTTTGAAATAAGTTAAAATTGAAAAATGCTGATAAACTTAATCTATTAGTTTGGAAACTCAAACAAATCTAAACAATTAAATCAAATAAATAAGCTAGTTGTAAATGATTTTTTCTCCCTTACCCGAAACATAATAGAGCGCTTGAGAATAAAGACGATGAATAATAGAATCCCTTAGTTTGTATTTGATTTCAATGAATGAACTTTACAATTGGCATTTATTTATAGGCCTTTACAGAATCTGATATCACATCTTTAGTAATGAAATTATTACAAAATGGTGAGGAATATTCTCATATCGGGGATAGTTGAATATTCCTCAAATTGTGTGAATTTGTTTGAATTATCAGAGTAAATCCGTCCGTTGGATGATCTTTATCAACGCTCCCTCGGCTTGCTGTATTGGCTTGCCACGTGTCCTGATTAGTTTCTTTCTTGCAATCGTCTAAGTCGTTCTTATAGCCACAGTATGTTGTTCTTTCTAGCTGAACATATGGTTTAAATCTTGCCACACATATTGTGATATTTAATCTTGTTCATTTACCCTCATTACACTCAACCAAATTCTATTTGTTGAGATGTAATGATTATCGCCCGTTTCTCAAGTAGATATGATGTGATTCTCCTGCAATTATTAACGCTACAAAAGTAACAATAAAGTAAGAAAAAAGGAGCATGTACCTGTGAGCCGCGACACTTTGTTTCCCATTCTCACCGACACTTCTCTCAGAATTTCCACCTGTATCCCCCATGCCTCATCTTTTCAGAATTATAGATTATGCCTTCATTACGTCTTCCCATTGTCAGCTTTCCTTTCTTGAAAAGAAGAGTTTAGAGGATATCATTTCCCCTTATCGCCAATTGGCGCTCCCACATTTTCCCGTACTCGCATCGGTTCGGTTCTTGTGCTTATCAGTCATGGCTGTCTTCTCACCTCTTCTTTTTACAATTAGGCATTTTTTACATCTTTTTGGAGTCCACTACCTATTGAAGGAGAACTATTCCACTTCATTTTTTTACTTGCAACTTTTACTTCCATAAGTGTTTTTCTTCCTCCTCTTTCTTCTTCTTCTTCTTTATTCCCTCTATGTTTCTTCTTTGTTTTTTATCCTTCTACCATGGAGGAAGAAACCGTTTTCAGGCCCACTATCCCCCTAGTCAGATCCCAATAGGAACTTGACCGTTTGATAGTCTTTCACCAAAATGTTTTTCCCTTGGATGTCCTCCATAGATTTGGAGAGAGTAACGCCACTGGAATACCATGTTCTCCTTATTACTAGATAATCCTAAGCCCAATGTACATAGCCTTAGGTCTCAAACTCCCATTCTCCCCCTTTTTATAGGACATTTTCCATACAGTAGGTTTAACTCCTTCCTAATTTACCCCTAGCTCGTATAGGAACCTCTTAGGTTTTAAAGCCTTGAATAGGAGACATAATTTAGACTTAGGAGTAGATGAACTATGTCACTGCTATATAGTCAAATATATGAATGGGTGTTATTATCTTGCCCGATGTCCTTCCAAGCGAAAATAAAAGTTGATAATCGCCCTTCTAAAAGGGGATAAAGGCTGAGAACAGGATACCCTGATGATCGGTGAAAACTATGGTGGTGATGGTCGGTGTACTATCCCTAGAAATTGGGGTGTTTTTAGTAAGTTGTCGGAGCTCTGGTTCTTTGCCTTTTTCCACTTTATACTTTCATTTTTGTTTGTTTTGCTTCTGATAAATTATTTTTGTGCAGGTCCCAAGAAGATCAAGAAACCATACCTATCAAAGCCTTCTATCGACAAGATCAACGCAACTTTCCGTTGCTGAGAATGAGACTGGAACGATCTTTTAGATCTCCAGAGACAATTAGAAGTTGGCTACATCCCAATCACGGCTCCCGTTGCAACTTCATCTGCTCAGATTTCTCTCATTTCCTAACCTGAGCTCCTGAGAGGTATTCCTATCCCCATTTCCACCTAGTTTCAATTTCTAGCACTTTTTTTCACTGATTCCGAGCGGGAATACGAGGAGATTGAAGATTTATTCCTACGATTTCCCAATCTGGAAGATGTGTTGAAACGCATCCAAAGTGGAATTCTGGAAGTAGTGGGGGATGAGAGAAATGTTTGTCCAAGCACGGATGCCTCCAATTCAACGAGGAGCCCGGTGTCACCACCACCCGTTGCGTCGAGCAGTCTCATCACAGAGACTGATTTTGTCGAGCTGGGGGAGGAGACTAGTCCGCGCAAATCTCCTCCTCCTCTTGCTACTGCTATTACTGAAAGATAGTCTATTCCCTCCAACTCTACCAGTTCCCAAAGAGGAGGTGAAGAACCTCCTCTGTAGAGGTGGAGGCATTTTGTCGCGACTCCTCCCATTCCTACTTCATTGAGCTTCCTCCACAATCCCCTCCCTGCACATATCATGGTAAGGGGAATTCAATCTGAGACCGATATGGCGCATGCTTTGGTGATGTCCGCTTGCAACTAGCTCTGCTCCTTGAGCCATCGTTTAATGAAGGTAAGAACCTCAACTTTTCTCGCTTACAATATCTTTTTTTAATTCCCATTTACTAACGTCTTTCTTTTTTTAGGCCATCATCTACCATAATGCTCCCCAAGAGTATTATCTTACCATGGAGCACGAGGCTTTCACTTGGAGGAAGAAGGAAACTGAGTTCCAGGGTGCTATGGAGGAAGCTCTAGCTGACAACGAGCTACTAAGGAAGGCATAATCTGAGCTCCATAGTGCTTTGGATCAGTTTTTCTGGGACACAACAACATCTTAGGAGCATCCTTAGATTGTTAATTCCCTGAAGGATGCTCTGATGACTTCAGAGAGTGCTTTAGCTGAACCTGCTGAGAAGTTGAAGGCAGATAAGTTGGCTAAGGCCTAGATGGAGGAACATGAGAAGCTGGTCGGAGAAAATACCAAGCACTTTTTGACAAAACTGAAGGGATGGTTATAGTGCAGGTTACAAATATCGGCTAGCAAAAATACCTCCCCTAATGCCTCTATTCGAGATTCCTGGATCCCGTTCTAAGTAGGATGCACCCATGAGGATGTCGTTGTTGATCCGAGAAATGATGAAGCATAGACTTAGTTTTCTTCTTTGATTTCTTGTATTCATTTTCCTACACTTTGTTTGTTCTTTGCTGTATTTTTCAGACTTACCAATGAAGCAAATTTCCTTTTGTTAATCTGAGCGCTTGGATACAAATTTTAGTCATTCCAACTTAACATTTAAAGAACAAAATCTAAAATAAATTCCTGCTTACAATGTTTTT
Source organism: Datisca glomerata (assembly GCA_003255025.1). NCBI lineage: Eukaryota > Viridiplantae > Streptophyta > Magnoliopsida > Cucurbitales > Datiscaceae > Datisca > Datisca glomerata. The sequence continues at coordinate 673,350 of QANY01001827.1, forward strand.
AGTTACTTCCTTTTGTCAACGGATGCTCTTTGTCTTAGGATTTCTTTATTTTGTTTTTGCTCCGTTCGAAATTTCCCATCTTCGCATAGTTGTGCGTTTGTTAAAGTTTCACGTTCTACTTCCACTTCATCTGATCACTTCCACTTTCACGTACTTTGGCATTTGCCCACTTCTCGTCCGGTTTCCACTTTCTTTAGTCAATTCTGTTTTTACGCATTTAGGCGTTTGTCAGGGCTTCACGTCTTGTTTCCGCCATATTTGATTTTAATCATACACTTGTTTAATCATACTCCCACTTTCTTATACTTCTTTATTTTTCACATTTTAGATAGGTATTCTTTCACTATCAAGGGCTTAGACCACAAGACCGCTGACCTTTTGATTTTCATATAGTAGAGAGAATGTGTCATCACTCTCAAGGTCTTAGGCCATGAGACCACCGATATTTGATTTCCACATTTTAGGAAACAAGTTTCCCCTTTCCCAAGGGTTTAAACAACAAGATAGACAACCTTTGGTTTCCACATTTAAGGAAGCAGATTTCTCTGTTTCCAAGGGCTTAGACCACAAGACCGCCAATATTTTATTTCCACATTTTAGGAAATAGGTTTCCCCGTTTCCAATGGCTTAGGCCACAAGACCACCGACCTTTGTATTTCACATTTTAATAAAGAGAGGGGATGAGAGTTAACACAAGCTTTTACGTGGAAGAATTATTATTATAACAATGTTAAAAAAGAAAAAAATTCAAACAAAGTACTTTTTCAAGTGGACAACATTCCTTGGTTTTGCCAGCTCTGTTCTTTCCTCAGTTACTTGCTAATAGTAACCACTACCGCCTATTGCCTTAACGATGCATGGCCCTTCCCAGGTTAGCCCGAACTTCCTTTCCATTTGAAAGATCTTTTTCAGTACTAAATCCTTTTTTTCTAGAATTTCCTTCTTTTGATTCTCTTCCCAAAGTAAACCTTCATTTTAATGTTGTATTTGGCCATTAAAACTAACGTTGTCTTTCTCTTTTCTTCCATTATATCTAGGTTTTCTTTCAAGAGTCCCCTGTTCTGCTGTTCTTTTAGCTTTGATCTTATAGTCAGGCTCCCGATTCCAATCACTATTACTGTTTATGTTCTGTATGCTAGAGCGAATGGTGTTTCGCTTATTGCCTCTCTAGGAGTCGTTCTGTATGCTCACAATATTTATGGGAGTTCTTCTACCCATTTACCTTTAGCCAATTCCAGTCGTTTTTTCATACTGTCGAGTATAATTTGATTGGATCTCTTGACTTTCCTATTCCCTTGTGGGTAATACGGAGTAGAGAGTCGATTAATGATTCTCAAGTCTTCACAAAAAGTTCTCACCATTTTACCTGTGAACTGAAGTAGTTTACCTAGAGTGGCTTATGAACGTTGTCATGGTTAAGAAGAAGAACATGAAATGGAGAATCTGCGTAGACTTTACAGATTTGAATAAAGCTTGCCCAAAAGATGAATATCCACTGTCAAGAATAGATCAGATGGTGGATGCCACTTCAGAATATGAGCTCCTAAGCTTCATGGATGCCTTCTCCCAATATAACAAGTTGGAAATGTTCCAACCTGATGAAGCCCACTTTCAGCAGCTTGTCGACTTCTTCTTTAATGGCCATATTCTGTTCTAGTGGAAAACTCATTTTTCGTTATTACTGGCCTGCCAATAGGATCAGTATGCAGTTTACGACATAATATATTTTCAGGTATACCTTGCATCTCATGGGCCGTGTTTGCAAAGATATCCTTATTTTCTTGAAGGAATTCTATCAACAGCTCTTTTTTTGTCCGTTCTAGGTGGGCCCTGATGTTGGTCATCTTCTGCTTTTCGTTGTCTAAGAAAATCGGTTCAGTTTTTTCCCCTGCTTTATACCTTGGACCTATTTGCTTGTCTTCCTGTGATTACTACTGTTCTGTAACAACCATTAGCTCCTCCTCTTGCTTATAGTTTATCATTTTTTTGATCGAGTCTGACGCGATTACTGCACAGATCTGGGCAGCGGCCTGATCTCCTCTAATGGTCTTTATCTCTTCTGGAGACAGGTACTTGAGTACTTGGTGGAATGTTGATAGTACAAATCTCATCTTATGTAACTAGGTTCTTCCCAAGATGGCATTATAGGGAGATGACATGTCCAATACTACAAATTCAGTGAGGTAGTTGTAGGGTTCAGCGTTAACGAGAAGAACTATAATTCCCTCCGAGTAACTAACTGCTCCGTTGAAGCCTATCAACGATTGTGGTGACCCTTGCAGTTGTAGACTTCCCATGGCCACTCTTCTCAAGCGTGGATCGGGGCAAGATATTGGCAACACTCCTATCATCAATCAATACCCTTCTTAATAAACAGCTCCGGGCTTGGATTGAAATGACTAGGGCGTCGTTATGGCATTCGTCATGCTTCAGATCCAGGTCATCAAATATCAGTGGTAGGCTCTCGCCATCATTCGATACATTTCCTCACTCCCAATTTTCCTCCAACATTGGCTTCTTGTAGTACACCTTCCTTTCTTTCCTACTAGTTCCCTCATACTCGGTTAATGCAATGATGGTGCCAACGATCTGAAGTAGTTGTTTCCCATAATCTCGCTTCTTTTAATCTCGGGTCTCCTGATCTTTTTCCCATCTCGGTTCCTCCCTTTTCACATATTGATTGAGATACACTTCTTTGACTAATTTCTCCACATAGTCCTATAGTTGGAAGCAGTCTTTCGGGTAATGTCTGTTGCTTCTATGGTACGAGCAATACTTATCCTTATCTTTGTAATGTGGCTCCTTTGTAAGCGGGGATGGTCTCTTTAACCATGATTTATCTTTTATCATGTCGAGGACTTGGTTTATCAACATCGTTAATGGAGTATAAACCTTTTCCCTGGGATGGACCTCGTCAGAATAGCTTCTCCGGTTCTTAATTTTGTCTCGTTTAGTGTCACCTCATTCTTCATCCTTTTGCATCCTCTGAGTCCTTTTTCTATCAGTTCTAGTATTATGTTCTTCTTTTTTGGACTCATCATTCCTCATTTTCACTAGTTTCAACAGGCTTTTCTTTTTCTCTTCCAGCGTAATGTAGGCCTGCACCCGCTGGAACATCTCAGCTATGGTGAAAGGTTTAACTTTTGACAGATCCTCGAAGAGGGGTGAGTTCAGGTCTAGCCCCCGTGTGAAAGCCAGCCTAGTAACTCGGTCGTCGCAATTTTCCACCTTGGTCATTTCTTCCTTAAACTTGTCGGTGTATTCATGCAATGAGTCTCCTTTCTTAGCAAAGATGGTTAGAAGATATTCAAAATCCTCCATCACCGTTTGGTACGTAGAGTATTGTTCTAAAAACACAGTAGACATGACAGTAAAGTTAATAATTGAATGAGCGGGAATGGAAAGATATCATTTTAGAGTCTTCCCATCTAGGCTAGTGGGGAACATTCGACACATCTTCATGCGGATGCAACGCCATGACTTGTTTGAATCACCTTAGATGGTCCACTGGATCAGACTTCCCCTTATAGCACTTGAACTTTAGCACCACAAACTTCCTTGGTATCGGGGCCATTAGGATTTCTGGACTGAGTGGAGTATAGGTGAGTGACTCGAGGTCAGCCTTTCCCGTACTACCCAGGTTCTTGAGCTCCATCATCTTCCTCTCTAGCATCTCCTCCACAGCCTCTTCAGTCATGACCTTAAGCTGACGAGGTTCTCCGGTTGTCCCTATTTTGTGAAGTTAAGATTAGATTTCTACGTCCTCATCTTGCACATTCCTACTGTTCTCATTGTACTCTCGTCTGATTTCTCGCCCGGTTTCCTTAGAACGGATCTCATGTTCCTCGTGATTGGTTTGCTAACCCGCCTCCGCTCTTGCCTACGCAACTTCATGTTGTAAAGCATTGAATTGGTCTTGCATTGTTTTCCACGCCGTGTGTAATGCTTTAGCATTCCTCTACTCTATCTCATGCATCTCGTTCAAGATCGTTTGGAGCATCTACGTCGGTGGAATGGGTTGATTGACATTCTCATCCCCATTCCCGATTCTGTTTCCCTCATTGAGGGAAGTGTCCGACCTAGTTCTAGGCATCGCTCAATTTTTTAGAGGTTATTTTCTTGTGATTTTTTCTCAGCTCTTAATGAAAGCACCAAAATACAAAAAAAAATAGAGAGCTTGAGAATAAAGACGATGAACAATAGAATCCCTTAGTTTGTATTTGATTTCAATGAATGAATGTTATAATTGGCTTTAGTTTATAGGCTTTTACAGAATCTCATATCACATCTTTAGTAATGATATTATTACAAAAAACGTGGGAAATATTTCCATATCTAAGGATTTACGGCTTCATATTGGCGGATATTCCCGTGTTAGGGGAGATTCAGCTTCATTTTGGGGATAGCTGAATATTCCTCAAATTGCATGAATTTGTTTAAATTTTTAGAGTAAATCTGTCTGTTAGATGATCTTGATCAAAGCTCATCCGACTTGTTGTATTGGCTTGCCAAGTGTCTTGATTAGTTTTCTTCTTGCAATCGTCTAAGCCGATCTTACGACCACGATATGCTATTCTTTCTAGCTGAACCTACGATTCAGATCTTGCCACGCATATTATGAGATTTAATCATGTTCACTAATCAAGCATTTTCCTTCTAAGATTTTTTAGTAATATTAATAAATAGCCAACTTCCAAAAAAATCACAAAAAATGGCCACAAGTGTAAAAAAAAACATAAGAAAATATATCCCACTAACATGATTTTCGAAAAAATGAACTTCCACGCGCAAGAAAAAATTTGCGCCACGAGCTCCACTTTCTTAGATTTTAGTAGTTTATATAATATATACAGGAAAAATTATATTTACATGTGTAATTTTTGCAGTGTATTTTATATATGTAGTATATATTATATGAACTTTACAGACAAAATTTCAAAATTTCGCTGGCGCGCGTGGGAGACTTTTTTTTGGCACGAGATGTTTTTCTTTTCTTCAAATTTGAGTGACTATTTTTTATTTTTCTTTCATTTTTATCTATTTTTTATTTTTTTCTTAAAAATGACATATTCTTGATCATCACCAATTTTTAGAAGTGATATATTGATTAAGCACAAACATCAAAGAAACATGGATGCTTGATAATTTGGGAAGTATAATCAACCTAAGAGAAAAACTTAGCAGATACTATGTATATAGCTGGTTTAAATAACAACTGCATTAGAAGAATGCAGAATAAAAAAAAATAATACAAATATCCGGACCAAATTTTTTATTCTTTAAAAATATTAAATTGAATCTTTATAAAATTTAAAATTTTTCTTAATTCAGTTTGATCGATTTAATACAAAAATTTCCCCAGCCCAAGAATGGGGCCGAAGAAGCCGCCTGGGAAATAGAGCACGCGGTGGCTATAACACCAAACGAATCTCTAATCACATTGTCAAAAGCCGAAAAGGAATAAGAACATTAGCCTGAAAAAGCCAATAAAAGAAAAGAGGATAAAATCAGATACGTTCTTGGAACAATTTCAAATTTTTTATATGAACAATACAAAAGAATGGAAGTTGATTTGATGAGTTGCAGCTGTATGAAGATGACATGTATGGGCCTAAATAAATTGGTTCGCCACATCACTCATTGTAGATGACTGGACCCTACAATGATTCTGATATGATCAATATAGGATAGTTTACAAAAAAAAATAAAGACAGGTTTTAACTTAAAACTTGGAGAAACTTTTATAGACACCATTACCCACGTATTTAAATTTTCTGCATTATTATTAAATTCAAAATTAAACATACGAAGTGAAATGAAAAGTTTTTCTTCTATATAATATAGAAAATGTAGAATTTGTAGAAATCTTTTTGGATGACAACCCCAATCATACTTAAAATTGTTTTTCAACAAATTTGTTTAAAGTATCATATTTAAAGATGTTTTCTACTCATTTATTTACTGTGTAAAAGTAAAATATCAAATGATAAATTATAAGTAGATGATAAGTCTCAAATTAACTTAATCTTTTTTAACTAATTATTTTAGGTAGTATGGATTATAAGACTGTCTTAACACGATCTTAATGCTTAATAAAAAATAGCATTAAACACATTAAGTGAATCTTTTTTCTATAATAACTTGTTTTACTTCATTTTAGTCGAATTATTTTTTCATGATAGTAATATTGTTCTATCCCTCCACGTGAAAATAAGTACAATCTAAATCTCTTAACGAGGATCCAGTTGAGGGCAAGTCTGGTGCCAGCAGCCGAGGTAATTTCAACTCCAATAGCGCATATTTAATTTTTTGTTTAATAGCCTGCCCGCCCTGAAAACAACTCAAGAAATGGAGTTGGAGCAGCCCCTTTCTACATGCTATCTTAAAGCTCCTACATCTCCTACCTATTGCAATTGACCGGCCCGACATCTCTTTTCTTTCAATAATGCCTTTGCTTCAAGACGCTATTTACCAATAAGAATAGGAGGAAAACACCACCTTTTCTATTTGAAGAAGTCGGAGGTAGGGTCCAACGGCTGGAAGAGCACCGCACGTCGCTTGATGTCCGGTACACCCCCGTGGTCCTTGAAAGTCTGGAGGACTGAGTGCTTCCCCCCGGTCGTACTCATAACCTAATTTTTCTTACAACCCCTGGAGCTCAGGTATCATATACACCCCCAAAATAATTAGCTTTGAACGCTATAAGAAAAACCATATTACACTCGTAGCCTCTGAAGGATGAGAGCCAACTTTGTAGTATCTATATTGAGAATATATATACCTTAGAATATCCTTTATATTTTTCAGAATGTTCAGTTGTTCGTATCCGTTTCATAGCTCCTATGTCCATCTAGACTTGTTCGTTTTATAAACTAATAAACAAGTTTAAAATCTTGGAAAATTTGTGACTTGAATTTGTCTCAATTTTTTTGGTTAAAAAGGAAATAATGTAACTCAACTCCTTCATAAAATTAAAACAATTTCACTCCGCCATGTGTTCTAAGATCTGAAAATAGTTTATCAATATCTATAATCTCTTTCCATTATAATTACATTATTTATGTGAGATACACTCAATTATTTTTTACCTTCCATAAAGGATTAACCGGATTTTTGTATGACGAGGAGCATAAATGTTCTCTATATTTGTTAGGTAACTAAGATCAAAAGGCAAATTTTGCTTTTTTAGTCAATAGGGAAACATAGAGATTTTTGTGTTATTAGTACGTAGTTAATATATATAATTTGAGAGAGCAAATGTCTGTCACAACAAATAGCACTAATTAAACCACTAATTTAAATCACGGGATAGTACGAATTAGTTTTTATTGTCTAATTAGGTCTGGATGTATTAGATTTGATCTAAAGAAAAATAAATAAATTATTTTAGTTTTAGTAAGTTACATATGAACCTTTTCAGATCTATACATAATCCTCATTGGCGACAATAGCTACTTTAGTTAAAATTATTATTTTCTTTACTTGATTGTGTCAATCTAATGTACTTTGACTATTTTAGTCCAGTTATTGTCACTTTCTACAAAAAGAAAAGTAGTATTCTTTGATATTTGGGAATTTGTCTCTTTTGAAAGTAAACAAAAAAAAAAACTATATGGTCTGATTTGCATATAAAGACCCAATAGAAATCGAGAACATACAAATTATATTCAGCACCCAATTTTTAATTAGTTGATATGATCATTTTCAAGTGGGTGCTGAGTCTTTGCCCAAGAGGATGTCATTAAGATTAGCATGCATCCAAAAAAATCAACATTTAATTAAAAATAATAATATAAACAATATAACAATAACCATATAAATATTAATATAAATGTCCTAGACCACTCACAAGTATAATAATAATAATAATAATAATAATAATAATAATAATAATATTATCCACGATGATATCTTAGAGGATCAATATAGTGACTTGATTTGTGACTTAATTTTCTTTTTCTAAGTCACATGTTAACACATAATTGATTTAAACTGTCTTTTTATCTGATTAGTAGAACATGTCATTAGAGTTTGTCTCTTGATTAAAAAGACAAGTAAATGAAGAAATTTTTAAAGAAACCTCATAAACAATTGGTTGTGCTAGTATTAATTAAAAAATGAAAGATTATGATTACAATCGTATAACTATATGTAGTTTATTTTAAAAGTAATACATATAACAAATTCATCAATCATAGTACCTAATTGTTTAACATTTATCCTTTTCTAGTATGGAGGGCCTCACTATCCAATTAATGGAAAACAATTTAATACTCTTGAAATACTGAAAAACTTAGTATGCATTCTATTGTTACTCTCTATTGATACTCTAATTAATATATATTATTTTATTTATATTTAAAAGAGGAATAATGAGCCGTCTCTTAGAATTGAAAAAATATACTTATAATATAAATAATATAAATGAGTAATTAGTGCTCAGTGTACTAATATTTCAGAACTAATAGAAATGTTTAGTATACTATTTGACTCAATGGGAAGAGAATAAAAGGTTAATGATTTCACGCAAATCCAAACTCTGTGTCCTTTTGTTGCTTTCTCAATTTTGTTATTTTCTATTGCTTGCTGACAATGTGACATTTTTTTCTTTTTTCTTTTTATGACTCTCTACTTTTTTTCCTCCTACTAATTACGTGTAAAAGGATATTGGGGGACCTACCCACCCCAAAATGTTGCAGATTTTCTGTGTGGCAGTTGAAGATGAGGTTTTGGAGTTTTTATTCACACTTTCATTAAAAGTTGGTAATTATTGACTAGTTGCGTCTAAATATGTTGAATTGTTTCGTTAAATAATTTAAATTTTTTATAATATTTGTCAAGTATCATATACGATATAAGTATTTTCATCTATGATATTTTAACTCATTCATAAATTTTATTCACATAGATATAAAATAACATACGTGACCATAAAAAATAATTCGAGATTAAGTAAAACAAATTATGTATAGAAATAGATTTGCTTAACGTGTGAGAAAATCTCATCTCTCGAACTAACTTTTGAAGTTAATAATACCAAATAACACTCAACACATACTGATATCAGAGTCATGTCTAAGTTTACCAACAAGCTAGATAAATCCAAATGAAGTAAACTGTTAGCTTCCTGACTTGAGGTCTAATGTTTGGTGAATCCGGGTAAAGCGAGTCAACAGTTATCCGACTCAGGACTCAATGCGTGATGGAGAAGGTTGTTGGGTTTATCACACATCAGTTGTGAAATGAACTGGTGGTCAAGTCTGAATGAAAAATTTTAACTTTTAAACTAGTTTTCAGAGTTGAGAATGCTCAATAGCACTCATCAATATTCATATGCCTTCTTAAGTCCTAGACTTTAAACTATTCTTAACTGTTAAACAAAATAGTTGAGGACAAACTAATGGTTTATGACTCTCGTCTTGGTCGCAATTGCCGTTAAACAAATTTCAAATGAAACTAGTCAATAGATGCATGTGTATTTAAGTATATTATATTTATAGCTATGATTATTACTTATAATATTATTTGTTTGTGTGAATTAAAAAGATATACATTTATCTCCATATTATTTTTTTAATTTATGTGAGTAAAATCCAGAGAATGCTATATTGTTATTATTTTATTTGTTGATATATTATTATTCAATAAGATTATAGAAAATATCATGGATTTTAAAAAAGGTATATAATAGGAATGTGCTCTAAAAGATTAAAAAAAGTGACATTATTAAAGATAGACAATCTATTCAATATTTTATTTTAAACTTGATCTTAATTATTTTGTTAAATATGTATTTTTTATTAATAAATTTTGTCTGACTATATAATACTAAATATACTAACATATAAAATATAACATAACTAAAATCTTCATAAGTGTGTTGAAATTGAATTATATTTTGAAATACACTATTAAAAACTTTTCAAATAACATGTTACAATTCACTCAAAGTTATCAAATTAAAATTTAGTTAAATATTATTTATTAATTATTTTTTATTCTTTCAAAATCATTAAATATGTGAATGAACTTAAAAAGTTGATGCCCACTTAAGTTTATTATAGTTCTAAAAGTAACTAATTATTTAGTGACATGTGTAAATATTTGGGTAATGCATTATAATAAATAAATAAAATTGTCCAATATAATTCTTATATCCTCCTCATTTTTAATATATCATAGATTAATGAGCAAAGCAAATGCTTGTGCTCAGAAAATTCCTAACATTTTTTAACTTGTGTAAAATTACAATCTGCATAAAATTAACACTTCAAAACACCATCAAATAGAAGCAATCGGTGCCTTCATATGATATTCGAAAATTCTCTTAAAGTAGGAGAATAGATAGAAGAAAATATCTTCAATTAAGATATAATTAATGGTCGTATGGAATATGCATATTATTAACACACAATTTAGGCTATGTTTCTTTTTTAATTATTATTATTATTATTAACTTTATTTTCCTAAGAATTTTGCATTATGATTTTTTAAAATATTATTGAGATTAGAGTAATAGGAGTCTTTCTACAGTATAATTATTGTACTGTACAGAAGGGTAAAGCACCTTTAGATCATTCTATCACTATGTGAAGTCCAAAAATATGATCTAAGAGTAAATTTTAACTCATGTTTAATATCTGAACTGTACTAGAGAATTTTCTAGAGTAATATATATATGATTAGGAACATATATGATGTCTGGAGGGGCGGAACAATGTTGAAGGGTGGGTCACCCACTCAATTTTTTATTATAAACTTTTAGGATAGGAAATTTTCCATTTTTTTATTTTTTTTAATTTTTGACCCTACTAATTTTTCTCTTGTGACCCTATTAAGTTTCTTCAGTGTTAAACCTTATACTTTCAGTTTTTTAACCCTAAAAATTTTTATTTTTAACCCCTAAAAACCCTAATATCCCTAAAAATTTTATAAAATCCCTAATTTCCCCTTAAACTCATTTTCCTCAATCCTCATTCAAATGAAAACTAATGTTAATAATTAGCTACCGTCTAATCTGGGGTGATGTATATGATTAGCTTTTAATTAAGAGATATTCTATATTGGTGCCTTAAAATTACTAAATTAGTATATCTCATCTTCATTAGAAAATAGGAATTGCATGCACAATTGCGGGAATATTTTGACCCGATACTTATAATATAAGCTTCAAGGACGAGTAAAGAAAATAAAACTTCACGTATTGTTGGCATCAAATTGATTTTTTTGTTACAATGAATGATATTTTTTTAGTGAAAGTAGCATGCCTTGAGTTCACTTGTAAATTCGATACTCATAGGTCATTCTATGTGAAATTTTTTAAATAATTTTGAGGTAAATATCAATCGAGAATTCATGACTACCCGATCGATTAGTACTTAAGTAAATTTTTCATAAAATATTTGAAGTCATAACACTACTTAGTTTTTTCTTAAACCAAAATGTTAATAATTTTTCATTAGACTCTCTTATTATAAAGGTATGTTATGTTATAGATGTACTAGTTGATTGAACTACATTAAAGTTTTAGAGAGGAATTTTTCATTGGTAATAAGTTGTGACCAAAGGAAATACATATAACATGTCAAAATAATTGAACTACTAAAAAAATGCTATTGTTTTCTATATATTATCATACACACGTATATCATGTGATACAAACACACATAATGGTGTGCGATGTGCGTGTACGCATACAAATAGTTTGTGTTTCTCATATTTTTAATTTTAAAGGCCATTGAATATGCATGACATACGTTGTTGTTGCTTGATATTTTTCTTTGAAACTTCCGAGATAGAAAACAAATGTTAAATAAAAAAAGTAAAAGAATAAAGCGTTACACAAAAAATGTCTAACCAATTGCTCAGCAAGTGAGATATTGATTTTATAATTTATGTTCTTTTGCCTATTTTCATATATAACGAGTCCAATCATCACATCTCTTTCTCAATTTATATTGTAACTTTGATAAAAAAAATATTCAATTACATTGCATCGAAGATATGAATTTATTTCCCTATTGTTATAGGGCAACCAAAAAGCTTCTTGTTGAGTAGTATGGTGTCCCTTCTTCTAAGAAAGCAAATGAATTAAGAGCGACTATATCACAATCCCGTGCACGTCTCCAAACTCGTGCGGATCATCCCCAATTGGTTTGAGTTCTAGTGAATAAATGAGTGACAAGATAGATTCAAGACATTTATAAATGTACATGTGTGGGTATGAGGTGATTATAGATACAATAGTATGTTAGAATTATGTCCATAAAATAGGCTGTAATAACTATTTATGAGTATTTGGTTATTTCTCAGACATTTTGTAATACTAAAAGAGTAAAGGTGGAGTTGTCAAGTATTCCTTAATTCTGTCGAGAATTTCTTCACATTCCTCGTTCTACTCGTCTACAGAATTATTTCTCAACTTTCTGAAAAATGGTGTACACTTATCCGTAGACCTTGAGATGAATCTGTTCAGGGCGGCCAACCTTCTCGTTAAACCCTGTATCTCTTTTCATTTTTGCGAAGATTTCATCTCCATAATTGCCTTCAATTGGTCCAGGTTTACTTCGATTCCCTGTTGCGTCACAGAACTATTATCAACGCAAGAAGAGTAAAAACAGAGGGGTCTTCCAGACAAACTCTTCTGAAATAGATCAGAACATTATTCACAGTCTTAGGATCGGCTAGGCAATCGAATCAGATTACGACTGTTAGGTTGAACCAATGGATGTCAGTCTTGGGACATGGGAGTGGAGACTCAAACATTTAACCTAGACGCGTTATGGAACATGTTGAATAGACCGGTAACAAATTAATTTAGAGCAAAAATCATTTACCCAGCTTTAAATCTAATTGTTACACCTTACGGTTATTTTCATAATTACCTTAATCCTGAGGTGAATACATAGCTTGACTTAATTATTTGCGATCTTTGATATGTTAAATGGGTGAGTTCGAATTGACAGACAATATATTGGCTGTTGGGATCGTAATTCAACTATATTTGAGTTACATGATTCATATATATGAAAATTTGTGGTTGGATTGTGAAAGCAACAATATCACCTTATGCTTTATTGATGGGTGTGTGAATAAATAAACTAGGTCAGGTACTTGATGAATTGAGTCATTGATTAAGACTTATGAATTGTACGAGACAATTCACTATTATGTTTTTCTTATTCTCATTCAATAAATGAGCTAAAAAAATAATAACAATAGAGGTAAAACGGTAATTTTACATCCCCACTCTTATTATTGATATTCACGATAGGTAATGTGTTAAAATATTCTTTGAACCATAAAACAAAAGAGTTTATTTGCACCAACAGAAAATGTAGCGCTCATGAATCGAGAGTTGATTTATCATCAAACCTATAGTGGAGTTGTACGATGTCAGGACTAAAAAGGTTAGAAATTAATAAAGAAATTTGCTGGATATTTGAATCCTATAGCTTTATTCATATGAGTCCATTCGGTCTCAGAAATAGTTGATGAGAACATGAATAGAAGAAATAATATCAGTTGGACCAAAATGTATTTTGGTGCTAAGATGTTTTTCTACACTCATATGTGATGAGTGTTGTCACTTAATTAGTTAAGTGTGATTAATTATATTAAAAATAATTAATTTATTATTTTTTAATTATTGTATAATTAGTAAATAAAAGTAAATTAATTAATTGATAGAGATCGATTAGATTTATTAATTAGATTGATGAATTTTGATACAACACAAACTCTAAGTGGATATATACAAAATTCAGCCGCGGTGGTTATTTTGGGGTGAATTTTTGGATATTTGATTTACAAATTTTTAAAATTAATAACTATATATATGATAACAATTTGATTGTCATACGAATTGTATTAAATACAATACAACTCTAGAACACAGTAATCGATATTGATCAATACAGTGTATAATTTACACACAGAGAGAAAAAGAGTTTTCTCCCCCCTAACATGTTGCCGCTGAATTTCAAATTGAAGGAATAAAATTTTGGTTTTTATTATTCAATCATTTTGAGAGCTCACATTCAGTTCCTAAACAAATTCTCACGAAATATATTTCTGAAATTAACAAGTGAATATTGGTGTGAAGAAAATTTTGAGAAATTGGTTCTTGAATATCATACTTAGATTTTGGTTCTTGAAGATCAAACTTGAAGATTTGGATCTTGAAGTTTAAAAAATGTGAAGAACGAATACAAGGATTCCACCAATTTAGAAAATCTCTGATACATCGCAAATATGAAAATTGTTTCAACCTTTTACTATTTGTTTAAATATCTTATATGCATGATCGTTTGTTATTTTAGTTTTTAATTATTCAATTTGATTAAATAAGTTTTAGAAAATATTTTTGATATTCCGTCCACGAACCGTTCATGGTTTAAACTTTTTTTTTTTAATTTTAAAATCACTGATCCAACATAGTGAGCATCATGTCACCCTTTCAATCAATGTCCTGATTATTTTTTTTATAAATTTAAATGTATTGAATACCGTAATACTTACGTAGCACTTAGCATATATGTTAAGGCCGTATTTACTTTTAAGAATTAAATTATAAATTTTAAGTGAACAGTTAAAATCTCACATGACACGTGGTAAGATTTAGACCAAATACTCCATCAAAGAGAAAGTAAACGAGAACCGTAAGATCAACTAGGTGTTTATGAATAAGAGGTCAATCAGATGAAAGTACATAGCTTGCCTGTTGGGCATAATGCCATCAAAGCCTCTGTTTAGACATTTTTATAAGTACGAGAGGATTAACATCATAGATAATAAATAAAATAGTCCACACCATATTATGAAATATTTAATGAATGGTTGTTAGTACGGTTCACCAATCTATTTTTGAATGCATGTAATCTGGATCTGGATCACTGATATAGATAGACATTATAGTGAATCTACTTTACATAATTAGATTATATAGGATTGGACCGATGTGGATTAATATCTTTTTTAACTTACTCGTTAAATTTTGTTTGTAAAGCAGATCTAGTGACTTTAGCTTTAGAGATTCAGTGACATGGATGGTTGAGAATATGATATTACAAGATTTGGAATATAAGTTTTCCTAATAGATTGTATATTAGTTTCCTTAAGTGTTAGTTCTGGCACTGAATGATTATTGAGCTCATATTATAATACGGTTATAAATTGACCATTCACTATTGAATTAATGGTCCTTAAGGATCAAGAGGTAATTAGAAGGGTAAAATGAAAATTTTGACCAGCTCTAATTTACGAACTATTAATTGGAGGACATAACTATATGAAGTGATTATATCAATGGACTACATGAGAATACTCTGTAAATATAGTCTGTAATTTCTAATAGTGCAATTTTGTATTTATAGTGAGAGTAATAATTGAATAAATAAATAAGATTATTTAATTAAAGAGATTAATTAATAATATAGTTTATTAGAGCTTAGATTATGGGTCTCGTCTCCAAGTCATCTCTGTACTACACAGTTTAGAGTGTGAATATTTGAGGACATGGGAAAACAACTAACTTGCGAAATGAATTAAAATTTCTGGAGCAAATATATAATTATGAGATAATTATGTGTTACTAATTAATTAAATTATTTAATATAATTTTTGAAAATTATAATTAAATAATTATATTGATTAATTTTGTGTTGATCAATAAGTGAGAGAGTATATCTGATTTATGAAGTTAAATAATGCCAAATTATTATGAGATAATAGTTCAAAATTTGAATCAACTAACTATTATTTGTGAGCTAACAGATAAGTTAGTTGATTAGAGTGATCAGAGAAGTGAATTTTGAATTAGCTGATATCTAGATATTTATTTGATTAAAATAAATAATAATTTTGAAAAATTGTCACATGGCATGTTGGACTGCCACATGTCAATTACTTTTTTTTTTGAATTAGAGATTGACATGAGTGATTGTAGTGCCACACTGTAGTCCCTCACGGCACTACGGGAATGGAGACGTCGTGACAATAGGAACGGAGTTGTCTTGACAACGGGGACAGATTTGTTTTGATGACGAGAATGAAAAAGTTGTGACTACGGGAACAGAGACATCATGACAACAGAAATGAAATTATCTTGACGATGAGAACAAAAATATCTTGACAACAGAAATGGAAATTGTCTTGACGATGGAAATGGATAGGTCTTTACTACAAGAATGTAGATATCGTGATGATGGGAACGAAATTGTTTTGACGACGGGAACAAAATGAAACTGAAACGGAAAAATTGGATGAAAAATTACATGGCGAATCGCATAATTACACAGATATGAAAGTCTGCTTCATGGTGAAGTTTACGGAATTCTGTTTGGAGCCAGTCAATACAGTTTAATTTATAAAGTTTATGGTTCTTCATAATCTGTTTCTCTGAATGACCTCTATGAAAATTGGAATAACTTTTTTCGGGAGCTCTGAAATGAGTTCTGTAAAATTCTTTAAGAAGTAGACATTATATCATTCTAATGATATATAATGTGCTACGTATGTCTATTTAATACAGTTCAAAAGACGTGAATAAGTTTACTTCTTGAAGAACTTTGCAGAACTCGATTTGGAGTTATTGAGCAAAAGTAATGGTCATTTTCATGAAGGCTGTTCAGGAAAGTATATTATGTGGAATGATCCAATTCATTAATTAAACTGTACTGACTAGGAGCCAATCACATGATGAATCTTATATCATCGGAAAGATACGAAAGTCTTTTTATTGGAGACTTTTATGGGAATTCAATTTGGAGCTTTCAACCAAAAGTTACTATAATTTTCATACATATTGTTCAAAAAAGCAAGGTTGTTCACAGCTTTTAAATTGAATCTTTAAACTATATCGATTTAGACAGTATTAAATGATGAGTTATATATTATTAGAAATATATGGATGCCTATTTCTTATAGAATTTTTTAGAACACGATTTGGAGTTCCCGATTAAAAATTATGGTAATTTTCATGAAAGTTATTCAGAAAATAGGATCATGTGGAACAGTAAATTTCAAAAATTACACCATATCAATTTGGAACTAATTGCTTGGCTAATCATATATTAGTACAACGAAATGGAAATAAACTTCTTAGAGAATTTTACGAAATTCAATTTGGAGCTCTTGAGCTAAAGTTACGATGATTTTCATATAGAATGTTTAGAAAAGAAGACAGTGCAAATAAGCCAGCTTCAATCATAAAAACTACACCTAGGAAGAGTTACTTGGTGATTCATATATTTTCATGAAGATAAAGGAGTCAGCATCCCAAAGAAATTTTTAGAGTGAGATTCTAAGCTTCCGACAAAAAGTGATGACATGATATGTGAAGACTGCTTAAAAGCAAAGTTGATCCAAACTTACAAGACAAATACTTTGTGTTAACTTTCTCTCTTCTCCCCAACAAAACAAAATAAAGGCCGGCGATATTGCGGCCTAAGCCATTGGGAGCTTTCTCTATAAAATATTGAAATTAAAGGTGAGAGATCTCGTGGCGTAAGCCTTTGAGAATGGGGAAACTTTCTCTCTAAAATGTTAAAATTAAAGGTCGGCGGTTATGTGGTCTAAGCCCTTAAGAGCAGGGAAACCTTCTCTCCAAAATATGGAAATTAAAGGTCGATGGTCTTGTGGCCTAAGCCCTTAAAAGTGGGGAAACATTCTCCCTAAAATGTGAAAATTAAAGGTCGGCGATCTCGTGGCCTAAGCATTTGAAAGCGGGGAAACCTTCGAAACCTTCTCCCTAAAAAGTGAAATTAATGGTCAGCGGTCTCGTGGTCTAAGCCTTTGAGAGCGGGGAAACCTTCTCCCTAAAATGTGAAAATTAAAGGTAGGCGGTCTCGTGGCCTAAGCCCTTGAGAGCGGCGAAACATTCTCTCTAAAATGTGAAAATTAAAAGTAGGCGGTCTCGTGGTCTAAACCTTTGAGAGCGGCGAAACATTCTCTCTTAAATGAAAAAATTAAAGGTCGGTGGTTTCGTGGCCTAAGCTCTTGAGACCGGGAAAACCTTCTCTCTAAAATGTGGAAATTAAAGGTTGGCGGTCTTGTGGCCTAGGCCCTTGAAAGCGGGAAAATCTTCCTCTCTAAAATGTGGAAATTAAAGGTCGGCGGTATTGTGGCTTAAGTCCTTGAGAGTGGGAAAAACTTCTCTTAGAAATGTGAAAAACAAGGTCGGCGGTCCTTTGGCAGTGGAGGCTATGTAATAACTCATCAACAAGCTTGTTGAGGTGGCAACGTCCAATCATCATTTGTCATAATTATAAATTGTGGGTCCACCATATCGATGAGATATGTGGTATTCGTCCAGGACCCCTCCCGAGGGATATATTAACAACTAAGTCTCTTATCATAATGGAGAGATGGCACATTCATAGCCCTCAAAGAAGCCATGCTGACGAAGGGATATACTTTCCAGTATAGCGAACCTCGTCTAAATCTTTCCAGACCACAACTCGCAGATGTGTTCTGAGGCAAGAGACCCACTTAAATCTTTGTCACTTGACTTAGTGATTACAAGGATATGAGTGATTACATAGAAATAATAAATAATACACTTTGTGTCCATCAGTTGCTGACGTGGATTCAGCAATCATGTTAGAAAGTCAAAGCTGACACGTGGTCGTAATTCATGGGAGCGACATGTACCACATCGGTGAGTTGAAATCATAACGGTCAACCATCATATACATCTAGGCCCCTGTACAAGTGAAAATGCATAGCATGTGAACTTATACATTGACTTAGTGTGTGCTGTAATCTTTCTTGATGAACCACCAAATTGTGAGATGTTGGACTTTGATCATGAATGTTTCTCTATTGAATCTGTCATGTAAGTTCATCTTTGTTTCTATAGCCCCAGGACGGAACCATCGAGAAATAACTCAGTACGCATGTCAAGAGCATATGCCACAATGCTGAAGGAGAAACGTGAACTTTCAAAAAATGACGTTAGTGCAACTAGATATATATGACAGTATATGTAACAAGTGCACGTTTGTAATATTTTTGCATTTTCATGTGATATGATGATTGATAAAATCGAGTAGGTATACATCATAGTCAATTTACTTGCGTGTGAATGATAATGTTTAACAATGTGGTTATAACCTCCACTAGTGGAGTTAAAATCGCATTTCGTGATGTTATCTGGAAAGTTTTTCAAATAGTAAGCATATATGCACTTTCAATTATAAACATAATAATGTGGGCGTAACCTTCCAAAGAAAATAAAATAATATTAATTCAAGTGCCATTCTCAGACGATTCACCATTTGAAAGCACAAATACGTAAAAAAAACTTGCATGATATTGCCTAAGAAGGTGCATATATGCATGAAAATAGAATGAAATTTCCTAAGAAAGGCACATATATATGTGTGAACATTTAAATCACCCATCATGGTCACACTTGAAATATCATAGACATATTTTCATATGTTAGCCTGATGGCGAAATGCCTACCAACTAATGTAAAGTTTCAGCGATTTCTCTCCTTTTAATGAATCATGTTTCAACAGTCAAGTTTCACTTTTGGAGGAGAATTCATGAAAGCAGCAAAGTTTCATAATTGTAAGTAGCATTATATAAGAATGTCAGTTATATCAGTAAACAATAACATCAAGTAATGACATCTACGATAATATATGATAACATCAGGGCGGATATAGTGGATTGGTGTCAGCATGTGATAACATCAAAATCATAATATCAAATATCATATGAGGACGATGAAGCAATCATCAAGTAAAACATAATTGATAGTGTCGAGTGATATTCTGAGTTACTTTTCATGATGAATCAATGAATGATTATTTTACATAACATCAAGGCGCATATAGTGGATTGGTGTCAGCATATGGTAACATCAAAATCATAATATCAAATATCATATAAGGACGATGAAGCAATCATCAAGTAAAACATAAAGACATCATGTGATAATGTCGAGTGATATTCTGAGCTATTTTCCATAATGCATCAATGAGTGATTATTTTACATGCACACTATAATTACTACAAGTGTTCATGGAAAAGTGACACATTTATTCCAAATGACATGTGATAGGTAGACCTTGAGATAAGAATCATCTAGTCCCAGCATATACCTTGTGATAGCACACTTAGAATTGAGATACCATCATAAACTACTATCGCATGGAGCTTGCCATTTGAAGATATGGTAGTGTGAACCACCAGCTGTGAGAGATGTCATTGGCACAAGTGAGCTAGTGTGAGAATCTTCTTTCTATCACACGTTTTATGGGAAGTACCGTCGTAGTGTGCAACCATAAAGTATCACATGAGGCATCGTTATAAGGTGTCATGGGAGATATCTTTGTAGATAACGTCATGAAGCATCGTTTTTATATATAATGATTACGTCGCAGATGATTTGCAAGAGGTTCCTTTATAAGTGTACCATAGGAGGCTCCATCGTGATTGTGGTTATGCTAAGAGAGCATAGTGATCGGTACGCAACAATAGCGCAATGGCAAGTGTGTTATGACAATATAGTCGTAGTTGAGCTATGGCAACGTGATGGATGTGCTATGACAATCCAATATAAATGTACTATGTCATCATAATAACAGGTGAACATTTAAACCATGATTGTAAATCACATCATTGGCATCATCTTGGCATTTATGGCATTTGTACTACGGGAACACAATTGCAGGTATGCCATGGCAGCATTATTGCAGGTGCGAGCAGTGATAGATATGCTATCGCAATGTAATGACAAATGGACTATACAGCATGGTGGCGGGTGTAGCGGTTCCATGTTGAGTACCTCGTAAATACAACAATTTTGTAAGGAGAATGAGTAAATTTTGTAAAATAGATAAATACTCAAATACGCATATTCGAAGTTGATAAATAATAATTAGATGTCAATTAAAATTTATCAAAAGGAATTTTGTTATTAGCACCATACATTTGTGATACTACGTTGGCGGGATAGGCGTCTAAATAATTAATTACAGCATAAAAAGAAATAGCATGATAAGGACACGGTGGAGTATCGACTTTACAGATTGTGTAGCGGTGTCGGAACATCTGAGATGTCAGAACACCTCGCATTTGGCATGCAAAGGCATCATTGGATGCCTTTGCAACACGCTTTGCATATCTTATGCAAAGGCATATTGGAAAATTCGCCTTTGTATGAGACATGGAAAGACGTGTTGGATGCCTTTGCATGCCACATGCAATGGTGCCCACACCTTTGCATGTATGCAAAGGCTTTTTTTTAATACTAATTTTTTGTTTTGTAAATTTTTTTTTCTCACGACCAAAGGTCCAAGATCATCATGGAATGGGTGCACGAAGCACTGATGTAAGTGTTAATTGCACAACCCAATCTTCTTATTATACTTGAATGACATCTATATGTGAAGCATCTTCTATAAGCGATCATGAGTGAAATATTAATAAGTGTCCCATGTACTAGTGGAACTTGCATCGTGACAGTTGGTGTGATGACGACTGAAGGAGGATTGGATGAATTGTAATGGTTGTAACAAGCTTCAAGACACCATCGATAGATGCATATGTAAGTGCAGTAAGTAGACTGCTCCTAGGAAGTACTCTCGTTCATCTCATGTACTGCCAAGCTTAGTAGTAAGCTTGTGTAACTGTCAATCCGAGAGCAAGTACCGATAGATAATCCACGTCCAACCATAGTTGTAGTTGTAGTGACAGATCACTCCCTAATGGAGTCACCAAATGTTAAGGAGCTAAGGGGGTGTGACAATGACGACACGTGAGATGCAGTCACAAGTGTGATCTAATCACAATAAAAGATAAATATAGCCTAGGAACGTGGAGGTTGAGATCTGAAGGGTGAAGGACGAGCACTTTGAGCCAACCTATGGACGGTGACAAAATGAGCTTGGGAGGAGGAATTCATAGAGAATTCTCCAAGTATACTGAGTGTCAAAAGTATCTAAAGTCCTTTACAATGAAAGGAAGATATTTATTTATAGAGAAGCTTCCATGCATGATCCATTCCAATTAAAGTAGTGTCTAATTACAGTGGGCCATACGTAATGACACCTGAACAAGCTCGTCGAGGTGTCAAAGTACAGTCATCATTTGTCATAATTATAAATCATGGGCCCACCATAATGATGAGATAGGCAGTATTCATCCGGCACCCCGCCCGAGGGATATCCAAACAACTAAATCCCTTCCCGTAATGGGAAGACAACACATCCATAGCCCTCAAAGAGGTCATACTGATGAAGGGATATACTTTTCAGTATAGCGAATCTCATCCAAATTCTACCAGACCACAACCCCCAGATGTGTTCCAAGGTAAGAGACTCACTTAAGTCTTTGTCATTTGACTTAATCGTGACAAAGATATGAGTGATTACAAAGAAAGAATAAATAATACAAGAAACACTTTGTCTTCATTGGTCAACCATCATATACAAAGCGGAAAAGGGAAATTATTATTTTTCAAGTTGCATTCCAAACCTCTTTTATCAAGGTAATTGACAAAATTTTCCATACAAAATTTAGAACAAAGCATGCAAAAATTATATCTCAAATCTCAAGTATGCTCGTGCAGAAACTCATATTCATGAATCAAGTACCTCTAAACTCTGAGGGCTTGTTTGGTAGCCCGCATTGGACAATACTAAAATAATACTATTTGACGTTTGGTAAAAATATAAGACTCATACTAACAAATACAGTGAGACTCTTTAGTCTCACTCACACTGTATAATTTAGTCCCCTCCTAAAAGAGGGGACTAAATGGGACTAAAACAAAACAACTCGCGAATACAAACCCCGATGACAGACCCCGCGAAGACAGACACGAAAAAAGATACTAACACTGCTCAGACCCACCGATGAAGACATTCTCACCGAAGAAGTCATTTCTTCCCACACGAGGTAAGCCTTTTCCTTTTCCTCTTCTTCATTCTCAGTGACGAAGACTTAATCATTAGATATGTGTTCTTGTTATGGTTTGTTCTGCGATTGTTCTGTGTTTGTTAGATATGTGTTCTCGTTGTTAGATTTGTGCTTGTTTCTTGTTTTGTGAATCTGGTTTTTTCTTGGAATGATTATAGCTTTTATGTTTCACCGAAAAAGACAAATATGTGTTTCAGAAATGTTCTGCCTTTTATTTTGTAGATCGATTCTCTGTTTCACCGATTGTAGCTTCTCTGTTTCTCTGTGTTTTTTGTTGGCTTTGTGAGAGTTTTGGTTTTACTGAGCTCGTTTAGGTAGAGATCTCAATTGATTTTCACTGAAGCTCGCCTCTGGCCTTGAAATCACTGAATTTAACCAATATGTTCTGTAAATGACAAACCTGTGAATGATCATTTTCCATAATTGAGATTTATTTTGTATCGATCTGCATTTTATAGGTATTTTAATTTCAATACAATGATTAGTTCTGATGTGCTTGTTAAGTTATAATTGATATGAACTTTTGACCATGCATCTTATATAAAAATATGCATGGGATATTATATTAATTATTTAGTTACAAATATTTTCATTTTGAATAGAGATGGATAAGAGGAAGATTTTGATGTATCTTATATTGGAGATGTTGCATTTGGAAATGATGAGTATGTTCACGATGGCACTATGGATGATAGTTGATATGGCAAAGAAGCATTATGAAACTTATTTGTTAGCTGATCATACTTTTACTAATCGTCAAACACAACTACGTTATTTGGATAGTATAATAGGAGATAGTGATACATCGTGCGTGAATCAACTCAGAATGGATAGAAGAACCTTTGGTATCTTATGTAAATTACTTCATAATGATAGAAGAGTGAAAAATGATGGCTTGGTTACTTTAGGGGAGCAAGTGTGCATATTCTTGCATATACTTGTTCATCATGTAAAGATTCGTACAATAGGTAATAGATTCAAACGTTCAGGGGAGACCATAAGTAGGTATTTCAATTCTGTATTACATGGAGTTTTAAGACTACAAGGTTGTCTACATAAAGCACCAACTCCGGTTCAAGCAAATTGTAATGATGAGAGATGGAAATAGTTTAAAGTATACATTATTTTAAGTCTTCTTCATGAAAATGTTAATTGTTTTTAATTATTCAAATAATAATTTGAGTGTTAATATGTTATATAGAATTGTTTGGGAGCCTTAGACGGTACTTATATTGATGTTTGTGTCATCGAAAATGATGGTATCAGCAAGAAAGGGAGCAATTGCCACAAATGTGTTTGGCGTTTGTTCCCCAGACACGAAATTTATATTTGTTCTACTAGGATGGGAAGGATCTTCTTCTGACTCTAGAGTACTTCGAGACACGCTTAGTAGACCAAATGGACTCCAAGTCCCTACGGGTAAGATATGATGGGCAATTTTAAGAAGTCTATCTTTCTATCCGTAACCTAATTGGGCTATCTTAAGTAATCTAATTGAAGCTCCCTTTCACAGGTTACTATTATCTTGTAGATGCTGGATACACAAATTGTATGAAGTTATCATTTATCAGATTGGAGAAATGGGCGTACACCTTTAAATCATGAAGAACTATTTAATATAAATCACGCAGTTGCAAAAAATGTTATTGAAAGATGTTTTGGTTTTCTCATGATATAATGGGTTATCTTAAGAAGTCCATCATTCTATCCTATACAAACTCATTGTCACATTATTACCGCTTGTTGTCTTTTACATAATCTGATTAGGACAGAAATGTCAATAGATCTAATGTAAATTGAGCTAGATGAAATAAATGGTGGTCTGATGGATGGGGAGGAGATTGATACTGTGGGGACAATATACTCGTCTGATCAATGGTGTGCATGGAGGAATAATGTAGCTATACAGATGTATAATGAAAGGAGAAGGAACTGAGTCATTAAGATAGACTTTCCCTTGTTTCATTTTTATGATTTAGACTTTATTGTTGGATTGAGTTGCCTTATACTTATATTGTTGGATTGAGTTGTCATATACTTTTATTGTTGGATTGAGTTATAATATACTTTTATTGTTGGATTGAGTTATAATATACTTTTATTGTTGGATTGAGTTGCAATATATGGAATTTTTATTGACATGTTGGCCAAGAGCAGTTTTGGGTTGAATGATGTTAGAAAGCGTGTGGAAGTGGAGAGTAGTAAAGTATGGGAAGATTATGTGTAGGTTGAAACTAATGTTATGTTTATTTTGTTTGACGTCAAAAATATGTTGTCATAATATTAACTTACATTAATTTATTATTCTTGTAGCATAACAAGGATGCAGAATGATGGAGAGACAAGCCTATTTCTATACTATGAAAGGCTTGCTCGTATATTTGGTAAGGATCGTGCAATAGGACTTGGTGCTGAAACTCCTAATGATATGGTTGAGAACATGAACCGAGAGTATGAGGAGGCTAATATACATGACATAGGTAAAGATTTGCCTACTTCTCCTCATTCAGTACCACAAAATTCAAGTTCTCAACAAAGTAACAAGGCTCAGTCTCAACTTATTGGTAAAAAGAGAACAAGAGCGGGGAGTAACTTTCATACTGGCTTGAATCAAATTGCCAATATTTTTAAGAAAATGTTTAAGAACTCCTTTGAGAGAATGGAAACAATTAGTAGTAGAATCGTGGGTGAAGATAAAAATTACACTGACATTGCTGATGAGTTACAAAGTTTTGGGTTTTATGTTGATGATGAGATTGATGTTTTTACTCTTATTCTAGTAAAATCAGAAAATGTGTTGGCTTTCAGATCTTTGAAGGACGAGCACAAGTGAGCATTTGTAGCAAAACTACTCCGTTAGAGATGAATTTAAGCTTCCTTTAATACTTATTTTGTGGATATATGATATTTTGTTAAATGGTGATATTTTTTGGATACTTATTTTGATGTGATTATTTTTGTGATATCTTTGTGGATAGACATTATAAGGAGCATATATGTTATATGTGATGATTCTTTTGTGATGTCTTTGTGGATAGACATTATAAGGAGCATATATGTTATATGTGATGATTCTTTTGTGATGCATTGTTGGATGGGTATTATGTCGTGAATATGAAAACTTATTTTGTGATACCTTGGTGGATGGGCATTATGTCGTGAATATGAAAACTTATTTTGTGATGCCTTGGTGATGATTTTTTGTATGAATATTATTATAAATTATGAAAATGAATGATGACGTTTTTCAAGACCTTTTTGAAGTATTTTAATTATTATTATTGATTGTTGAATGGATGTTTATTTTGTAGTTGAAAATATTAAATAACATGTTAATGGGTTCTATGTAGACTTGTGTAAATCAAATTATGACAAACAGTTTTACAATAATCCAGTGCTATGTTGTACCAAACGTTGTACAAGTAATATAGTTTTTTATCTAATACAACATCAAATACTGGACAGTATTATTTAATCCAATACAGTACAATTCGACAGATTTAGTATAGTATTATCTAGTACTATCCTGATTATCAAACGAGCCATGAAATGTCAACACTACCGTCTATGGTTTGTCTCATTGTTTTCCCCTGACACAACTTTAAGAGACCAATAAGTTATCTCTTCTTTTATGAGAGAAACTGAGTTGATATTATTTTAACTGTGGCGAAACGTAGGGCGTTCTAGACGTCTATATATAATATATGTAAGGTCATTATATTTTTGTTCATTATTTGAAAATCCTTAAAAGAGAAATATCCATTGCATGTAGTACATTGTTCATCACAATATTAATGATGGAGGAAATACAAAGCATTTGAAGAGAGACTCTTCAAGAGCACCTATGGATCTTAATTTTCATTTCATCTCATGATATGATAAATGAGTTGGCTTGAGTCCATTCACATACATGTACACGTGCATGTATATTATTTAGTTCAATTAATCTAAGAACATTATAGTCATTAATATATTGTTGTTATTGTTATATTATATAATAAATTCATTGCATTGAATCTCAAAACAAAAAATAATTAGAAGAGTAATTTATTTTAAAGATCACTTACTAAGGGCCTTTAAGTACGTTAATGTGTAATTAATATTGTAATTAATAGGTATAAATTTGGAATAAAAATAAGGGAAAAAAGGAATTAAACCCCACTTATAGAATAAAAATTATAGATGATAGATAAATAAATAAATAAATTAAATTAATTAAAATTTGAATCAAATTAAATAAAGATTAATTATTAATCAATTTTCATTTTCACTTTTCACATTCACCGTACCAAATCTTATGAAAAAGTAATAAATAAAAGCCAATTCAATTGTTAATGGATAAACAAAAAATTAAAAACCCATTCAATTTTTATGGAAAAAATAGTACATAAGGGCATTATTGGATTTTAAAAGTTTCTTCAAAATAGTACACTTGTATAGATGTTATAGATTATTGTTATTGTGTTAACAAATTGTCGTGCCCTATTATTTTCATCTTATTGTATATTAAAAACGTTTAAATATTAGCTTAAAAAGTAACTCAAATATTCATGCTCTTAGATATTCTCATTATATTCCTAAATCCTCTTTTAAGTTTCAACTCTTCAACTTCTATTCTCAACCGTTGCATAAATATACACCTTAATTAATAATTTATAGTCAACAATTTAATTATCTATACCATCTTTGAAATGAAGGAGAAACTTTTGAATTACTCTTTCGCTCCTAGCATATTTTGCATATTTTGTGTAGTTCAAAAATGTCCGTGAAAAATAATCATGGTGAGTTGTTATTGGTTATTTAATTTTCCAACCTATCCATGCACGTTAAAGAAAAACTTGATATAATAGCGTAAATTCGTTCAACGGAATAGGAAATGAAGCAAAGAATTGAATGCTTAGTAAAATGTATCAAAGATATAAATATATGTGAATTTACGATTTTTCTTGAAGGATGTGTTTATAATATCAGTGTACTTCATTCATACGTTCTGTTAGTATGAAAAAAAATTGACTACTGATTCGGGTTTGAGAATTATGAGTGTGAATACAGTGGATTTAAACTTGTACTTTTTTCATATTAATTAGTTGTTGTGATGCATCATGCATGATTGTCTTTTTATTGTACTCTTTAGTTAATTACTAGGCTACTGTACTTTCAATATGGCACAGTATGAATTGCAGTGTTCATTCTCTGAGGATTGAAAATTGCATTTTAGTTATTTAGCCACACTCTTTACTTGTATCTTTAATTGTCCCCGGTCAGTGTGTGGATGGAGAAAATGAGCCAAATAATAATTAGAATTATATTTCTTTTTATACCCAACTTGCCAAGCATCCCAGGAGCTGGAATTCCAATCCCTTAATTATTTTTCCTGAGATAATTCTCAGATTTAACTTTGCAAGTATGGAACCAAAAGTAGAACTCACCCTTTATGAAAAAGAACCAAAATACTCCTCCGCTGCAGTGCTTCAGGGTATTGAATTTTAATTTTTCTCTACTTATACCCTTTATGTATTGTTTTACAACTTGACTACTATTTTTAATTTTCTTTTCTATAAGCCTCTCAATTTCTAGGTTTTTTTTTATTTTTTAGGATGTTCTTGATTTCAACATCTGATCTTATTCCATAGAAAATGCAGAATTGAGTTTGAAGGAGTTCATGCTTGCATTTAAAGGAAGATTAAATTAAATTATGATAATATGTGGTTAAAGGTCTTGATACGTTATTTGTTCTCCCCTAATTTTAGACTTTGATCAATGCAAACTAAAAGGTTTAAGGAGAAAATTGACTAAACATGAATAAATTATTATTTGGAAAATAATAGATCATGACTATGACTAAAGAGGAGCCGGTTATCACTATTCATTCAAATTCTCGTTTGTTCAATCATGTAATGAAGAATAATCACTATGATGCTTTAGTTTTATCGAATAACTAAATTTTACAATATCTCAATATAACTTTTATAATTATAATAAAATTTTAACATTGTTCATTATGCAACACACACGAGTTTATACTAGTTAACCTAAAATGAACTTTAAATATTCAAAACCTTACATATTCTCATTATATTTCTATCTCATCTTTAAAGTTATAACTCTATAGCTTCTGGTCACAACGGGTTGCATACACATACACCTTAATTTATCTCTTTCATTATTTTTTGTAAACTAATATCGTCTCTCACATTCTATCTTACCCCTTGATTTGACCATAAATACACATCTCTCTGATAATAAATTACATGAAACCAATTAAAACTAAACCCACCTCCAATTAGCTCCTTCAAAGTTTCAATTATTTCAATCGATAACCCTCAAAATAAATTGTTTTGTAACTTTTCACATTCTGAGCAAGTCAATACATTGAAGATGTTAATGTTCTTTCTCTTACTCACAATATAAATACGCTAGAAACTTGTTTGTCCTTTGATTCGTCATACGCTATCAAAATGAATTTGCTTCTATATTTTAAGTGATATAGTTTGTGGTTAGGTTAGTTTAATGATATTCTTATCTTTATACCTTAACTAGCCTTTAGGTTGTTATTAGGAATTGTATAACTTGTTTTCCTTTAGTTTTAGTTCTAGTTAACGAATGAATAATCTCTTTTCATATTTCTTCTTCTTCTTCCTTCGACTTCGCTACCCTTCTCTTATTTTCTTTCATTCTAGATTATTCTGCATGGTATCAGAGCCTATCAGACCAACATCGTGATCAATGACCGAGAATCAAGAGAACCGGTCCTCTGTCATTTATGAAGATCAACATCGTGATCAATGATCGAGAATCAAGAGAATCGATCCTCTGTTATTCACGAAGAGGATGAAAATCAATTTAAATCTCAACCTCAGTCTCAAGAGAAATTCCCCACTCGATCTTCTCCTTCCTAATCTAAAGAACCTATCTTGATCACAGATTCAATTTTGCCTAACACTAATTCGACCATGCCTGTCTCAGAACAAAACTCCCATTCTCCAATTTTCTCCTATAAAAAATGTGTAACCTAATCTCTATTAGACTGTATTCTACCAATTTCATCCTCTAAAAATACCAAATTTCTATCATATTGAAAGCCCACATGATTTATGGGCATATTGATGGGATTGTGAAGTGTCATCCATGATCTGTCAAGAACAACGAAGGAATTGACATTCTGAATCCAAGATTTGAGCAATGGGCCGCACATGATCTAGCTTTCATGACTCTGATAAATGTGACATTGTCTCCTATTGTTTTGTCTTATGTAGTAGGTTGTAAGACTTCATAGGAAGTATGGGAATCAATTGAGCGTTGTTTCTCATCTCTATCATGGACAAATATTGTCCAATTGAAATCTGACCTTCAAACTATAACCAAGAAGGCAACAGAAAGCATGGACTCATATATTTAACGCATAGAGGAGGTCAAGGACAAGTTAACAACAGTGGCAGTCAACATTGAGGATGAAGACATACGAATATATACCATAAATGGGCTATCAATCGAATATAACACTAAAAGAATTTCAATATGAACAAGGTCAGAACCTCTATCTCTCGAAGAATTACATGTTTTATTGAAAACTGAATAGCGATACTTAGAATCTCAAAACAAGAATCAAGAAAATCTCCTCCAAAACACTACATTTTTTATTCTTTTAACAATCAGGGTAACAATAAGA
This sequence comes from Datisca glomerata, assembly GCA_003255025.1. Classification (NCBI taxonomy): domain Eukaryota; kingdom Viridiplantae; phylum Streptophyta; class Magnoliopsida; order Cucurbitales; family Datiscaceae; genus Datisca; species Datisca glomerata. The sequence continues at coordinate 703,951 of QANY01001827.1, forward strand.
GTTGAGGTTTTCGTGGTTCTAGAGGAAATAGGGACTCAGGAAGAAATAATTCAGACAGAGGAGGTCGATCTTAGAATTGGACCACTTCTTTCCAATCTTCCATCCTTGGAGCACCACATTAAATGCAATCAAACTTCAAGAATTCAGAAGGCTTTCCAACTCACTAAATAGTAAAATACAATGTCAAATTTGTTAAAGAATGGGGCATAGCATAGCATATTGCTATCATAGGATGAATTTCTCCTATCAAGGGAGAAATCAACCAAAAAACCTCATTACAATGAATGCAATGCACAGAACACTCGAAACACAGACTCTCAAGTATGGCTTTCAGACATAGGGTGTAGCACCCATTTGACACCTAATCTTGCAAACATCTTCAACACATCTGAATATAATGGTGAATAGGGCATATAAATTGGAAATGGTCAATCTTTAAACATTTCACATACAGGATCTAGTATTATTCAAACTACTTCTAATAGGTTTCCAATGCCTGAAGTTTATGTGTGCCTGAATTATGTTCAAATTTATTATATGTATACAAGTTCTACCTTGACAACAATTGTAGATTTATTTTTTATGCTGATACTTTCTTTATTCAGGACAAGGGCTCGGGCACCATTCTGCATAAAGGCCATAGTGTCAATGGTCTCTACCATATACCTGTTTCTTTACCTAGAAAATAATACGCATATCTTGGTGTCCATTTCTGACTCTCTATGGCATTCTTGGTTGGGTCATCCTTCCCCCAATGTAGTTAGACAAATATTGAATGTAGCAAAGTTGCCATGTAACACTTATGTTTCTGATAAAATGGCAAGACAACCTTTTCCTATGTCTGATTCATTTTCTTCTTCACCTTGGAACTTATTCACACTGATGTTTGGGGTCCTTCCTTTACTAATTTTGTCCTTGGTCATAGGTTTTATGTTATATTCATTGATGATATGTCAATATTTACATGGTTCTTACCCATTGTGCATAAATCTGATGTGTTTACCATTTTCAAGAGATTTAAACCTCTTGTTGAAATCATGTTCTCCACCAAAATAAAATGTTTGAGATCTGATAATGGTGAGGAGTATCTTCATCATTCTTTTTAGAATTTTTTGCATGAACATGGGATCCAACAACAAACCACTTATTCTTATACTCCATAACAAAATGGAGTTGCATAGCGTAAGTATAGGCATTTAGTTGAAACAAGTTTGACATTGATGCATTTTGCTTCTTTCCCTACTACATTTTGGAACTATGCCTTTGTTGTCTCTACCTTCTTAATAAATAGGATGCCTAGTCATGTTCTTCAAAACGCCCCTATTTTCAAAAAAAATTGGCAAACCACCTCAATATGATTATCTTAGGATTGTTGGCTATGCATGCTATCCAAATCTAAAACCATACATGAAAAATAAATTTAACACAAATCTATTCAGTGTGTGTTTTTGGGTTATGCGTCAAACCAAAAAGGTTATATGTGCTATGATTTAGCTTTACAAAAATGTTATGTATCTAGATATGTAATATTTGATGAACAATACTTTTATTTTGCTAGTACTAATAAATTTACGCAGCCTACTTTGCAAAGTTCAACTATGTGTCATACTGCCAAGTATGAATCTTCTCTCCCTTCTTTGTCCTATCATTCTATTCCTATAAGCAACACTACTATGCAATTACATACTCCTACTATTTCTACTGGTGCTGCTACTACTTTACATTCTAAAAATAACAATAAGTATTTATGCTCCTAGTAATACTACTATTACTACTTTGCCTCTCAATATTGTTTCTGCCTCTGGACGTACTTCACCCATTTCTTGACAATTATGTACTGCTAAGTATAAAAGTATGCCTCATACTGGACACAAATCAAATATACACACACAAGACTGTACTGATATGAAATTGATTGAGCATACTAATCATATACTTGCCACTCTTCTTCTTGATATATCTTCTGATCTTCATATTGATCTCAACATCTGATAATGTAATTGAAACGTTTATTATATAGTTTTATTGAGAATTTTCTCATTTAGTTATACAATTTACAGATGAAATCATTAATTTTTTTTAAAAAAAAATCTACACTCAATTAATTCTGGCTTCAAGGAGCGTACATAATGTGGAACTCGCGAATAACTCAAATCCTTAGGTAATCCCAAATTCATACGACTGTCTCTAATTTTAATGAGGAATGTTTATGGGGATGGGATGAAGATATTGAAGCAGGAATGAGGACAAGAAGATTGTCCAATCCAACCCATCCCATTGGCATCTCTTATAAAGTGAAGTATTATGAAACAACATTTTCTAAAAACATTGTTATTACTTAACAATGTATGAGTCGTGGGGTGTTAGTTAAGTTTAATTTTAAATAATCTTGGTATGGTGATTAAGTTTATAACTTGGTATGAGTTTGTATTGCAAGTAAGTTCCTAAATTTTTTAACAAGAATTTAATTTGTATGGTTAAGTAAGACTTAATAAGGCTAACCCATGTACTATCGATTTATTTTTTATTATAATCAATGAAACAACATTAGACTGATGATCTAGACAACGAATGTTTTTTGGGAAAATGGTTGAAATATTTTAAATGAGAAGATCATTTTTATTTTACCCGCTTGAAGAATTGTATTATTGATATCTTTCTTCATTTTTAAATTGCATCATTCCAAACAAGTCGAAATATTATCACGAGTATTTCAATGACTATGAATCAGTCTATATGTAGTGAGCCTCTTTGAAATTTTAGAAAGCAATTTTGCAAAAACATTTTTCACACTACAAGAAAATGGTATTTTAGCGACCAAACTTTTAGTCACGAAGTTAAATTCGTGGCTAAAACCCATTTTTAGCGACCAACATTTTAGTTGGTCGTTAATGACTAAAAAAATCGCCTAGAAAAAAACAAGAGGGTGTGCAACAAGTATTTTGTGGGCTTGTGCCAACGAACATTCAAATTCATCCGCAAAAGTCTTATTTTCACCGACCAAGTTATAAATTGGTCCGTAAAGGTCTACTTTTGCCGACGAATTAAATAATTCATCGTAAAAGGTTGCCACAAAAATGATGTCGTTTTGCTGGAGGAATAAAATCCTCTAATTCCTCTCTCATCACCTCGATCGACAGAGCTCATCTGCGCAGAGCTCCCTCCCTCCCACCCCCCTCGATTGATAAAGCTCACCTTCGTCATTTGTCACCGAGTAATCCTCCTTCTTCTTCTTCATTATTTATCACCAAGGTTTAGGTAAGTAAACATCTTCTTCTTTTCAACGATTCTTTCTTCATATTAAAGCTAGGGCTTTGCTGTTACAAATTACATATAGATTATAAAAAATTTAAAGATCCAATAGTAGCACGACGACATCCAAATAAGGGTATATCACAGGATGATTGGGATTGGCTATGCACAGTTTGTGAGACGGAGAAATTTGGAGTAATTTCTATTATCAAAGATTATTTATTATATTTTGATTATTTGACTAATTATTTCAATCATAAAACTCATTTATTATAGGCACGCTCAAAAACCAATTCTCAAAATCGTCAAAACCTTCCATACAATCATAATGGAGGAAATGTATCTTTTCTTGATCATCGATTTCGTCAGGTGAATCAAAATATTGTTTTAGTATATAATAATCAACGACTCAACTTTGTTGCATTTTGGATAGGAAGCTTCAACTAAGGTAGCACCTACTCGAATCGAAATATTTTATAACACACATTTCAGTGCTAAAAAAAGATTGACAAAATGATACGGCTCACTAAAAATATGTGAGTAGCTCCCTCTAAAATATTTTTTGATTGATGCTCCTTGTCTAAAGATAATAATGTTAGTTTCAATGGGGGGCTTATCACTTTGTATCTGAGCGTGTTAGATGATTTTTGAATATTTTCTGATTGATGCTCATTGTCAAAAGATAATAGTATTAGTTTCAATGTGGGTGTGGGTGTGGGGGTTCTCACTTTATATCTGAACACGCTAGATGATTTTTGAATATTTTCTGATTGATAATCCTTGTCTAAAGATAATAGTTTTATTAATGCTCATTGTCTAAAGATAATAGTGTTAGTTTCAATGTGTGTGTGTGGGGGAGGGGTTATCACTTTGTATCTGAACTTGCTAAATGATTTTTGAATATCTTCTGATTGATNTTCAATGTGGGTTTCGGGGTGGGGTTATTACCTTGTATATGAGTGAGCTGGATAATGTTTGAATACTTTCTGATTGATACTCATTGTCTAAAGATAATAGTGTTAGTTTTAATTTTTTTGAGAGAGGGGCTAATCACTTTGTATTTGAGCGTGTTAGAAGATTTTTGAAGCTCATTGTCTAAAGGTAATAGTGTTAGTTTCAATGTGGGTTGGGGGCGGGGTTATTACCTTGTATCTGAGTGTGCTAGATGATGTTTGAATACTTTCTGATTGATGCTCCTTACTAAAAATAATAGTGTTAGTTTTAATTTTTTTGAGAGGGGGAGGTTATCACTTTGAATCGGATTTTGCTGGATGTTTTTTCAATATTCTCTGATTGATGAATATATTTATCTTGAATTTTGCTCATTGTGAGATTACATAGGAACACATGTGTGCTTTACGGGATGAGCCTATCATTGAAGATGCCACACCTCGCTTCGAATAATAGATAGTTGAAGAAGTACTCAGGCGAAATAAAAGTCTTGGACATGAAGCCCCACCCACATCTTCCAAGAAAAAAAGTTGAGTTGGAGTTGAAAATATAGAATTGAAAAATAAATCAAGTCGATGAAGAGCCAACTACAAAGCTTACTCGTTTAGGCTCATCAAAACGGTTTTTCACCTTCTGACAATAACTCAACAACAGAAACATGAGCTTTAAAATATTTGTTAAGCTTTGTAATTGTAACATCAAGCTTTAAATACTCTTTTTTTATACATTTGTGAATCAAATTATGTAATGAATTATGATTCAGAGATTTTATAATGAACTACTACATTAATCATTAAAATATGTATTTCTTAGAAAAATATCGGGTTTGATAAATTTTCTGATGATATTAATTGCTATTATAGGTGTATATGAAAACTAAAAAACGGCATTTTGTAATGTAAAATTTGGTCGCTAAAAATATTTTGCGACAAAAAAATTGGTCGCAAAAGAGTTTGGGCGACGAAGAGAAAATATTAGTGGCAAAAGGTTTTTGCGACAAGACTTTTTTTTGGTTGCGAAAACTTTTTGTGACGAAAAGAAATATTGGTCGCAAAAAGGTTTTTGCGACGAATTGTTTTTTGGTCGCGAAAACCTTTTGGCAACCAACTTTTATTTTTGTCGCGAAAGCCTTTTGCGACCAGTTTTTTTTCATCGCTAAAGGCTAACGCGACGAGTTTCGTATTTCATCGTGAAATACTTTTGCTGACGAAGCAAAAGCGATGAAGTTCACGACGAATATAAGTTCGTCGTGTTAGATCTTTTGTGATCAATTATTAGGGCTTTCGCGATCAAAGTCTGACCAGACTTTCTCCTTCATTTGACATTTCAGTATCTTGTAATTTTTAGTTGATTATAAACTATGATTGTGTTCAGTGATTTTTATGAATTGAAGTATAACTTCCCTAAGAAATAAAAATATGTTACATCTCAGAAACAATTACTCACAACCTTGTGCACTGGAGAGAGAACAAAATTGTTGTAAGGAGAAAATATTCGCACTAAACTCAAATTATTTTGGTTTCCTGTTATTGTGAAACTTGAAGATATTTAGACATTTTTCAGTACTGTATGTAATTTCTGTTACATTTATTTTGTTATAAATGAACATATGTTGGTTAGTAGCTTAGTGGTAAATATTTTGTGTAAAATCTTGAAGTCATGAGTTCAAACCCAAGCCTTGACATAATATATTTAAGGGGTCATTGATGGGGCCTTGGAGCTTGGTCTTGATTTGCCTAGACCGTTATATTTTTTTATTTCATTTTTTCAGATATCTTCAAGAGGTATCTTCATAAAGATGTCTTTCAAGAGGTACCATTTAGGTAGTTTTACAACTGTTACTTGTGACTGTTCTAGACAGTCACAGTTCCAACCTTTGTGTTATTTAGACAGTCACAATTGCTTCTATATAAAGCAAATTCGTGGGCATCGTTATAAGAGATGAAATTTTCATTCACTCAAAGCAAAAATCTGAGACACAAATATTTTTCTAGTTCGCTCAAAGGAGATAGTATTGTTGTGCTACTTACTGCCTGCACAAGACCGTTGTATCTTGAAAACAGGCGTCCTAGGCTGTGAGCACTATCTGCGATGACGTTACTGTTTTAGCCCATTGCACTACCTGCAAGCCTCAGTCTAAGTTTTTTGTGTAATCTTAATTTTCTGTATTCTGTACATTTTTGTGTCATACATTCTTATTATTAATAAAGTACGTCATTCATTTTCTTACAATATCATGCAAGATACATAAATTTTCACAAACCATACCAACAGGTTAGGTTGATCCAATGATTTAAGCAATTCACATATTCTTCAATGGATTATATTCATTTTATCTTCTCTCCCGAAGTTATAATGCTAACTTATAGAAATATATAATTAACATACCAAATTAATTTTTAAATGAACGTATGGAAATGAAATTCCTAACTTGGTATAAATTGACATGGTAATTACGATCCTAACTTGGTACAAATTTGATTAATTTAGTTTATTTGAAATTTTAAAAATTAATTAAGATTAAGTCAGGTCCGAATAAAAATATTTTTTTTGGAGACATAAAAATTCCTTCAACAATTAATATTAGACTGAATTTAGAAAATAATAATTATAGATGTTGATAAGCGTCTACTATCGATTATATTGTCACACATCGCTTAGTGAATTTGAAATAGTACTGAGAATAAGATTAAGTAAGAGATCAAAAAAGCATTAATTTATCATCGGTGTGTCATCTAATCAATTAAATTTTAACGATGAAATTAATATATGTTCAAATAAAGAGATACTATGAGTAGTTTTAAGTTAGAGATAGCTCAACATTAATGGGGTCTAGTATTTATAGAGCGTCTTTATAGCATACATAGAAATCAATCTCTTGGTCGTTGATTATCTATCATAGATTTGATCATGATTGTGTTTATCCCATGGAATAAGGCTTATCAATTAAGCTTAGAAGATTATCATAGGAGGCTATACTTATCTCTGGATAGGGAACCTAGTTCCTCAATGATTTTGGACTCAGTGTACTTAATGTGTGAAGACTCCGTCTCTTATTTTTTTTTCAAAGACTCCATCTCTTATGAAGATTGAGATATTGTCATTGTGTCATTCAACATTCTTTAAGGTGAGACTCAGACCTATACCGGTGAAAGTTTTTTTACCAAATGGACCAAAACCAAACCAGACTAAAAATAATCCTTTTACTCGGTTATTTAAGGATATTCAGTTTGACAAAATAAAACATAGTTTGGTTCTAAAGTTTTTGGACTGGCTGAACAAAAATTTTAGTTTTATATTATTTTTATTTTATAATATCAAATCGAACCTAAATTTAGTTTTATATTATTTTTAAGTAATTCTCTTTGATTTTTTTAAAAATATTTTTCTTATTAATAAGGGTTAATCGAAGAATTGAACCGAACTGACACTTTGAATTCAATTCGATTCGTTTCTTTATCACAACCGCATTTATTCGATTCATTAAATTGTCAAACTGAAACTTTAGTTTAATTTAATTTTTATAAAAAATCGAATGTTAAAATTATATAATTCCATTGGCTAGATGAGCACGTAGTCATTACAGCTGTTGGATTAAACAAGGTACAACCGAAAACAATAACAAAACGGAACCATGAAATATGCACCGTCAAACAACTAGTTGTTCTCATGATAGTCCTCCACAAAATGTACTTTTGCTTTAGATAACTTCTTAAAAGTTTAAGCATCGGATTCGGGATTGTTTAAATTGAAAATATACTTTTGTTAAACTTAAATATAGCCAAATGTACGTTCATACTCAAACAATCTTAAAACTACAGTTAAATTTTCAAAAAATTTAACTCTCTCTAGGCTATTTGAAAACCATTTGAAAGTTTTTGTGTAAAACTTTTATTTCGTTCGATTTTAGAGCTTCACAAAACTTTATTCTAGAATTCATTTTACGTGTTCGTACTTTTTATCTTTTATTATCTATCTTGTTGAACATAAATAATTTCACATAACACATGACAAGATCTAGATCGAAAACTCCATCGAAGAGAAGATAGAACGAGAACCGACCAATCAAACGAAATTACATAGATTGCTGATGTGGTAATCCAAAGAGAAGCTAATCAAGATCGTTGAATTGATCAGACGGTCTAGATTCACCTAGTTGTTATTGTTGATAAGCTAGATCTCGGGAAATATTTTATTGATCCGATTTTCAGATAGAATTAGATAAGTTGTATCAAATTTTATGTAACCGATTGAAGGTCTATAAATAGAGGCAAGATGTAACTCCAAACGAAGGACAACAACTCTCAACACTCATTAGCCTTGTAAACCATTTCTTCATAATGAAAAACTATCAAAATCTCCCCGTAGTTTTTTTCCTTTAAGGGTTTTTCACATAAATCATGGTGCAATTATTTTCCCTCTCTCTAAATTATTATCTTGATTTTCATATTATGATGTAAGAAATTCATGACCGATTCTCAAAAAAGGTGGATTTGTTCCTTTACATTTGGTGCTTTCATTGAAAGCGAGAGAAAAACACAAGAAATCCCTTTCCAAAACGCTCAACAATAAATCAAACGCCCCCCTCAACAACTGAAGTGGAAGTGGAAACAAAGAAAAAGTGGAAATGGAAGCCGAACCGGAAGTAGGAACGGAAAATCCAGTAATACAGAAACCCAAAACAGAAGCAGAACTGAAAATGACTACAAAACCAAAAAAACAGAAGCGAAGAGTGGTAAACTCATCCATATTCGTTTAAAATTTTTCTTTTGTACAATTATTATTTATAAAAAAAATTATTAACTCTATTCGTGAAATCGAATCTAAAAAATTGTGGTAATGGCCGTCGCCGTCATCACCAACTGCGAGGGGCAGCATTGCCACCAGGAAACGTCACTACCGAGGAAGCTTCAAGCAAAAAAAAATTAGAGCGGATATTAAAAGTTGAGCTCAGGAAGCACAGATCAGAAAAACTCAGACCAGAAAAACTCAGAGAGCTCAGATAAGAATATCTCAGAAAGCTCAGACCTCTTGAGGAAGATGAAAATCGAGCGCTAGATCATACCTCTTAGGGAAGATGGAAATTGAGCACCAAATTGGATTTTTGTCGGGAGCAAAGACCGAAGCACCAAATTAGGCTTTTAACGAAAATGGAAATAAGAGAGCCAAGTTATATTCTTAGCGAGAACGAGAATTAAAAACGTTGGAACAGACCATTATGAGAGCAAGAGAATGAAATAAAAGAAAGCACACGCAACCCTCAAACACACGTCATTCAATAAAACAACTCTCTATAATTGTTGATAACTTTTGCAAATAATTATTATTGCAGGTCCCAATGAATCTAATGTAAATGATCAAGGAATCAAATCATTACATCTGAATGAAGAAAGACTTCATTAAGTGTTGTGGGGGCAAATGAACAGGAATAATTTCATATGACAAGTGACAAGATCTATATCGAAGACTCCATCGAAGAGAAAATAGAGCGAGAACTTACCAATCAAACGAAAGTACACGATTGGATTGCTGATGTGGCAATCCAAATAGAAACTAATCAGGATCATTGGATTGATCCGGCGGTCTAAATTCACTTAGTTGTTATTGTTGATAAGCTAGATCTCAAGAAATATTCTGTTGATCCTATTTTCAGATAGATTTAGATAAATTATATCAGATTCTATATAACCGATTGAAGACTTATAAATAGAGGCAAGATGTAACTCCAAACGAAGGACAACAACGCTCAATACTCATTAGCCTTATAAACTTTTTCTCCATAATGAAATACTATCAAAATCTCTCAGTGATTTTTCTTTCTTTTAAAAGTTTTTTTTACGTAAATCATAGTGTCATTATTTTCTCTCTCTAAATTATTTTTTTGATTTCATATTATGATGTAAGAAATTCACGACCGATTCTCAAAAATGAAAAAAAAAATTCATTTACCCTTGCATTTAAGTCAAAACATATCACCATCTTCTTTCTACAGCTACAATAAAGAACAACGATTTATCATTGAGATCATAGACTAATGAAATGTCAAAAAAGTAAAGGCGCGTAAAATATGTTAGATCAGACGTTTTAGACCGTTAAAAAAATAAAAAAACATACAAATAATGATGTTTTAAATTTGAATTTAAAATAATTTTCGTCATATAGTATTTTTATTTTTCGCAAATATTTTCGTCGTATAATTGGAGAGTGTATGCATGAGCAACAAGTGAAGTTGGAAACTAACGCATCTCCGCGAATATGTAACGACCGATAGAAACTCTGACGTGCTTCCGTTACGTTCTCGTAGCCCACCACGTGGAGGCTCCACGTCGACACGAGGAATTTAAAATACCCTAATTATCCTTCTCTTCTTTTCTAAATGACTGCGACTTCCTCGCCAATGCAATTACTAAAAAACCACACCAAGTGGTCCCCACAACTTCCCAATTGCTCTATAAATACTTTCTTCCCGTGCTCTTCTCCCCCTCACTCCAAACCCTACCTTCTTCTACGGCTCTTATTTGTTGCCTCTCGGCCTCTCTTGATCCCTTTCTTGCTTTTCGTCCTCCTTTCTTGTTCCCTGCGATTTTCGTCTTTATATTTTTAGTGGAAGAAAGGCATTCAAGGGATTTGTTGAAGTTTTCCTTCTTCCATTATCAAATTTATTTGAAGGTATAGTAAGTTTTTTTTTAATCTTTCCGTCATTTTGAAAGCCCTTTTCTTCCTCTCTTTGGATCTTCGATATCTGGGTTTATTGAGAAATTTTGTGTGTGATGGAATTTCATTAGTTTTCTGGGTTAATCTGCCTCTGCATGTTGATAATTTATGCGTTTGTACTGAAATTCATCCTTATTATTGTTGATTCTTTAATTTTTCAGTATACGGTATCCGGATTTCTATCGTAATTTGAATTTTAGGTTTTCTTTTTTAGTTTCCTGACCCAATTTTCCTCTGCATGTTTGGGTCATCGTCGTATTTCAAATCTGATTTTTGTGAAGTTTTTTGTTATTTCTGAATTTATTCTCTACCGTATAATTTTGGGTTTCTTTTCATGAAAGAATTGTGTTTGGATTTTTATATCTGTAAAGAAACTGATCGAGATCTTTTATGGGTTTTTGGTTTCTGTTTCAGATCAAGCGTGAATGTTTTAATGGAGACTAAAGCTGGTAATAAGAAGTCTAGCAGTAGTAGTAGCAGCAGCAATAACAATAGGCAGTACGAAGCTCCCCTAGGCTACATCATCGAAGACGTTCGTCCAAACGGTGGGATTGAGAAGTTCAGATCTGCTGCTTACTCCAACGTAAGACTAATGACCCTTTCAGTTTCATTCAGAACAAATTATGTGTTTGTATTTTAATTTTAATGTATATGTTTCTAAACCTCTTTGCAGTGTGTGAGGAAGCCATCCTGATTTCCAGCAACAATGACGTTTTCGGTAGAGTAGGATTTCCCGGCTTTCAGAATTTCCTTTTCCTTTTCGCCTAGTCTGCAACTATAATCAGCATTCTCCGATTTACTATTCTTGAATAAAACCCAGAAAATAAAATTTCTCGCATTGATTACTACTCAGTCAATTTTAAGGCCTTCTTGAAATCATTCACCTGCCATGGCTGTCCTAGCGGATATCTCAACCCAACCTCCACCCCCTCCTTCACCTATAGGCTTTGAAGGCTTCGAAAAACGCCTTGAAATCACATTCTCTGAGCCTTCCATTTTCGAGGACCCTGAAGGACTCGGTCTCCGCGCACTGACTCGTCCCCAAATAGACTCAATCCTCGATGCTGCTCGCTGCACCATCGTTTCTCAGCTTTCCAATGCTGAATTCGACTCGTACGTCCTCTCTGAGTCAAGCCTCTTCGTTTACCCTCTGAAGATCATTATCAAAACTTGTGGGACCACCAAGCTGCTGTTGTCCATCCCGCCGATCCTCCAACTCGCTGGCTCGCTCTCACTCACTGTGCATTCCGTCAAATACTCTCGCGGGACCTTCATCTTCCCAAATTACCAGCCTGCCCCTCATCGCAACTTCTCGGAAGAAGTTGCTGCTCTGAACCGCTACTTTGGGCATCTGAATTCTCAGGCCTACGTAATGGGCGATCCCACGACTCCTAATCGTCACTGGCACATTTACTCGGCTTCCAAATCAACGAAGAATCAGATGGAGGAGATTAATCTCGAGATGTGCATGACGGGGTTGGACCGGGACAAAGCTTCGGTGTTCTACAAGAAATCAGATGACTACTCCGGTGCCGATATGACCAAACTGTCCGGAATATCCTACATTATTCCGACTCACAAGATCTGTGACTTTGATTTTGAGCCGTGCGGGTATTCTATGAATGGAATTGAAGGCTCAGCTTACTCTACCGTGCACGTTACCCCAGAAGATGGATTCAGCTATGCCAGCTACGAGGTGATGGGGTTTGACCCTAAGGCGATCGAGTTCGAGCCTCTGGTCAAGAGGGTGCTTAGATGCTTTGAACCTGCTGAGTTTTCTGTGGCTGTTACTTGCTCTGGTGGCGCCTCCAAGTGGGCCATGGACAATGCTGATGTGGACGGCTACACGTGTGGTAAGGTTGTGAAGCAGGATTTGTCAGGTGGAGGATGCGTGGTTTACCTCACATATGCTGTCAAGGAGAAGGGATGCACAGTGCGCGCAGCCATGGAGCCGTTGCTGAAGCAGTGCTGGAAAGAGGTGGCAGTGACGGTGGAGGAAGAGAAGGTGGTTTCACTGATGCATTGCTGGAAGGACGTGGCGGTGACGGTGGAAGAAGAGAAGGTGCTTCCGTATTTGTCCTTATGTTGAAGTGTTAGCCAATGAGGTTTTCAGTCTGTGAGTCTGTCTGTCTGTCTGTCAGTGAGCTTGCTTTTCGAGTCGAGAGTCAATAAAGCCATTTGAGAATAGGCGTTTGGCCTTGTCGTCGTTTTGGTCTTGATATTAATGTTGTTAAGAGACGTTTCAAGGGTCATGATGGATGTCTGGTAAAGAAAAAACTAGTACTATGTTTTTATTTCATCAATAAAATAAGAGGCTGTGGCGATGGCCATCTGGTCTCTTTTTAATTTTAATTATTATCTATGATGAAAATGCGATTGATGTATGATAGTGCCAAAGAAAAGGATATAATTATGAACCAATTCATTGCCATATAATGATTGGTATTATGCAATTCCACTTATCGTGCATATATATATGAATTAATATTAATGAAATAATCTTTTGCTTAATATGTACAAAGTTGGATGGGGTCCACGTTACCCTTTAGGAACAAGATGCCATGCTCTTCTTTCCATTCTGCACTGAGAGAGAAAGGAAGAAAAGAGGGCCGGCCACGAGTGTTACTTTATATTATTTGTAAAATTCTTCGGTAATTGTATAATATTATAAATACCTAAATATATAATTTACAAACACCTAAATATATAATTTACAAACATATTTCAAGTGTGTATTTATGACACGTGCTGTACTACTTTTAATATCACACTGTTCATATTTTTTTATACCTCGTTATCTTACCATACTGGTCAGCACCACAGCTTACCCTTTAAATTGGGCTTTCATCATGAGCTTATCCCCAAGAACTTGGGAAGGTTGAATGCCTTTACAACATGGGCATGGGCCTATGTAATTTGTGGTCCAATCTACAAAAATCATCGTGTATATGTCAATTTTATACTAGTAAGTTAATATATGGTCAAAAGGTTATAGGAGTAAATTAATGGTCATTTTAAAATTTTGATAATTTTTTATCCTTAGTTTTCCCTTCAGGTAGTGTAATCTACTAACATAAATTCATTTGTGAGAATCCCACAGCAAATTTGATAATTTTTATCCCTAGTTTGCTCTTTTTCTAACGTGGGTCTCGCAAATTTACATTAAAAAAATTTCTACATTTTAGCGATATATGTATTTTGGGCTATTTATTATTTTTGAAAAATCTGTTCTGAATCTTTTTAGTTGCCATGTACCTGTAGTTTCGGCCATTAATGGAGGTTATATTCCCCATCCCTATAATTTAGGATATACGGATTGAGTTTCATTTATTTTTTATTTCTTTCATCACTTAATGCCGAATTGTCATTACATCTACTAGTTATATATGTTTTCATGAAATGAAGAGAGAGGTTAATTCTCTTCATTTTTAATAACAGAGAATCCATTCACAGAAAAAAGAATGAGAGTTTAAGGTTTTAATTAATTTTCATTCAAACACTTGCCATTTAGACTCAATCAAACTTATTCTATTTTTCAAATCTTAACACAATGATAATTATAATTGAACCAAAAGAGTAATCTATTCAGAAAATTAATTCTTCAATTTTCTTGATGGAAATTGCGCCAGATCCCAAATTTAAAGAGAAAAATGCCAACAAAAATTAAACACAAAGTTTTTCGTTACCAACTTCTAACCGACATTTTAGGATTTGGTAGAGTGGAGAAGATGCCATGACCTTGACGCTAAACTTGAAAAATTATAACATAAACTTCATTTGCATGTTCTTATATTAATCAAAAATAATATTTTCTTTTCACCTTCAAACTCTAATTTCTTTCACAAAAAACAGAAATTAAAACATAATTTTTAGAAACTTCATACTTTTTTCACCTTCAGGGTTTTTTGTTAATAACTTCTAATGTAAGGAAAAGCAAATCGTAGCTCCTTCTCCAATGGAAGATAAATTTTTATGCTTACGGATAAAAAAATTTTGGTATCTCAGAAATTGAGGAGTAAATATTTGAAACTGGGAATTTTATTGAAAATGATCAATTTCGTGAATTTCGGTAAAATTGAGAGTTTATGTAAGAGAATTTGGTGAATTTCAGTTAAATTGTTTCGTAAAACTGAGAATTTGAAACTAAGAGTTTTACGTTGAGACCTTTTTAGGAGTATAAGTCTAGAAGATGAGTGCTTTGATGGGGAGAAAGAGGGCTTTGGGAGTAATTTTGGAATGTATTATCTATTTCAAATGAAAGGTTTTGTTAATGGCCTATTTTTGCTTAATACCTTAAAAGATACCATTTATTAACATACTATCTCGAAAGTCGATTACACATGCCATTTTCCCTCTAATCTACCATGTAATTGAGTTGAGACTCCAATCGAGTACTTTGACAATTTTATGTTGTTTTCTAAGTGCTATAATTTCAAAAAAAAAATTGTTTTTTTACGTTAAGGGCATGTACTAAGCGATAAAGTTAATGAAAGATACGAAAATAGTATAGGGTAAAATAAAAGAAAGAAAAGATAAAGGAAATAAAAGAAAACAGTATTTCTCTTAGATATATTTACTAACTGTTTGTAATCGGAATCAGAAATGAGTTATAATTCTTTTTAATCTGTTTACTAACTATCGGAATTAAACATGTACAATTACTAGTTTAGCCCTAGATGGACTTTTTGTTGCTTTATACCTATTTACTTTATTACAAACTCATGTTTAATTCTTAATTTATAAATAATTTAACTTAATTTTTTGAATTAGTAAAATTTTAATCTTTAATTATATTTTAAATAAATAATAATAATATAACATTTCATCATCATGAAAATATGTCACAATATATAGTAATACATTATCTCAATTACTACTAAAAAAACATAATTAATAGGTCCGATGCATAATACAAATATCCATTATCTTCATTCCTACAAATACTCTCATAATTTATCGTTCTCACAATAAAATGTATGTTTAGTACAGAAAAGAACGATATATCAAACCTGCACAATTCCACACAAATACTCCTATAGTTATAAATTCTAGCATCATGAACAAAAGATACTAACAACGCACATCAGAGTTATAAAGTTTTAATATTCCCCATCTAAACTGACCTTAGACAACTAAAATGACATCACAGGCAATGCTCAAGAAAAAACTGAACATAATCCTTCATCTCCCCTGCATCCATTGTAAAGAAGACCATCAATATATCATGTTTCATTGCCAAAATGTTCGTGGCACTAAACATGTCTAATCCCATCATGCCTGCTATACTAACCAGCTCACTCTTCAGTCTGGCTTGCAACTCAACCACCTTTTTCTCATTCGATAACACGTTGATCAACCCATCAATTTTTCAAGCAATTTATGCAACCGACTTTGTCATGATCCTAAAATTACTATTTATATCATCCAATTTAGCTTTTCCTTTACGAGTATTCTTGGTAAAGGCATGATTGTCATATGTGGAATAAAAAAGTGAAGTAGAAGGATTAGGTCGTTGAGAAAATGAATACATTTTATCATCTCCATACAGATTAGGAAATGACATATCATCAATTGGGAAATCATCATATTGAACTTGTCGGGACTGCTCCAATCGTACTTCTCCCTCATCATCAATGTTTCCCGCATTAGCACCATTGGTCCAATCTGTTCCATAAATCTCCGATAACACATAGTAGTATGGGAATGATTTTCGATACAACCCAATAGCATCCTTATGAATATATAAATTGAAAAAATTGAATCTAGCCGATGAGCACAACTCATAATAAATAATAGATGAACATTGATAAAATGAGATGTATATGAAATTTTACCTGTAGGGGAGAAAAAATACTATGTTAAAGTCCACTCAATAATATTGTCGAACAAAACCCAATACTCTCATTTTCGGGTAGGGCGCATATTAAGTCCAAACCGAGGTCACACGGGTGACAATGTAATCCCATACCTAGGATCGTGGCTACTCGAGATAGGATATCATTTTGTTGTCACAATAAGATATAATAATCAGTCATACAAGAAAATGATAGACACACATCAAATCTATTAGACAATCTCAATGATTGTTAAAGAGAATAATATGATAACTAAAATATCCTGATCATAAAATATTCTCTATGAATATCTCTATTTCTTCTCAGAATAAGGAAGAAGATACATTGAGCCTGAACGTTTGACTGATACATAAAATCATTATAAATATATGATAATCCTTCATTTAATGATAAGTAATTTTTCATATTGCTATCCTTATTTTAAACACTATATTGAATTTATCGTCAAAGTGCACTAGTTCGGCACCCCTTGGTGCCCGCCTATTGCTTTGACTATCATTTTTTTTTACAAGTCCCTGGACGCGTGACAGACTCTTCTGCTATCGATGTAATTTCCACATCAAGAGTTTGACGACCCATGTGAGAATAAAGATCTCTCCTTTCAAAATTGATAACAAAAACTTATCCGCCGTCACGATCGTCACCGCAACGGTAAAACGATCCTTGAATATGGGTTGAATAAGAACGAGGAAAGAAGAATGAGAATGTAGGGATCGGCATGAAAGTCTGTTTGGTTGGTTACGATCAGCTGCCGCCGTAAATTAACGCTGGAAGAAAAATGAAAATCACGATTTATAAAGCCGCAAGTCGCCAGAAATCGATGGAGCCGCGGCTCACGGAGCACCACAGCCGCCTTGTCTACCATCGAACACACCCTCGTGTCCCGGCTTCACTTACGTCGGCGTCAGGCCTTCTCCACGCCTATAACTGCCGCCAAAACAAAGAATGACAAAAAAAACTCCTCCATTGCCGAACTTTAAATCTCATATCTACATCAAATGAGCGTTTTCAGTTTCTAAGATATCCATAAAAGAGTTCAGACGAAGTTTTTGGGTCAATTTAAGCCATTTCCGATCACAAAAGACTGCTATGGGAATTCTCACGCACCGCACGCGCCATTGGCGGCGGCAGTCTCCTCTCTACCCGTTTCCAGCTTTTCGGGTTGACCTACCCGGTCCATACCCGGCTGCTCCTTGCGCTACCCGCGAAGCCCGGCGCCAGCGCCGCATGAAGCCCGACTTCCTGGGATCTTATCAGCGCCTAATTGAGTCCAGCTCGTGACCCATTGTATGACTCTAAAACTTTGATGAGTTTAGAGTCATGTTATTAATCCAATTCGCTACTCAGATAACATGGATGGAAAACGTTTCAAAGAGAATGATAGAAAACATGGTAATTGTGAAGGTAGTAGGGATGGAAGTTGTGACAACTGATGATTGTTTTAGTCCTGATCCGGATAATGGGATCTCGTCATGGTATATAACCGTTTCGTACTCCCTCCATCTCTGATTGTCTCTTTCCTTGTCTCTTGTCTCTCGCGCGCTCTCTACAGCTCTACGCGCCAATTCGGTCACTTTCTATTTGACCTCTGACCATGGGAGATCTCAACGGTAACTCTCTCTCTCTCTCTCTCTCTCTCTGTCTCTCTCTATCTGTCTCTCTGTCTCTCTCTCTCTCTCTCTCTTTAATTTTCTCTGTTTGACCTCTATAATGACTAACTTTCGATTACTCTTTTATCTTGTTAGCAGTATCAGATCCTTCCCTGCTCTCCAATAAATCGGCCAAGATTTTCGTGGCTGGCCACCATGGCCTTGTCGGGTCCTCCATTGTCCGCAAGCTACGCCAGCTTGGTTTCACCAATCTCCTCCTTCGCTCCCACTCTGACCTCGACCTCACCCGTCAATCCGACGTCGAATCCTTCTTCGCCGCTGAAAAGCCCCAATTTGTTATCCTCGCCGCTGCTAAAGTCGGGGGCATCCACGCTAACCACACCTATCCCGCCGACTTCATTGCCATCAACCTCCAGATCCAAACAAATGTCATCGACTCGGCCTATCGTCACGGCGTTAAGAAGCTACTGTTCTTGGGTTCATCGTGTATTTATCCCAAATTCGCACCTCAACCGATCCCCGAAGAGGCATTGCTTACGAGCCCGTTAGAGCTCACAAACGAGTGGTACGCGGTGGCTAAAATTGCCGGGATCAAAATGTGTCAAGCTTACAAAATCCAATATAATTGGGATGCGATTTCGGCGATGCCCACGAATTTATACGGTCCAAATGACAATTTTCACCCCGAAAATTCGCATGTTTTGCCTGCATTGATGAGGAGGTTTCACGAGGCCAAGGTAAAGGGTGCGAAGGAGGTGGTGGTGTGGGGAACAGGGAGTCCATTGAGGGAGTTTTTGCACGTCGATGATTTGGTAGATGCTGTGGTTTTCTTGATGGATAAGTACAGTGGATTAGGACATGTCAATGTGGGCAGTGGAAAAGAGGTGAGTATCAAGGCGTTGGCTGAATTGGTGAAGGAGGTAGTGGGGTTTGAGGGAGAGCTTGTTTGGGACTCATCGAAGCCCGATGGAACTCCTAGGAAGCTCATGGATAACTCAAAGCTCGCGGGTTTGGGATGGAGCTCTAAAATCTCACTTAAGGATGGGATTGTTGATACCTATAAGTGGACCAGGAAAATGTCAAGCAGTAATGCAGGTGACTTTTACCAAACTGGCCTTCAGATTGTCAACAAATTGATCTGATTGTGTTGTTGTCACTGTAGTTTATTACAAGTAGGCATATGAAAATTGAATTTGTATAATTATGCGACATACTTCCGATGTTTTTTACTTGTGATTATGTCTGGAGATTACTACGAGAACTGGGTGAGATTTCTTAGACAGATAGAAGTGTAGCTCAACCATTGCATACACTGCATTCCGGAATAAAATTGCATTTCTTAACCTGTTTTATGGGTTTTTTTTAATACTTCTGTCACACTTCGACGGAGGGATGATAGATCTGTTTATTTTGCATAGTTGATTCTATGTTTGACTTCTCATTATTTCAAAATGAAGAATTGAAAATGAGTCTTAGGCAGTGAATCCTTGCATTATTCTCTCTGTTTGTCCCACAATGAGCTAAAAGTTATCTAGGTGTTAAATTATCTCTGTATTTTTTTCGCAGTTCTATCTATTATCCATCTTCATTCTCTATTTGGAGTTTTGAAGAAAGGTCTAATCTATGGTGCTGTCCCATTGACCTCAGCACAGTCTATCTATATATATTTAGTTCAAGTGAGAACAAAAACTATCCCAATAGCTAAAGCTAATAGGGAAAGTAATTAACATTGCATTTATCAAAGTTTAGACGTACAATCATTCTCCTACACATGGATAAAGTTTGCCAAGAGACATTTGTTAAATGGGAAGATGAAATTGTCTGATAAGCACTTGCTCTTGTCTCATATATGGAAAATGTCTCAAACCACCAACTCCTTATTGCAGTTGGAGTCAACTTCCTAGACATACCAATATGCACCACTTACACAGTTCACTCTCGACAAGGTTTCCAGTGTGAGTGGCTTGTGGTGTGTGGTTTTGTTTACTGATATCTTTCTCACTACTTTTTCTGGGCATATCATTTGCAATTTTGGTTAATAGTTGCAGCTTTCACACTTGTCTAATTGCGAATGATATTGAGGATGAAGGTCATTCTCTGACGTCTACTTAAGTCTTCATTTAAAGTATTTGGTACTGTCTTTATTTCAAGTGTTTGGTACACATTAGCTTCTTAAAAGCCATGGGTTCTTTTATGTCATTGATCTTATCATGTTAATTTATTGGGGAACATAGTTATAGGATGTCTGATTGATTCAATTAGATTGTGTTTATCTCAATCTGTATTTATCTGTAGTTCAATATGGCCTGCTGATCTTCCAATGATCATTTCTTTGACAAAGATAGTGTTAACGTTATCGTGTCAAGTCATAGTCATATTTGTCAGTTTGGAGTCTTAGTATGAATGGAATTGTCCCCATGTTTGCAGAACATCCATGAGGAGATTGTTCCCTGATGTTGGAGGGGATCCGTCCCTTAATCCTAGCTATCCATGAAATCATGGACGGATAGGATTCTCTCCGCATAAACACCGAGGTGAAATGACTAGTTTAATTTTTTTCCTTTTTTCTTTTTTATCTCATGTTTTGACTTAATCTCTTCATTCATGGCATCGATCCAATTCTGAGAGTAAAAAATTTCTCTGTCTTGGCGGAAGTCAATTGGGTCATCTTCCATCACACCAATGTCAACCTCATGCTCTTGGAGATATGCAATGTAATCATCTAGCACCGCACTTCTCCTCTCTCTAGTGGATCTCCTTAATGGCATAAGTTCTTGAGGTGCAAGAGTTTTTTCTTCTGGAATAATTTCTTGAATGAGAGTTTCTCCGATCTTGTCTTGAAAGTTGTGTTTGTGTAATATATACTATTATATTCAATTTTAATGGTTAAGATTTAGTCAACCTAAACTTAAAAAAAATTATTCAAGATTTTTTTTATTTTTTGAGATGAATCTAAATCATTAGAATTGAAATGAATGTTTAAGATGCAACATAAGTCTCTAAAAGTTTTTTCAAACACGAGAGAACTCTAATTCTTTGGGAGTAGAGGTGTTTATTGTGCAGTTTTCATTTGAATTTATTTGAAGTTTTTAACCAAATTAGTACCAAACTGTCAATTATATATTTCAAGTTAATAATAGAAAAATATTTATATCTCTTGTTTAAGAGCTTGATTTGTTTTCCAAACCAAATTATTTCTGAAGTGCCCTATATAATGATATTTTTTACTTCATAATTATTTTAACTTCAAAAGAAATGACAATTCACTCATTTTAACACACACCAAAGGAAGTTTTTAACAATCAAAACGTGAACGACCAAAGGAGTATCTTGGTTGCCTTCAAAAAGAAAAGGTAAAAAAACAAAACAAAAAACAATGTCGCAGGACAGAAGAGATGATAGGACATTTCCATGGACTTCAATAAGAGCCTTTCGTCATTCTTACCTCAACCACATTTTTGTCTTTACCTCTTTAATTACCCATATATTTACCTCTACCAAGTATCAACTTTAGTATAATATTAATATCAAATAAAATTATGTCTTAATTATTTATAAATTTACGTGTATTTTTCAAACTGTATATGTTATGTTAGTGCTCTAACTTTAGGGAACAGTAGTGACAGACAAAACATTTTATGTATAATGATTTTCATTCACTAATTAAATTTGTTATAAAAAATGACATAAAAACAAGTAATTTTTAGTAGTTCATGGTAGTTGTGTGGAATTATTTTCATAGAAAATGAAAACAATTCCGCAAAAGGAAATCACTTCTTACATAAAATCCATTTTTCTTTGTTTTGAGAATTTAACATTTTCTTTACCACATTTTGTAAATTACTTTTACATTACATATTCCGCAAACAATATTTTCATTTAATTCCATTGACAAGTGACTTTGAGCATTTCTATGAATTTCTAAAGAGTAGGAAGGCTCAAAGGAAGTAAGAAAAATTAGAAAATAAATTAAAATTAAAATTCCCAAGACAAAAATATAAAAAATAAAAATTAATAAACTCATAATAAAATATATGATAGTGGATTTGGACATGAGATGTCAAAGTTCCACATTTCCCAAGATTCATTGATTATAAAAACAACACAGAAGACACAGAGCAAAGGCTGACTGACAAATAGCTTTGAATTTTTTTTTGCCCTTTCAAATTGGTAATAGAACAGTGTGTCTTACTCTCATCCCCAGACCTAATTTCTCTCTAATCTACTTAAAAACTCATGCTTTACTCATTAACTCCTTTAAAAAATGATTAACAACTCACTAATCCTGTTTAATTTCATAATAATATTCATCTTCATCCTCACAGATTATGATTAGAAAATGGGGTTTGCTCATGGTTTCAAAACAAAACATCACAAATGCAAATCAAAAGGCTATCAATGAGAAGGAAATGGAAAAAAGAGGCATTACATTGACACACCAATTTTATGAACAAATTCATGAGACAGAAAGTATGGAAGTGAAAGAACAGACAAGTTAAATTATGATTAAAAAGTAAAAGAGATTGAGCCGAGCAGCCAATATCACCACCGTTGTCAGGACCATCATCATCATCATCATTCATTCATCAAAAGCCAAACAGGCAGCAGTAGAGAAGTGAGAAAATGAAAGAGCTTGCCTTGAAAACCAGCTGGTTTTGAAACAACCCAAAAGACCCAGCAGCATTTTCCACCACCGCCACCACTTTTGCCACTCCCTCCGCCGCTCCACCTGCCACAAGCCTACCATTACAGACAGACGCACAAAAAAATCAACCACCCAGAAAGCCAAGAACCAATCTCTTATCTGTCAAAATGAACAAAGAAGGGCTAATTTCTGTACTTCTTTAATGGGTTTTTTTTTTTTGGGGGGGGGGGGGGGAATGAAAAAAGAAAGCAATTAATGTTGAAGTAGAAGAAAGAGTGTTGGAGTTGTGGTGTGAGGGAAGCAATAGGACAGTGAAGGCTTTGGCTTGTGGGTTTGTGTCTGTAAGTCTGTAACTCTCTGTCTTTTATCTGAATAAGTGTGTAGACATAATAAGTCCAAGTAAATGTGGGTAACACTAACAACACTTCATATAAAAAAACACAAGGGAAAGTGTTTGTGTTTGTAAATGTACGTTTTATTTAGCTTCTTTGTTCCTCCTCACTTGCCCAAGAAAGACCAAATTTGCTAGATTTGCGCAAGCAACGTTTGTTCTTTTTCTTGTTTCCTACTCTATCCTTCACAAATTTCCCAAATCACACTCTTTACCCTTTTCTGTTTTTTTGACTAAAATGCAAGAGAGTTTGATTGTTTCAATCTTCTTAAATCCTCTGGTAGTTAAATTAGCATGTCTCTTTAGAGTTAATCTTTTAATTAGATAACAATCATATTTTGCATGAAATTCTAATTTACTTTTTAATGAGGTCATTCCATTGCAACAGAAAATGAGATCTATCTAAATTTATCGTGTTATTGCAATCCTGACATCATAATTAAATTACTTCTAAACCCTTATTGCAAAGATATTGTTCATGTTTGATTTTGTGCACATTGTCGATCTTGTTGGGTTTTCAGGGGAATTGTTGTTATGTGGAACTCTATTTTCAATGTAATGAACATCTATAATACAATAAACTCAGTTGATTTGTATACTAATATGTATGGCAGATTTACATTTGTCTATGAGAGTGAAAAGATAGTGATAGATGGTCTGAGTTTGACAATATTGCTGATTCTAATAGAGATAACAGTCTACCTTGGATGATTTTTAGCGACTTTAATGAAATTCTTAGAAAAGAAGAGAAACAAGGAGGTAGAGAGTTTGATTATGCAAGAATTCATTCAAGAGAGATTAGATATAGTGCTTTTAAATTCAACAGTAATGAATCTGTTTCCTTTCATTGAAGTGGTTATACCTCCCAACATAGGATCAGACCACAATATATTAATAGTCAATCTGTTTAAAAATAAGTGCTTTAGATGGAAAGGCTTCAAGTTTGAAAATAAATGGATGGTTGAATAAGGTTATGAAGATGCTGTGAGGAAAGGTTGGGACAATTATGGTGACAGTAGGGGCATGGCTAATCTGCTGTCAAAACCTAAAGGATGCGAACAGTCACTGAAGACTTAGAGCAAAAATCTGAGAGGCAGTCCTCAACAGGAAATTAAAGCAATCAATGATAGAATGTATTGCCTTAATGATAGTATTCCAACTGAATGTGAGGAAAGGAAATCTCTTAAAGCCAAGCTGAGTGAAATCTGGAAACAAGAGGAACTTTTTTAGGGCCAAAAAACAATGATGGAGTGGCTTAAGTCTAATAACACCAGGTTTTCTCACAATGCTGTAGTCAGAAGAAGATCCCAAAACTGTATTTCTAGAATCAAGAATGAGGATGGAACCTGGATTGAAGATGTTAAGGGCATTTCAGAAAGTTTCAGCAAGTTTTACACTGATTTATATACCGCTGAACTAGAGACAGACATGAAATGGGTTTTGAATCATATTGAATCTCAAGTTGATGATGTCACTAATAGCTCCCTTACTGTAGAGTATCTATGGAAGAGCTTAAACAAGCTGTGTTCTCCCTTGGTGCTGACAAAGCACCAGGTCTAGATGGCATGTCTGGGACTTTCTTTCAAAAGCATTGAAAGCTTGTTAAATGTGACATAAGGAGAGCAGCTAATGACTTTTTCAACAATGGCTATATGCCTAATGCCTAATGCTATGAATGAAACTCTTATCACTCTAATCCCAAAGGTGCAACAACCAGATCATCCATCTCGGTTCAGAACCATCTCTCTATACAATTTCATCTACAAAATCTTCTCAAAAGTGAAACTCTTGTCACTCTGATCCCAAAGGTGCAACGACCAGATCATCCCTCCTAGTTCAGATCCATCTCTCTATGCAATTTCACCTACTAAATCTTCTAAAAAAATGCTGGTAAACAGACTTGAACCTTTCCTAGATAGCTTTATTTCTCACAATCAATGTGCATTTTTTCCGTAAAAGAAAAGTAAATAAATCGAGGATACTTCCACATACAAGGTGCACACGTCAAGAAAAGAAAAAAAAAAACTTTAGGTCAAGGGCCTTTCTAAATGTGTAGACCCAAGTGAACAAAAAAAAATACCACTAGGTCAACCAAAAGTCAACACCAAAAAAGTCAACCTCAGACAACAGCCCAAGGCTAAAAAGGGTGTCACAAGGCCTTTATAGTGCAGACCATATGTTTACATATAAATAGAGAGCAAAAGTCAAACAAAGTTATATCTGTCTCAGTCAAACAAAAGTCTACACCAAAACCACATAAGATCATTAGCAGCCCTTGAAGCTCCAGAATGTGCAAAGGATCCTATAGCAACAATCTCAAACCTGCAACCCTAGAAAGACACAGGACCCAACAGCTAAACATCCAAAATAACACTGCTTTGAGATCTTTTTAGGCCAGAATGTGCATTTGTAAGTGATAGGCACATCCAAGAAAACATTCTTGTTGCACAGGAAGCATTCTACCATATTAAAAAGAGGGAAAATAGAGAGGAAAAAATAGGGTCATAACCATCAAAACTGACAGGAATAAAGCCTAGGATAGGGTTAGTGTTGGAATTATGTGCACAAAGTAGAGTGGTGCTCTTTAGAGATGATGATAGGAAGAAGTCGACTCAGCCTGTTGGATAGGATCTTCGTGATCACCTTGTAACTAAAGTTACAAAGACTGATTGGCCTGAAATCTTAAAAGGTGGCTGGAGATCCCTTTTTCGGAATAAGGGCAATTGCTCTTGCATTGATCGATCTAGGGATGATACCACCATAAAAGAAATACAGAACTGCCGCAATCAAAGAATTTTTTTTGATGTCCCATACAGTCTGGTAGAAGGTGCAAGAAAATCCATCAGGTTCTGGAGAGCTATGAGGATCTGTCAAGAGAACAACATCTTTTATGTCTTCTTCCGTTGGAGGTGAACTTAGCATTTAATTTTCTGAGATGAGGTACCTCATTGAGGAATCCATCCCACGGTAAATCCGCCTCTATGATCCACGCCAAAGACAGGAGTTGAATGCTCTCCTTTATTTAACCATGCCGCATATGTTTATAAGCTCAGCTTGGCCCCGGTTTGAACTCATGAGATTGAGAGAGAGATGGGGAAGTAAGCGAAGCTGTTTAAGTAAGAGTTACCTAATTGATTGAATACCAGTCAATTTCCCTGACTATTTATGAGTAAACAGTTATTTCTTTGACATTTATGTATGACTAATTTTTATGAATAAATGAAAGTTTCCTTTCATTAAAGTGTGTTTGTAACTTACTTAAGTCATGAAAATATTATCAACGTAAGAAGAGTAAAGACCGAGCTATTTTCCAGACAAACTCTTTTGAGGTAGTTTAGAATGTTATTCGCAGTCTTAGGATCGACTGGACAATCGAATCCAATTATGACTGTTAGCTTGAACCAAAGGATTCTGGTCACGGGGCATGGGAGTGGAGACTCTGACGATTGACCTAGACATGATATAGAACATGTTGAATAGTCCAGTAACCAATTAGTTTAGAGCAAAACAGTTTATCTAACTATAAATCTAATTGTTACACCTTAAATGATTTTTCGTAATTATTTTAATCCTGAAGTGAATACGGAACTTGACCTAGTTACTCGCGATCTTTGATTCGTCAAATGAGTGAGTTCGAATTGCTGGACAATACATCGGCCGTCAGGACCGTGATTCAACTATGTTGGAGTTACGCGATTCACATATGTGGAATTCGTGGAAAGATTGTAAAAGCAACAACACTACAAGAAAAATGGTTTTCCCTGGTGATTTTACGGCGGCGATTATTCCAACCGCCGAAAAAAAAATGGTCAAACTTTTGGCGACGATTTTTAAAAACCGCGACTATAGATCAACATACAACGACAGTTCTTGTAAACCACCACAGAATGTTTGCAAAAAGCTTTTTGGCATTTTTTCCTCACTTTTAGCGGCGGTTTTTTCTCGCTTTTAATGGTGGTTTAAAACCGCTGGCAAAAGTACCTTAAGTCCCTAACTCCCAATTCACGATTCACTCTTTCTCTTTCATTTTTTCTCTCATTTCTCTTGATTCTCAGGTGATTCGCAGGCGAAGCTCAGATCTGGTCATTTGTCACTTCCCCGTCGTAGATATCTAGTCATTCTCTGTCTCATTTCTGTTCTCTCTCTGTCTATCTCAATTCTGTTCCGACTCTCTCTGTCTATCTCAATTCTGTTCCTACTCTCTTTGTCTCTCTCGTTTCATCAAAATCTTAAAGTGGGAATGAATAAGAGGCAGAAGGTGCAGTCATCATATTAACAATAAAAATTAGATTAAGAATTTCACGTTGAATGCCAAGGGAGCCATAAATATACCAATTTGTCTACGTACGTAAATTTCTTGTTGACTTTTTCAATTCTCTTCAACTATTCTGAAAGTCACTAGTTGTCATCTCTCTTCATAGCCGATGAAGCATGAGGCTTCATAATATTTTTCAAGAAGTGGAAGGGGAAGAGGAATTTTTTTGGGGGGTTTTAGTTTATTTTAGTGTAAATTAGTTTATTTAGTAAAAAAAATTAGTTATTAATAATTTTCATTTGGGGTTTAGTGTAATTAAAAAAATCTGTTAGATTTTAACGGAAGTTAATGGGGGTATAAATGGTTAACCCTCATAATTTAGAAGTATTTGATGCTAAATAAATAGTTCCGACATAAATTACCGATAGATCAAACTTTGAGGGTATACATTAGATTTATCCTAGAACATAAATCATATATACCTTCAAAACTGTAAGAAATGTGAATTCCATAAAATTAAAATTTTGTATCATTGTTTAAAATTCACGAGCCAAATTATGAAAAAAGCATCACATGGATATTTTTTATATTTGTTATATCTAGGACCATTTTTATGATATTTTTAAAAAGTCTCATTTAGCATCGTTACTTTTTACATTTAAACAACCTTTATTCACGAATATTTCAAAGACTAATTCTATGCTGCTAAAGTGTCAGAATAAGTTTATTTAACCAAGTGAAATTTTGTAACTTTGATTTTCATCGTATCGATCTATCGATTATAATGTGTTCAGATTGATTTTAATGTAAAAAGTTGGATTGAAAAATCTCAAGTTAGTCAAGATTATCTTAATGAATTTGAGGAGTTTCTTGATTTTGCTTTTAAAAGAGTTTCTATAGAGGGTAAAATTTTGTGTCCAAGTAAACGTTGTGTGAATATGCTGAGGATGAATAGGTAGAGTGTGCATGGACACTTTGTGTGTAATGAGTTTTGCATTGGTTATACACGCTGGTTTTTTTCATGGTGAACCCATATTACAAAATTCAAATGGAAAAGAGCTTAATGAAAGAAATGTGAACCATACATCTGTGTATGGAACTTGTGATGACAATATCCACGACTTGTTGCATGATGCATTCGGAGTTGTGGATAATGAGAGAGGAACATATGATTTGCAAATAGAACTAACTGCTAATAATATGAATGAACAACTAAATGATGCTCAACACATATATGAGAATGATTTCTCTGACTTAGTTAGAAATGGTAATGAACCTTTATATTCAGGATATAATTTTTTTTCAAAACTCTAATTTATTGTGCATATTTACCACCTCAAGTGTCTTCATGGATTGAGTAATGAGGCACCTCAACTTTATGCTTGGGTTATTGCATAAAGTTGAATGAGAGTTGTCAAAAACACTTTATGAAGTTGCAAATATTATAAAAAATTTGGGTTTTGGGTATGAAAAGATACATGCTTATCTAAATGACTGCATATTATATTGGAAAGACAAATAACAAGAACAATCATTCTACTTGGGTACTTCAAGGTGGATAACCAAGGAGGGTGAGAGTACATCTCAATCTCAAGGAAAAAGGAAGAAGAAGTCAAAAGTTGTTAAAGTGATGCGTTACTTTCCTTTAAAAGAAAGGTTACATAGATTATACATGTCATCTAAAACTGCTGATAATATGAAATGACATCATGTACTATTTTTGTTTTTAGTATTGCGATCAAAATATAATTTAGGAAGGAAAAGCTATGCTAAAAAATAAGATGAATTGGTACGTAAATATTTTTTATTATAAGTAATATTTTTTAATATTACGATCAAAATATTTTTTTTAAACATAATAATGGACGGAGGTGTTGGGGAGAGAGCCCAATGCTGTCGAACTATTCATAGAAACGCATAAACGTAAAGATGAGAATTGGGTAGATCAAGAATCTGCTTCTAGAGTTGTAAGAATTATTTTTAAGTCTATATTTGAAAATATTTTTAATTTTTTCAACTATATTTATCACATATGCGATCAGATTGTTTATTTGTGTTGAAGGAGAAAATGCAAGAACTTCTGGCAACCCAAACACATTATGGGAATAATATCACCCCTAGAGATGCATTTTTTGAAGTTATGGGTCCAGAGCATCCTGGACGAGTCCGTGAAATGGGACTAGGTCTAAATCTCACTAATGTATTTGGATCACAAAGTAGCCGCCAGTTTTCTGAAAAAACGTTCATTCCACATGCAGAACATGAGAGAGTTTAGTCACATGTCCATGAACTTTAAGATGGTTAAGTTCAACTTCAATCTCAAGTGGTGTACCTCATGAAAATGATGCAAGCACAAAATCATTCGTTCTCATTCCCCGGCGGTGATCATGTAAGATTTCTAAGGATTATATACTTTACGTAATTATAAATTATGTTTATTCCAACACTAATACTAATTTTGTTCATTTTTATGTGTTTATAGGTAACTAAAGGTCCTCCCTTAACTTCATGATCGCATAAAGTTCAGTGACGATGGACAATACTATATTTGCTTAAATTTGAACTTATATTGTTTTATCTTTAGAATTTATGAATGTTTCAATTGATGGATTTTGAATCTTTAAAATTTGTGAACGTTTAAAATGTAAAAATTTATGAATATTTGAATTGATGGACTCCGAATTATTAGAATTTTTGTATTGATAGATTCTGAAATCTGTGATATAGAATATTTTCTGAAACAAGTATATTTGAAAATAATGGGATGTTTAAAAAAGTAGAAAAAAATTCTGGCCAAATTTTCAATTTATAGCGGCGATTTTGAAGCCTATAAAGGCGATTTAAAACCGTCGGGAAATATTTTTTTATTTTACGCCGATAAAGGGTCCTCTAGCAGTTGAAAAAATCACCGTAAAAAACCTTTGTGGAGGTGGATATGGCGGCAGTTTATGAATCGCCACAAATCTTTTTGGCGACGGTTAAAATCGATGCTATAGATGAAGAAAATCGCCACCATGTGTGAATAAATAAGCTGGGCCTAGTACTCAATGACATGAGTCATTGAATAAGACATGATGAACTGTATGAGACACTTCACAGATATGTCTTTCTTATTCACAATCAATAAAGGAGTTAAGAAAATAATAACTAAAGGGGTCAAACAGGTAATATTACATCCCACTATTGTTATTGATATTGCCGAAGGGTAATATCGTAAAAATTTTATGGACGTGAAATATTAATATTTATTTGCACCAACAAAAAATAAGCGTACATGAATCAAGAATTCATCCGGTATCGGACTTATAGTGGAGTCGTACGATAACGAGATTAAATAAGTTGGGAATTATGGAGATAAATTAGCTAGGTATTTGAATCTCATAACTTTATTTATGTGGGTCCATTCGGTCTCAGAAGTAACTCATACAGACAAGAATGAGAAACAACGTCAGTTTGATCAAAAACGTGTTTTGTACCAAGGTACACATCCCGAGCCCATATGAGATGGGTGTAATCACTATATTAGTGAAGACAAAAATTAATGTTCAAATTAATTATTTTATTATTTTCTAATTATTAGATAATTAGTAAATAAAAGAATTTAATTAATTGATAGGGATCAATTTAATTCATCAGTTTAGACAGATGAATTTGGACACAATTTACTTGGTAATTATTTATCAAAGTAAAACTTGTTGGAAAATTAACTTTAAACTAAAATATGAATTTTGAAAATGGGATTAGACTTCGGTAAAGGACAAGGAGGTGGGACTTCCTGAAGGAGAATGAGATAAATATAGACATCATGAAGGCTAACATTTAAATTATTATAATCTAGTTATTATTCATTTTATGTGCTGTAATTAGAAATGAGTCATAGAGAGGTTAATTTTGAATGTAGGATTTTTTATTAATCTCGCATCCTCATATAACATGTCATATAAGAATAGAGATATGCCAATATCAAATTGTCATGTAACATGTACATACATCATTGTAATTTAAATTTATAATGAATTATAATTTTAAATACAATGCGAATTTTATAAAAATTATATTTTTTAAATTGTGATTTAAATTTTATAAAAATTTATAATCTTTTGAAACTTGCTATTCAAATTTATAAAGAGTTATGATTTTTAAAAAGCAAAGAAAAGTCTATTTTTTTCAAAAATTAAGTGGGAGGGCGTTTACGTTGAAACGTTCCCAAAGTCCCCAACGCAAACTTGATCGTGGCACGAGGAATGGTTTAAAACTGTCATAGCGGTCCTCTCTTCAATGAGAGAAACTTGAGAATCATTTCGCTTTGAGTCATCGAGTTGCTTGCGAAGTTAAAGCTTATAAAAGAAGTGGTGAGGCGGGACCGTCCCTAGACGAATCTTTAGTTCATAGCGACCTTTAAAGCCGATGCGTTGGTTAAACACTTAGACTGAAGCACGTTGAAATCTCTCATAGGAGTTAGTCAATGGGGCTAAGGTGACCAAAATCATTGGTGATTGGTTGAGCTAAATGTAGTGACATCTTGGGAAGCGTTAACAAAACGAGAAGAGTCTCGATGCAATAGGAAGTAGCTTGGGCATTGTCCCTAGATGAGACGAGCTATCATTGTTAATCATAACATCATGAAAAAAAATGTGTTTTTATCAGAGGGTTGTGATTCAGAGAATTAGGGTCTTATAACCTTGCAATGTTGGCTACGCAAGCCTGGACCATTCTTAAAAATCCAGATAGTTTCTATGCCAAAGTTCTGAAGAGTATTTACTTCCCAGATTCTGATTTCTTAAATGTAGAAGCTTCTAAAACAGGTTCTTAGGCATGGAAGAGCTTACGATTAGGAAAGGAGATAATCAAGAAATATGTAGTATGGAATATTGGCTCTGGTCAATCTATAAACATATGGAATGATCCCTGGACTAGATCAAAGCTAGATGATTTCAAGAGTAGTAATCTCTATTAAAAGTCTCTGATCTGATTTCTAGCTCTGGACAGTGGGACAATGAGAAGATTCTATTCTATTTTCCCCCTGGGATAGGCAAAGAAATTATGTCCTTACATATATCCAACAGAGCATACAAGCTTATATGGCCTCATTAAAAAAGGAGACTTCTCTATAAAATCATGCAATTTTTTAGGAGAAATTCAGAGTTGGTAGGTTTGCCTCATCCTTTTATGATGGTTCTCAATCTGTATTTTGGAAACAGTTATGGAAGCTTCCATTACGAACAAAATTAAGATGTTTATTTGGAAAATGATTCAAAACTATATACCTTCTAAGCAAAATCTTTGGAAAAGAGGTCTCTCCCAAGACTCTATACGTCCTTTATGCTGCATTGAAGTGGAGTCGGTGGAACATATGATATTTAGGTGTGATTGGTGCAACAAAGTTTAGAGGTGCTCTCCACTCCAACTGAGCTGCTCTCTTTGCCCTCCTTAGTTCATTGGTCCTTGGTTGAGAAGCAGAATAAAAGAGCTTCATTCTCACCCTGATAGCAATAAAGAGAATATTATCCTTCTCTGTTTTTGTGTTGGTTTATCTAGAAAAGTAAAAGTGAGGCAATTTTCCAAGGGATGACAGTTCATCCTATTCAAACAATGAGGAAAGCTTGTTTTGCTGCTGCAAACTTTTACAAATCTATTAATCTCTATGTTTCCTGTAGTACAGGTAATAAAGAAGTTTTGAATGAGGCTAGGAGTTGGTTCCCTCCTGTCCAAGGTTGCATCAAAATTTAACTGTGATGCATCTTTCTTTAATATGCTATTGAATTCATTAAAGTTTAGTCAAAATACTGTTAGGTGGGCATTTAAGTAATTTCAAATAAATTTACAACCAAATTTAATTTATATCTCAAAGATCAGCATGTACAGTCAAACGTATTTTACCACTAATTGAATAGTCACTAATTCAATTACAATAATCATTCTAGATAGTGCGAATCAAATGAGTCTTAAAATATTAAAAACATTGTTTTAAATCACATATTGAAACACGTCTTGATATCTAAAAACATTTATGCAACAAACTACTAAGTATTTCATTAAGCCCTTCAAAATACAAACAAACACATATTCAAGTATTTTATACAAAGATTAATATGAACTAATTTAAAATAGTATTATTGTAATAGACAAATGAGTTTTAGAAATCTCATTAATCTCTGGTGGAATGTGACAAAGATAGTTTGATCTTTAGTCTAAATCAATGTATTATCTAATTATAAATTCTAATAATTTGTTCTTTAATCGATTCAATTTGTCCATTCTCTCTATGAATCACACAATCCATCTTAATCATTATAGAACGTAAGATATTAATTAGAATCATTAGACCAACAAATTTCTCTCCATTACATTACATACATGTTTAGACATGTTGTACCCTTATTCAATTGAAAAACCTTTACAATGAAAGGAAAACTTCACATCTCACAAAAATGAAAACACATGCATATGTAATACAATATTTTTGTTAAAAAAACATTTTTACAAAAAATCACCCACTCCTTATACAAGTAAGAAAGAGAAAAAATGACAAATATAGCCATTCGTTTTTTTTCCAACCTACAGATTAAGATCACCAACAGAATAATATTTATTGGTCTTGTGAGCTAAAAGTAGCCACACATGAGTGAACAATTCACCTCCTTGCCTTAGATGTTCTGAGTGATACTCCATTTCACAATTACTTGCTGCAAAGCACAACATCTCCACCCAAACACTCCTTATTACCTTCCAACAATCCTCCTTTCCCAACTCCATCAAGCTCTCTGCTAGCTCTTTTATCTCCTTTAATAGTTGCCACCCTTTGGTCACCACTGTTTCTTGTAGCACTTTATCTCTGTTTAATTCTGACTTCTTGTGAGTTTCCTCATCTAATTTTCGGAGCTCGTTGCAAGCCTTGTCGATATCTGTTAGACTCAGAATAACGATCAGGGATCTGAGTCTTTCACACGCATGATCGAAGACGATCTCTGATGTGGTTGTGCCTAATACGTGGGACTTGTTCGTTAGCAGATACATCATGTAATCCGCAAGCATTTTCGTGGCATCGATCTTAAGGTCGTTAGCCTTGCTAGAACCATCTGTGTGGTAGCATACGTCAGTCACGATATGCATTGTTACGATGATCTTATCAAATTGTTGATCAAGCAAACCCTTCAATTTGTCAATTTGAAGAGTCTTGTATCTTTCAATTGTCCATTTCCCAATCTCAACAAAGGGTCTTTCTTTCCTCTCCATATTTATTTGCTCCATTTCTTCAACCACTATTTCTTTCACTCTTGGAGTGATTGCTTTAACACTTGTGTTCTTTAGCTTCCTTATCTTCATGTCCATCCCAAAGTTTATAAGTATTCTATTCCTACTTATTTTTGCATACTTGCCATGCATGCAAAAGCTCAACAAATTGAATTGCCCCATTGAATTAGACCACCTTCTCCACCTCTTTGATTGTGGGGCCAAAACCCTCAACAATTTCGCACACACTCTCCATTCTTGATGATGCTTAATCAACTTCACTATTGCCCAATCTGAGAAAGGTAATAGCAATATCTGATATACTTCAAAAACCAAAGCTGCTATTAGCACAAAATAGATAAAGCCAGCTCCAATATGATACACAAACACATTCCCAAACAAAAATATAAACCCACACAAAGTACCAACCAAGCTTACAAAGCTGACAACACGAAGAATGCATCCCGTTCGCGTATAAACGATCGGAGCTTTTGTGTAGAGAACGTCGTACATAAAACCCAGTTCTGAATCCGTAATTCTAAAGATCTCTTCGTAGTTAAATTGATCTATTTTGTACAACTCTTGGCCCGATTCATAGAGAGGCTGATAAAGCCAATTCTCGAGATGAGGCTTCAAGATGTAAAACCTATAATAAGCTCTTAAGATGTACTCAGCATCAACCATGTAATCTTCCTTATTCTCCTTAGGCAATTTTTCATACAAGGAAGAAACATTTAACTGTTGGCCGAAAAATGAAACGGTCAAACCAGTGCTGTCTATGAGTGCTGTTTTGAGAGCCCAAGCAGTCTCTCCATACTTAATCACACCAGCCAATGACATTGGAAGGTAAAGATATGAGATTGGAGAATTAGTCCATGATCTAACAAGTATATATATCACTATAACTACTTGGATTATTAGGCTAAGTACTTGCCTAACTCCGAGCTGATTGTCTTCAATCGAATAGGCCGTAATTGAGTCGGGGTTCCCGATTTGCAGGAAGATCACAGGGGCTAAGAGTGCGAGTAATTCACTGTGGGTGCGTCGTTGGCCACCATCGACGGGGATCACGGTGAGCTTGCCTAAGACAACAGTGGCAACTTTAGCATTGAGTAAGTACGCAAACCAAACAAAGAATCTCATTTTGTAGTCTGTTTTGTATCTTCTCCGGCTGCCAAAGAAAGTTAAGATGGCTTGTAAGGCAAAACTTGCTAAAACAAGAAGCTCAATTCCCCATCCATCCCATAGAGCCTTCAATTTTCCTGGAAGTAACTCAAAGAACAACATAGCTACTGCCCCTTCTTCTCTTCTTCTCTCTCTTACTGCCAAACAAATTAATCAGTTTTTTCACTTAGTACGAGTATTGCAAACATATTACTCCTCTATATAATTGGTTGTCATGGGTCCCGAAATGTATTTTGTTCATATTTTATGAGAGGCTTGGTGAATTTTTAAAAATTAAAAAAATTTACACGTGACATTAAATGATGTTGATAAGTACCGAAGATTTTTTTCCAAATCTAAACAAAATAATCAATTGTTTTGGTACTTCCTTCCTCATTTGATTTTTTATATCATTCAATGTGTCATGTGTAGTGTCGAAAAAAGTAATTAAACTGTACATTTTAAATTACACAAGATCAATTAAATTATTTTTTTTTCAAAATTTTTAAAAAGGTTATCATAATGTAATTTCTTAAATTGTCTTTAACATCATATAGTATAATACTATGATAATTAAACTGTTAATTATCATTTGATAATAGCCAATATATAGTACGCCTATTTTTTTTGTCAAAGATACATAGTATTAGTAGTTCGCTAAGGGGATTTACAATTATATAAAGTATATCAAAAGACATGATATCAATATCAAAATTTGCTAAATATATTCGCTTAAAGAAGAATGAATTACTTAATTACCACAAATAAGAGACTTGTTAAAGAAATAAGAAGATTTAAAAATCAAGAATTAATTAATTGTCAAGTTCTAATAAAAATGGGAGAAAAAACTATTTAAATAATGAGTTTACCTGTTGATACTTGGTACAAAAAGATAGCTCTGGCTCTTCTTCTTGTGAGGGTTTGAGGTTCAAAACAAAGAAGACTTTCCCCACCTTCAATGGAGTTTGGGAATTCCTTATATAATTTTGAGAAATTAATCAAGATATACTTGGCTTGTTAGTATGTTTTGGCACATTAATTAATACATATGTCCTGGAAAAGCTCACATGATTAAAGATGCTGTTTCTATTAGCTTTATTCTTCTTTGCAAAATGTATGTTTTTTGTTATTTTACTTGAAGGTACTGGAAAATGAATAGCTAGCGCATTAGTATAAAGTGAGATTAACCTCAAACGAAACAAGAAAAAACAATTCCAGGACTGAAGCCTTCACCTTAAACTAACGGAGAAATTTTCAGTATTCTAGAAGTACTAAATTTAATATACCTATAATTTGTTGTAAGATGTATGAAAATATAGTGTTTTATTATTTTTTTTACATTTATTAGCAATTATCTGGAAGACTATTGGGTTTTTAGTACTCTAGAAATACCGTATTAAGCCCGGTGATAACATGACTTCCACAATTGCTCTCTCTCTTGATTCTTTTCGCTCTCTCTTGCTTCGAACATCAGGTGATTTATAGTCTACAGTTTGCTCAACTCATTTACCTTAGTTGATATAATTTTTTTTCTCGAGAAATCGTAAAAATGGGTTCAATGGAATTAGAAAATAAACTCTCATATATTTAGAAATCCAGATATCAACTTTATCCAACAGATTCATTGTCCAAAAAAAGGAAAGAAATATGGAAAACCCTTATACTCATTGCTTTTCATTTGATGTGAATAATATATATAAGTGTGAAAAGTTGAAACGGATTCACGTTTTTTCTGTCAAAATCCATTCTGTAAAACTCTATAGGGTTTATCATAAGACATGGAATAAAGAGAAAACTTAAGGTTGGGCAGAAACACAGAGATTCGTCGTACTTCTTTTGTTGGTATATTGTTTGTCGTGATCAGGGAGAATGTTTAATAATCATAAAGATTGATTCTAACTTTTTCCCAAGAAGATAATCAATTCTACAAACTAACTACTATTATTAATTTCCTATTAAATAATATCTTATCCTCATTTACATATCTCATCGTATATGGTGTAAGGGAATTTTTCATCCCTTACAGTATTCGTGTATTGAATACAAGTAGAAAGTAGAAATGTAAGAGATGAAAGATAAGTAGGAGAAAATGTAAGCTTATAGCTTGGACGTATTATTTTATTTGATACATATGGAGGTTTATATAGGTCTTTCCCTCATCGACTGTCTCTATCCATTTTCTAGATTTTATGAATAATAAATGATAAATATCTTAACCGTTTGATCCAATCGTGGGATAGGGGGAGTAACTAACGTCAGTCTTTATATTCCTCTTATTGATACGTTATTCCTGTTGACTTCATCTTCTCCCACGTTTACATTCTCCACTACTTTTCTTCTTCCTTCTGCCACTCAAAACTCGGTGAGTTCATGAACTCCACTAGAATGTTTCTTCTTCCCAGATGGTTGACAGATTGATCCCAGCATTGCTAAGGCATTCGCATGAGAATTTTCTCCTTTGGGGATTTGCTTTACATTGTACTTGTTTAGTTGTCCCAACAGTTGTTTTGCGTACTGGAGGTAGTTTGTCATTTTTTCATCCTTAGCAGCATAAGTTCCTACGATTTGGTTTAGCCACTAATTGTGAATTACAGTAATATTTATCTTTCTTACCTTGAATTATGCCGCGAGGTGGATTCTGACGATCAATGCTTCATACTCCACTTCGTTCGAGGTGTTAAAGCCAAATGATATTGCTTGTTCAATGATTTCTTCATGGGGTGTCCGCATCATCACACCTCCACCTGACCTCATTTGATTAGAAGCTCGGTCAACAAAATAGCTCCCATTCATCTTTCAGCGGATCAACTTCTTTCATTTTTTTGCTTTGCCCTGCTGTGAATTCCATGATGAATTATGCCAGCACTTGGGACTTCATGGCGGTCTTGGGGTAAAGCTTATTTCATATTGTCCGAGCTCAATACCCACTTGGCTAACCTACCCGTCAGATCTGGTGAGGGTAGAATGCTTCGAATTGGGTATTCTGTTGGCACTACTATGGCATGTGCTTGATGAAAGTATGGCTTCAGCTTACGAGATGCAACCACCAAAGCTAAAATGATTTTTTCAACCTTTTTATATCTGGTCTCGGCATCCGTTAAGCTCTTGCTAATGAAATAAATTGGTTTCTGTAAATTTTTTTCTCCTGTGACCAGTGCTGCGCTTACAGCTACTTCTGAAACTGACAAGTACAAGTACAATTAATCTCCTGGTTCTGGCTTCGACAGGATTAGCGGGGAGGTTAAATATTCTTTAATGACTTTGAAACCTGCTTCACAATCTTCCTCCCATCTTTGAGTTGAGTTTTTCCTGATCTTTTCAAAGAAAGGTTTACATTTATCAGTTGATTTTGCTAGAAATCTCCCACAGCCACTAACTTTCCCATGAGGCTTTGCAAGTCTTTTAGTGTAGTCAGGGTCTCCATCTCTATGATTGCTTTCACTTGGTCTAGATTGACCTCTCTTCCTCTTTGTGATACCCTATGCCCGAAGAACTTTCCTGCTTTGACTTCGAAGGTGCACTTTTTGAGGTTCAGCTTCATGTTGAATTTCCTCAACTCTGAGAAGGCTTCTACTAAATGTTTGACATGATCTTGGTGGTTAACGGACTTGACTAGCATATCATCCACATAAACCTACATTGTTCGTCTGATTTGACTTTTGAATATATGACTCACTAGCCGCTGTTATGTTGCCCCGCAGTTGCATCAATCATCTGATCGATACGTGGAAGCGAATAATCATTCTTAGGGCATGCTTTGTTCAGGTCCGTGAAGTACACGCAGACCCTCCACTTTTCATTCTTTTTCTTCACCAACACCACATTGGATAGACATTCTGGATACATGACTTCCTTGATGAATCATGCTTTGGTTAGTTAGTCGACCTCTTCTTTGATTGCCTTTTTTTCTTTCTGGAGCAAAGACTCACCTTTTCTATTTTTCAGGCTTGGCTTTCGGGTCTATGTTCAATCGATTGCATATGACTTCTTCTTTATCCCAGGCATATCTGTCGAGGTTTTCGCAAATTTATCTTTATTTTTTCTCAAAAAATTGATAAGTCTTTGTTGTACTTCTAGCGACAGCATGGCTCCTATTTTGGTCACCTTTGTTCCTAATTTGAGTTTTATTTCTAGCAGTTCTTCTGCCGCTTCGTATCTTGGAGCTTCCTTTTTAGAGAATTGATCTGGTGTCTTTAATTGTTATTGTTGTTGATTCTCTGGTCTTTTCCCAGCCTTTTTCCTAGTGGAATCGAGTACGGTTACCGTACAACATCGTGACATTGCTTGATCTCCTATGATCACCTTTATTCCATTAGGTGTTGGATATTTCAGGGTCTGGTGGTAAGTCGACGGAGAACTGCTTTCATTTTATGGATTTAAGATCTTCTTAATATGGCGTTGTACAGAGACGGTGTATCAATGACTGTAAACTTCGTTAGGTGGTTGAAAGTTTTAGCCCATACAGGAAGGTAGAGTGTTCCCTTTGAATAAGTTACTTCTCCGTTTTGTCCATGGTAGATTGAAAAAGGACATTTGAGGCACTTATGTTATCTACCAATACTCTTCTTAACAGGTAATTTGTAACTTGGACGGATATCACTAGAGCTTCATTATGGCTTTCTGGGATACGCATGTTTTCCTGACCATTGAAGGTGATCAGAGCTTCCTTATAAGGATTTCATTTTCCTTCTTCTGTCGTTGCTATCTTCTTACGCTAAAGCTTTCTTTCTTTTCGGCTTGTCCTTTCTCGTTTAGTCAACGATATTATGGTATCCACTATACGTAATAGTTCTGCAACCTTCATTGGTTCCTCATTCCTTTCCGCTTACTTGTTGTTTGACTTGGAAACGTATTGGTGGAGATGTCCTCTGTTGATGAGTTCTTCTATATAATCTTTTAACTGAATAACAGTCTTCTGTCATATGCCCATAGCTTTTATAGAATGAGCAGAATTTGTGCTTGTCTTTCTCAGCAAGCTCTTTTCTCATCAGTGGTGGTCTCTTTAATCGTGGCTCATCTTTTATTTCCCACAAGATCTGGTTTGACCGAGATGGTGAGCGGAATATATGTTTTTTCTCTCTGGACAAACCGCTCAGGTCCTCCTAGTCTTTTTTCTTGTCCGCTTTCATCGCATATGTCTTTACCTCCGGAAGCTTCTCCTTTCCACTTAGCATTTGAGCTAGATGTGGCAGTTAGTTGTTCTAATAATCGTGCCATGTTCTTTATTTATTCCTCAAGATTTATATAAGTCTGTGCTCTTATAAACACTTATGTCGTGGTCAGCGGCTTCTCCTTAGACAAGTCTTCGAACAATGAGGACTGGGGTCAAGGCCTCTTCTGAATGCCAACTGAGCCACACGATCATCGCAATTCTCAACTTTCCCCATTTCTTCTTTAAATATTTGAGTGTATTCTCGTAACGATTCTCCTTTTTCATTGAGATCGTTTCGAGATACTTTGAATCTTCGGTAATGGACCGATAGTTTGCATAGTGTTTCAAAAAGACAGATGACATAACAGAAAAGTTAGTAATAGAAAGAGAAGGGATAGATAGTTTGCCGTCGAGGCTTGTTGGGAACATCTTGCACATGAGCGCGTCTTCATGCTGGCAGAGCGCCATCATATATCTAAATCTCCTCAAATGGTCCACTGGATCCGTCTTACTTGTATAATATTTGAATTTTGGGGGCATGAATTTTTTAGGTATTGGTGTTGACAGGATCTCCTGAGTCAGAAGAGTTTTGGTGAGAGACTCCATGTATGCTACTGTGGTAGTGCCCAAAATCTTAGCTCCTGCCATTTTTCTGTCGAGCAACTTTTCTATTTCGCATTCAGTTAATCCGTCTTGACTCATCGGACTCATGCAACAGCTTTTCGTTAATTTTTTATTGTTATTCGCCTTCTTCGTTGTGTTAATCACCATTTTCTTGATTCTTTCCAGCATTTTTCTTGGGCGTCGCATCTTGCGTCTCATTTACTTCTTCGCGATGCAACTAGCTTATTTCATTTCACATTTGTTGGACCTATCATTGCAAGGTAGCAACTTGATCTTGTAGCGCATGGAGGGTTGTATTTAGAGTTTCAGTGTTGTGATTTTCCGATTTCATGATTCTTTTTAGAATGGTTTCAAAATTGTCGGAACATCATGATTTCTCTGTTCGACATTATTTTCACTTTGGCTGTCTCGACCACATTGGATCTGGTTCTCAGCATCCTCAAAACATCGTTGATTGATTTTTCCTAAGTGTTTTTCAGCTCTCAATGAAAGCACCAGTCTGTA
The DNA here is from genome assembly GCA_003255025.1 of Datisca glomerata. Lineage (NCBI taxonomy): Eukaryota > Viridiplantae > Streptophyta > Magnoliopsida > Cucurbitales > Datiscaceae > Datisca > Datisca glomerata. The sequence continues at coordinate 746,301 of QANY01001827.1, forward strand.
AGGGAATTTTTCACCCCTTACGGTATTCATGTATTGAATACAAGTAGAAAGTACAAATGTAAGATATGAAAGACAAGTAGGAGAAAATGTAAGCTTATAGCTGGATCGTATAATTTTGTTTGGTATATATGAAAGTTTATATATGCATTTCCCTCATTGGCCATTGCTAACCGTTTTCTGGATTTTATGAATAATAAATGATAAATATCTTAACTGTTTGATCCAATCGTGGGATAGGGGGAGTAACTGACATCAGTCTTTATATCCCTGTAATTGATACGTTATTCCCATTGACTTCATCTTCTCCCACGTTTACATTCTCCACTACTTTTCTTCTTCCTTCTGTCACATTGGCAGTTCTTTTACCCGGGGAGAAATCTCTCCATACATATGGCTTACAAGTAAAAGTTATTGGGTTATAAGAAAAGTGTTAAATGTGAATATTTCTTTAGCAAATTAGTCTATAAGAGAAAACAAAAACACAGATGTGGCATACAAATAGACATACACATAGGGTTGTGCGAAAAAAGACTAAACCGATAAAATTGAACTAGACCGAATAAAAACTGATCAGTTTGGTTGTTTTTTAGCTTACTATGGTCGGTTTAGCTTGGATTAAAAAAAAACTAAGCTTTCGACTTGCCCCAAAATTTTCCTATATTTTGGACTTGACCAACCGTATATCTTACCCTCTTTATATATATGGAGAACTGTAAAAAAATGGAAGACTAATGTTTGTATAACTTTAGTAAATAATTATTTACTTCGACCATTTTCGGCCATTTTACAAAAAAAAAGTTCCTGGCCATTTTTGTAGTTTGACTTGAAAAGTTGACTTTTCTTATCATTTTTCGTATATATATGGTAGAACCACAAATATGATCAACTTTCCAGCTCAAACTGTCAAAATGGCAATAAAACTTCTTATTCTTTTGCAAAAATGAACAGAATGATGTAGTGAATTTAGTTACGTCTGTGTGATATAGTGAATAAATTATTTATTTCGGCCATTTTCAGACATTTTTATAGTTTAAGCTAGAAAGTTTACTTTTCTGGTCATTATAGATATACATATTTATTTTCTCACATTTCTCTCATTTTCTATTTCTTTCATTTCTTATTCCTCACATTTCTCTCATTTTACATTTCTCTCATCTCTCTTTAATGTTTAGTTTAAACTGTTAGTTTGTTGTAATGCATGAAAAAACTTAATTAGAATTTTTTGAAACATGTGTGATTAAATTTATTGATGTATCTCTTGAAAAAAAATCTTGGTAGATCGTAAAATCTGATAGAACTGACCAATTATTTTGTGGTCCGGTTGGTTCATTTTATATGCACATAACTGGTTGGCTCGGTCCTCACTATAGCAAAACCATGAATTTTGGTTCGATCCAGTTTTTATGCTAAAAATCGAACTGAATCGCCCATGCACACCCCTGCATAGCAATGGTGAGGCAATTCAATTGCATCTTCACTATGAGTCCTCAAATGATAAATTATGATTACCTGCAAATGAGTATTGTTATCCTAAATGAGCCCTACTAAACAACCTCATAATAGTTATTCTTCTTTTAAAGGAAATTTTTCATTCTAAGAAACTATAGACACACCAACAGATCCTAGCATAGACAATTATAACGGGACACAGACAAAGTGAATACTTTTAAAAAACTTGATACTTCAAATATGAGATGATTATAATAGGATTGCTATCCTAAATGAGCCCTACTAAACAACCTCATAATCTTTATTCTTCTTTTAAGGGAAATTTTTCATTCTAAGAAACTAGAGACACAATAACAGATGCTAGTATAGACAATTATAACGAGATACAGACAAAATGAATATAAGAGTCAGATGATAAACTAGCAAAGACTTATTAAAGTACGAGAAGAAAAATGCATACAATAAATTTATACAAATAAAATAGAACACATGAGTGATATTCTTAGTCTTGTTTCACAGATCCTTGCACCATCCACACTTTACATGGTCGACTAAAACTAACATGTCATATATGCATCAAGACATAACAGTCTGGGAAAAGACCGAGCAGTACTCACGATTGCAACTAGATCTATACAAACTAAAAACCGCCACAAATCATGATATGAGAGGCAAAAAGCCACCACAGGCTAAACTATGAATAGACAGGCTAAATGCAAATCGGGAAGGAAAATACCCCATGAAGAAAAACTTGCAAAGGAATTAAATAATTTTCTAACTATTCAACAAGTCTTACTTGTTCAAAATTGGCATCCCTTTATCACTCATATGCCCTGACCGCATATGTCAAAAATGAGTAATCTCTGAATTTAGATTTGATGAGGATGAAACTGTTGCAAAACTAATTATTGTGCTTCCCTAAAGTATATATAGGGCATGAGTCAATTTCCCTTAATCATCACTAGAGAGGCATTGCAAACCTTCAAAACTCCACCTTCACCAGAATATTGATAACCCTGAAATTCAAAACTCCACCTTCACCCGAACAATACCGTTATATGTGTTGATAATTATACTAATATTGACAACTTTACATGGGGTATTATTTCCCATTAAGACTTCATCCCATTCGATTGATTTATAAGTAACCAATCCTTATTAGTAACATGATACGTACGAGCTGAATCAAGAACTCTATTATCAGAATAACCACTTAAACTCTCATCTACTGCATTAACAACATAGTGGTAGAAAAAGATTTTTAGTAGTCCCGTTCATATTTTAAGTTTAGGGCGTTCAACTTTCCAGGGACTTTCTTGTTGACGTTAGTTGCACTTTACATTTTTAATCTTTGACTTAGACCCAGATCTTCCTCTATTGTTGCTCATATCATTTTCTTGACTTCTTCATCTAGCTATCAAACCATTCGTTGGATTGTCTGTGTGATTCTCATACACTCTTTTTTTTATTCCTTAGAATATAAGGATGCTTTCACATCCTCCATGGTAATTTTCTCTCTTATATAATATAGTGTCAAAAAAATGGTCATATTGATGAAGGTAAAAAACATAACAAAATCGAAACATGATCCTCGTCATCAATTTTTTTTAAATATTATTCAAATCCATAATAATGTGATTAGAATGTATCAATATGATCTTCAATTTACGTATCTTCAATCATTTGAAGGGTGCACAAATGATGCTTCAGATAGAGCTAGTTGTTGAGAGATTTCTTCACATACAAACTCTTTAACTTGACATACAATGCATCAGGAGACGTCTCATTGGATACTTCACGCAATGCCTCATCGGATAGCTACATGAGATCATATTTTTCTTCATTGGTCAATTTCTTTAACAAAGCATCGTTGCCCTTCGGTGCCTTAAGCAAACTTCGTTGAACTAATGAGCTTCGCATTCTTGCCATTGAATTTATCAATATCATATTTGGTCGCCATAATAACAAGACTCATATTGTACTGTAACTCTAATACCACTCGTTATGATTACAACTACATGGAATTGGGAAATATGTAAAATATAAAGAAAGACAAATAATAAAATACGGAATACAAAAAACTTACGTGGTTCGACAGTGTGCTTACGAACACATGCAAAGATGAAATTTTTTTACTAATCAATAAATAGATTACAGAAGAATGCAACAAACATGCACAAACTCAAATCTCACAAACATAAAATAATTTATATCTAATATGATTTAATACAATATAAAAGACAGAGGATATGTAAATAACTAATGTAAGAGACAAATTCACAACCTAATTTAGAACCACAGGCACAACATAAATTAACGACAAACACTTTAAAAAAAACACAAATTAATAGGGTCTGATATAATTTTGCGCCTGAAATAATATTTTCCAACCAGTTGCCACTTGCCAGTAGCCAGTAATCCGTTTGACACCGAAAGCCTTCGTTTCCTACTCTCCATTTGAAAGCAAAACCCTATAAACCCAAACATGGCAATATCAGGCCTTCCAGACCCTCCACAAGTCCACAGATTCCCTCAGTCCGAGTACGTTGATGCAGTACGATGGCTTCCTCCGGTCTCCGCCTTAGATCGTTTCGCTGTTGTCGCTTTGTTTGACTCTGAATCTGAATCGTCCTCGATTGATGTATATTCTCTGGATCAAGACCCACCTGACTTAGCCCCACATTCATCATGGGTGTTAACATCACGAGTTTCCTCCATGAAAACCTCTCTGACCAACCAAATACCCCTTGTGGCGGCGTCAACTTTCGCCGGCTCATTCCATATTCTGTGTGCCGATCCAATGGACGCCTCTCTGGAGTCGGAGCTTACGGTTCCCACCAAGGAGTTGCACGTCGGACCTATTTCGTGTGTGGATTTGATGGATGGTGGAGTCGAATGTGTGACAGTTGGCGAAGATGGGAGGGTCAATATAGTGACTGTTGGGGATTCGAGGGTGAATTATAGACGGCTATTCGATAGCGACGGGTTGGTTCCATACACTGCGGCGAAATGGGCATCACCTTCTGAGTTTGCTACCGGAGGTTATGGGTTTAGTTTGCAATGGTGGGATCAGAGAAAGCCTGGAGGAGCGGTTTCTCAGTTTAAAAAAGACTGGTGTGTGAACTTAAATTTTACCCTCTTTCTTATATGTCTGATTTAAGACTTTCTTTGAGCCGATGAAATCAGCTAACAGATGGAACGCATTATCATAACCATAAAATTCTCATGGGAAAACATTTGAAGGAAAATAAATGGTTAGAAGTATGCTATTATTAAATATCCGATTCACTTGTAGATTGAAATGGTGAAGGCTGATTTTTTTCGTTGTTGAACGGCATTGCCTGATATTTCTTATATAGTCGATAAACAAACAAATAAACTGTTGACAGAAGTAAATAAGTTGAACTTCATTACATGGTTAGATGGATGTGAATGATCGAAACCAGGAGCAAGTGCTTTTAATTTTCTTAAATCTGGATTAGATTCATTAGAATTGAGCTGGCCTTTGTGCCATTATCTTCCATTTTGTTTGAATTTGGATAATGCCATGTTGAACAAACTTTATAAACATGTCAATTACATAAATGTTGAGTTTGAAGAGACTAGATTTTTAGCTGGACACATTTTAGTACTTGAGCCATCTATTACCAGGAAAAAAACCCACTTTCAGTTTTGATTGTTGTGTTGCATATCCGCTTCTAGAAGTTTCTGTTGGGTTCGAACTTATAGTTGACGGACGGATCATTTATGGAATAATACTAAATATTGGGAGTGTGTTAAGGATATATCTGGTAAAGATCTGTGAATTAAATCGTTCTCACTTGAGGCACTTCTCACTGCTGATAGTTCATCTGCTTGCCTCCATCACCACAAAGGGAAGTGTCTCTGGCTTGAACATATAATATAAGTCACTGTTAACCGCTAAAATAGTTCTCTCTTTTCATCACGGGCATAGCTGGTGTCACTCTTAGTTTCATTATTACTAGGGGGTGCCATAGTCAATAACTCGTACTTTTATGACTTGACTAAATTTTGTTATGTGCTTGTATTCTGATATCATATTTAGTATTTTCTCTTCCTAATTCAGCGTCGTCAAGTGTAAAACACTCTTTTGAGCTCTTGAGCTGTGTCGAGGCTAAGTGTTGGGATTAGGGTGAAATTTGGTGGTCCCCAATTGTTAATTTGCAAATTCTGGGAAAAATTATTTGCTATAGAGTGATTATATGAGTAGCACAGACGTATGTTGGAAGATGATGGCTTTTGCAATGAGATATGCCTCCTTAGTATTAGTTGGCTCCGATGTTGCAGGGATAAAGTATCAACTTCTGGCATTGTGCACTCCATTGACATTCATCCATCACGGAAACACACTTGTCTGGTAAGATGGCTTCCCTCCCCTAGTTTTTTCCACTCGGTATCGTATTTAAACAGTATCCAATTATTAATTTTTTTTTAACTTCAACAGTGTCTTTATTGTTTAGATTGTAGACGATAGCATCAATTAGAAAAGGGTTGCTTGATTTTAGAATCAATTCAATTATTTATCTCAAAATTATACTGTGCAAGCTGCAATGGTGCATTTTTCATATTTCGCAACTTGCAATTGCCTCTTGATTTTTCGTATGTTTGTCAGAGTACTCTGCTACTCCATTTCTTATGATCTTCATTTCCCTCGTATCATATTCTGTCATTTTATTTTTTCATTATATTTTTCTTGTATCTTTTAGGCAGGAGGGTCTTCAGGTACAGTATTTGCCTGGGATCTCAGGTGGCCGCAGCAGCCAATTATTCTTTCAGGGGTTGGAACAAGTAAGCCTGCAAACCATTCACAGTGTGAAAGTGAGATTTGGGAGGTCCAATATGATTGCTATGTGACGTCAACCAAAATGAGCAGCATCTCATCCTCAAGCATTTTACCATCTATAATCTGTTCGGAGGATGGGATTCTCACAGTTGTTGAGCAAGGTATGGCGTTCTATACTCATGTTCAATGTTTTGTGGGAGTTGTTTTTCTCCCTCACCCCCTAAGGCTACGTTCGGATCTTGGAAAATAGGAGGGAAGCAAAATGAGGGAAAAAGTAAGTGGAATTTGAGGAAAACGGAAGGGAAGTATTAATATAGTAAAATTCATTCATATAACTATTTTACTAATATGGAAGTGCAATCATTCACATTTTCCTTTCATTTACCTACTAATTTTCAAGATCCAAACATAGCCTAAAATTAACATATAGTCACTTTTAAAAATGAAAGTAGAACTTATTCATCTCCTATGGTTGTGCGTCTGATAGAGGAGGAGCCTGTAGAGCTATTGGCAGAACCTTGTGCAATTAACAGCTTTGACATAGATCGACAAAATCCCTCAGTAAGTTGGCACTGTTTAATGTAGCTCAAAATCGCACCGATAGTTTTTTATTAAGATAAAAGTTAGTTGTATGAGGGTTTTTCAGGTTTCATAATTTACTATGCAGGATGTGATATGTAGCTTGGAGTGGGAATCTATTGTCATCTTAAGAAGGTCATGATGTCCAAAAGTGGTATAAAGGAGACTTTACACAAATCCAGTTCATTCTTTTTCGAAGTGTTTTGGAATGAGTCTGTTCTTAATCAATTGGAGCTGAAGCAGTATATCATGCCCATGAATGGTGGAAGCATATGTTGCTTTTCTTTCAGTTAGCATTGCATAATTACCGCAAGACCGATGATGTCGAGTAGTCCAGCTTTTTAGCTTAAAATGAGAGTGCACTCTTTAAAAAATGAGGGGAACAGTTCAAATTTCTTTTTGTCAGGATACAATTTGCTAGAACAAGCCCTAGGTTTGGTTCAGCTATCTTGGGTAATCTATACTACATTTTCTCTATATAACTGACCAAGAAGAAAATCAACATTCTGTCTGTCGTTTGAACTTTTATTCTAGTGCATTCTGTTGGCAGGGATATGAAAAGGAGTACTCAGTAAGATATACAGCCATTTTGTGGTCTGGTCAGAAATAGTTTCTTTTGCTGCTCCATTAACAATGCTTGGCCGGCGCCATGTACTGTCATAGAAGCCATTTTCCCCTGAATATGCAGCTAAAATGATCACCCAATTTATTGACATTTTACAACTAGTAGATGCTCTTAAGAATTATGAGATAGCGAGTCAAATTTTAGGAAATTTTTAGAGGTTTGTACCTAAATATGTTATTTAGTTTTAAAACATATAAAACGAATATGTTGTGGGGTTTAAATTACAGGAAATCAGATGATTTTAGTGAGAGAAAAAAGTATGTTTTAAGTCCTCATTTTCGTCGAAGTTTGCTGAAGATACTGTTATTTTGTGTGCTTTAAGCGTCATTTTCATTCACGTGCATGGTATGTGATCATTCTATTAAAACTTATTACATCTAATCAAATCTTATACCTTTCAAGTGACTTAATTTAGAAGAAATTTTTTATTTCCTAATTTGCCCCCGTTATGTTTTATGTCTTAGTTTAAATTTTAATTATGCAAAAAAAAGTTTATTTTTATCCCCAAATGATAGTATAATAATTCTTATCTATAATCTATAATATCTCTAAGTAAGGAGAAACTCTTGATTTCCTAAATTATCCCCACCCTTTTTATGTCATAATTTATTTTTTTAATTTTAAATGATCTAAATAATTAATGTTTTATGTTACTAATTACAACTACTAATTAAATGTTTTATGTTTTATATAAGAATTTATGATATAATAATCTCCCGAGAGGCCAAACATTAATACATTGGGAAAGTTGGCATCTTCACACAATGTATATCTAACATCAATTTTTTTTCCGTAAAAGCATGTATCCTATTGCTTTTGAAATGTATATCATTTAATATATTTTGAAATATGTTCCATCTAATTCATTCAACCGTAAATTAAAATTAATGATATAAATTGATTGAGTACGTGTATCAATTTTACTAACTAGATTGGGTACATGCATTAATTTTACAAATTAAACAAGAGTACATTCATTGATATACTATCCAAGTTTCCATGTTAATTAAAACTAACTTGGTTTGGTTCATGCAAAGGGATTGTGTAAGTTGAATTGAGAAGAATATTAGTATACCCATAGATTATATAAATATTTGTTGTCCTCATCACTCAAAACAACTTCCACTTTCATATTCATATCTTTGAAAATTCTGAACAAAAAAGTAGAGCAAGATAGTGGAGAGAGCAAGATAGTGGAGAGAGATGGTTTTTATATTCTATCATAGACTATGTATATCAGTGTGGCACTTCTTACATACATAGAAGAATAAATAGTGGCTCAAAAAGCATACATCAAAGCTCAGTTTCAAGAGGAAAGAAGCCAGGTGAGATTGTTTAATATTTTTCATGTGGAGCAAGAGCAAAAATGAGGAACCAACAACTGCAAAGAAAGAAGACAACTACGAAGTTTATATTATTTTTTAAGTTTGTCATTTAATATTAAATGAGTAGCAATCCAGGAAGGTACAAATTCAATTACCTGGCTGTACTCAGTGTGTAAATATGAAATCTTACACCAGTTTTTATCAAGATCTTCTTTCTTTGGTAGTGGACCAGTTTTTATCAAGATCTTCTTTCTTTGGTAGTGGACCAGTTTTTATCAAGATCTTCTTTCTTTGATAGTGGTCTACAAATGCATCTACATACAGGGGTCGAGTATGGGGATAAGGAATGTAAAGTCAAATCCTTCTGTGTGAAATTTTCCTATAAATACTTACATAGGACAATGGCCATATGCAGCCTTTCAAATATTCTCATACTATTGAAAGACTAAAAGGAAGAATTCTCAATTAAGAGAGAACATCAGAGCCTAAATGCTTACCGAAGTATAAGTGCTCGCTTGTATATAGTATACATCTAAAAATAATGTGCAAAGCATAGATTTCAATCCTTCCCGACCCATTTTCTCTTTATTCTAGTCTTCCTCATCTTCGTTGGCTACAACCGTGGGGGCGGAATGGTTGGCATAGAGACAATTGAAGCTTCTGTTAATATTTTCAGGACGATTGAAGGCGGCTGAGAGCAGTAAGTTCGATATTTTTTGTGGACAGAGATGGGGGACGACCATCACACAGATCTCAGTAAAAAAAATTAAATAAAAAACAACCCTAAATCAGTAAACTAACATGCAAAATAAAAGATTTGTAACTTTGTGGAAGCTAGAGAGAGATGGCAGCGGCTGAGACATGCTATGATAGAGGTTGGGACGAGGTGGCTTTGGACTGGAGGAGGTGCTACGGTGGCTTCGTCTATGTTGTGGTTGGCTCAATCGGGGAAGGGAGCTTGTGAGAATATGGGAGAAAGAGAGATAGATAAGAGGAGATGAGAGAGTTGGAGATGAGAGGTGGCGATGTGATTTGACTGGAGGCAGGAGAGGATGCTTGAGAGATAAATGGTTAGGGATTTTGGAATTTTGGGATACTCGGTTAGGTTATTTTAAGGAGGGTTGTATTATTGGAGCTTCTTTAATGAGGTTTGGGTCTTTCCCTAATGTAATGTTATTTGGGCCTCTTTAATCTGGTTTGGGCCCTTTTCCTCATGTAATGTTATTCAGGCCTCTTTAATAATACTAAATGGCTAGACCCTCCAATAATATAAGCGCAAAATGACATAAAAACTAAATTTTTAGCTCAAACGATAAAAATGATCGAAAATGATTACAGTAAATAATTTATTTACTAATATTATACAGATGTAAATAAATTAATACTTTATTTCAGCCATTTTTGTCATAAAAAAATTTCCAGATAGTATCGAGAATGGGAAAGAAATGCCCTGATGGCGGAGTACATCTAGAGACAAAAAAGTGTCTATGATTTATTTCATGTGCCCACACATGTCCTATTGTGTTTGGGGATTAGTTTGGAAGATCTTAGTGTAGATCTCGCAGTCTATTGTTTATGGGATTACAAGTTCATTTTTTACAAGGATGCTTGATAAGACTACAAGAGGTATAACTCTTATATTTGTATGTCTGATTTAATGTATAGATATATAACATATTCGATTGAAAAAAATGTGTTTTTCGTCTAAATTTATTTTTAAAAACCATGGTGTCGCAATTGTTTTAGTTTTCAATCGATAAATTTTTTTTTTTAAAAACCACCACGCCTCCACCGCACCACGTCGCCGATTCTAATAATTGGTATCGGAAGTGGTCTTTATATATGTATACATTAAATACTGTGTGGTTGTTCTTGCATTATTCATTATATATTTCGATATGTATGAATGAATGGATGATTATGTTTTTTGAATGAATGGTTTCATGATAAATCGTTAATTGTATGGTGACTTTTGAGTTTAGGCTTTGTTCTTTATTCTTCTTAGATCTTGTGTAAGCCATTTTTTGGCATAGAAATATTTGTAATTTTTATTTTGAATATTACGTTGTAAAAACTCCGTACGCGAGAAGATGAAGAACGCACGAGACGAATGAGGAGAAGAAAAGAGAAATAGGAATTCCGGCACTGATAGTGGCGGCGACGATGCCGTGAATGGGCAGCCGGCGGCGGCGATGGGAGTGTCCCACTACCACCGCCGGCAGCGATGTTTGTAATTGCCAGTGTATGTTTCACAGAAACCCTAATACTGTATTGCCCCACCCCTGCGACGTTTCGCGAAAATCCTAATCTTATCTTTTATCTTTTAAATGACTTTTGAATTTTGAATTTTAAAATTTTAAACGGATAGTAATCCATTTTAATTTTTTAAAAATCAAAATTAATTAATTGATTGGGTTTGACCCAAGTTTGATGAGTCATCAAATTATTTTTGGACTAATCAAATTCAATTACTTTAAAAAATAATCAATGGGATTATTTAATTAAAAATAGTTTATCCTAATTTAAAGAGTTTTGATCAAATCTCGAAAATTATGAAGATGGACCTCTAGTGGAGAATTAGTTATTTTAGAAATATATATTCTTGAAGTCCATTTTGTAATATATATTTTTCAGATGTTGTAATAGCCAATAATAGTCACTCAGTTTATCATTTTTTTATTTAATTATTTAAATAAATATTTATTGATATGATTGATAGCATGATCATGCATTATTCGATCACGTTCCATACGTGAAACCCCATACAATTTTATTTAATCATGCATCTCATTAGTAGAAACATGGTTGATTAGGACTCTCCTAATGTGTTTATATCAATTTGCATTGAGAAATCAATTGCATGAAAACTATTAAGTTTTAATTAGTTAAACTTGGTAATCATACTACTCTAAAGTCCTTAGTAACATTTTTAATTGCTTTGAGAAATCAATTGCATGTAAACTGTTAAATTTTAATTAGTTAAACTTGGTAATCATACCACTCTAAAGTCCTTAGTAACATTTTGGATAACCGACTTTATTAAATGTGTTTTATTAAAGTTTGATGAATGTAATTAATTAGTTATTTTATGTTCACCTAATTTTGACTTAGACTTTTTAGAAGGTTAAACGAATTTAGATCAATCAGATTAGATTAACAATTAATTTTATATTCATAGGGTTACTTTAACTAGTAATTAAATTAGAATTAATTGATTAGTTAAAATAGAAACACATCAATTATAAAATAGTGAGTGAGAGAAGGTTGAAATATGAAATTACTGTTCACGCCAGAATTATTGTTCACGTCGGAGTTTGTGCTGGGCACCCCCGTCGCCACCGCCGCCCGCTCCCGTGTCTTGCATGGTGACTAGGATTTGTGAGACCCTAGGCGATAATAATTTGAGTTTGGGAAACCCTATGTTGTTTTGTAATAACTATTATCCTATTTTTTTATCTCTTTAAATTCTGAATTTTGAATTTTAAACTTTAAACGGATAAAAGATAAATTTGAATTAAAAAATAACTATTTATTTTATCTTTTTATCTTTTGAATTTTGAATTCAAAAGATAATTATTAATTCTATATTTTTATCTTTTGTTTTGTTAAAAAAACAAAAAAGGGAGGATAATCATTAAGATTATTTAATTAGAAAAATAGTTTTCTTTGATTAAAGGATTTTAATCAAAATTTAAATTTTGAATTTTTGAAATTTGGAATTTAAATTTGGAATTTTGAATTTCAAATTTGAATTTTAAATTTGATTTTAAAATGAGAATGAACTTTTGTAAAGCGTTACAAAGTGGTGGACAACGTGAATGACAAATAGACAATTACAGATGCCATAAAGATTTGTAAATTAATTTAAAATTTATTATTCTTTTTGAGTTGTACTTAGAAATGAGTCAATATGGAGGTTAATTTTAAACGTATACTTTAATTTTAATCGCACATCATCATATAACATGTCATATAAAACTAGGGATATGCCAATATCAAATGTCATGTAGCATGTACATGTATCATTGTAGATTAATTATAATGGTTATAATTTAATTACAATGTGAAATTTATAATGATTATGATTTTAAATTGTGATTTAAAATTAAATAAAGGATTTATAAATTTCATCACGTTTTTCAAATTAATAAAAGTTATGTTTTGAAAACCACAAAAAAATTGAAGTTTTTTTTTTCAAAAACTAAGTGGGAGGGTCGTTTACGTTGAAACATTCTCAAGGTCTCCAACACTAACTTGATCGTGCCACGAGGAATGATTTATAACCGCCCATAATGGTCCTGTCTTCAATGAGAGAAATTTTGGAGTCGTGTCACTTTGAGTACTCGAGTTGCTTGAGAAGCTAAGAATTCTAAAGGAAGTAGTCGGGCAGGGCCGTCCCATAGACGGACTGTTAGTCTATAGTAACTTTTATGAGTCGATGCATTAGTTAAACACTTAGACTGAAGCACATTAAAATCCCCACTTTGGATCTAGTCAATGAGGCTAAGGTGACCAAAACCATTGAAGATTGGTCAAGCTAGATGTGGAGACATTTGAGCGTTAACCAAACGAGAAGAGTCTCGATGTGATGAGAGATAGTTTGGACTTATCCCTCGATGAGACAAGCTATCATTTTTTATCGTAACATCATGGAGGAAATATGTTTTGATGGATTTTTAAATTTTTAAGTAGTTGCATCATGCATCATACTTTTCTAAATGGTTGAGCATTTATTTACACCATTTTATTAATTCTTTTCAATAATCATGTCAATATCCCCATTCTCAACTATCTTGAACACGAACAATATTAACTAGTGATAACTACATTGATTGGAAACACAATCTTGATGTCGTACTGACAATTGAAAAACACAAGTTCGTGCTCACCACCCCTTGTTCTTTTGAGCCATTTAGTGAATCGAATCAAGATGAGAAGGATGTTTATGCTTTTAGGCTTTGTTCTGATGAGATAGATAGATATTACATCTTGTCTTCTGTTAGCAATGTGTTGCAGCAACAACATCAGAATTTAGAAACCACTGCTGATATGATGTTGAACATCACTGAAATGTTTGGAGATCATGGTCCTTAAGCCAAACAGGCAGTTGTGCGAAACCTCATGAACTGCAAGATAAAACCTGGAACTCTTGTCAGAGAATATATGATGTTGATCATTAGTTACCTGAATGAAATGAAGATCATGGGTGCTGAGGTTGATGGTGAGACTCAGGTGGATATGATCCGAGAGACTTTGCCTGATACTTTAGAGAACTTCAAACTTAATTATTTGATGAATAAGCTGAGATACTCTCTTCCTGAGATTATGAATGAGTTGCAAGCCGCTGAGACTTTGTTTCTAAAGAGCAAGATGATGATTAGAGAAGCAAACTTTACTGAAAGTAAGCCTTCCACCTCTGGCGCGAAAAGGAAACACGAGAGGAGGTCTGAATAAGGTTAAGAAGTAGAACTCAAAAGTTGCAAATGGTAAGGGCACTGCAAGGTAGACATATTGTGAGACAAGTGTCATCACTATGGAGTTGATAACCATTGGATACACAACTGACTGGATTATCTCTAGCAGATATTTTTGTCGAGTTCATCGTCCGTATGGGGAATATAGCACTAGTACTGGCTGTATCGGTTGAAGCTTGATAATGATTATATGTTTTTACGTGATGTTTATTAAAGCTTGATCTTTTAGGAAAACCCTTATTTCAGTAGCTAGTTTAATTGAGCAATGATTCAATTTGAATTTCATTGATAAAGATATTGGTATTTTTAGAAATGATTGCTTAATTACCACTGCACGTTTGTTTAATAAACTATTTCATGTAAAACCAATAGTTCCAATGATATGTGACATTGAAGTGAATAATGATTCATAAAGGGATAGTAAAAGGTTGAAGTATGACTTAACCGATCTACCTATTTGTGGTACTTACGCCTTGGGCATAATAGCTTGGACAGGATTAAAAGACTTGTGAAGATGGTCCTTTGTAAACTTGAAGTGTGGAATCACTACCCACATGCGAATCCTATATTGAAGGCAAAATTATCAAGAGAACTTTTCCAACAAAGGTGAAAGAGCTATGCAATGCCTTGAACTCATAAATAATGATTTATGTGGGTTATTGAATATCCAAGCAAGAGGAGGTTATGAATATTTCATAACTTTCACCGATGACTACTCACATTTTGGTCATGTTTATCTAATGCAGTAAAAGTCTGAAACCTTTGAAAAGTTCAAATAGTATAAGGTCTTGGTTGAAAAGCAATTAGAAAAACAAATCAAAACACTACGACCTGATCATGGTGGAGAGTACTTGCAAGAAGGGTTTGAAGACTTTCTTAAGGAATAAGGTATTTTTTTTCTCAGCTTATAGCATCTGGTACGCCATAGCAAAATGGTGTGTCAGAAAGAAGGAATCGAACTCTGATGGATATGGTTATTTCCATGATGAGTTACTCATCCCTCTCAAATTCCTTTTGGGGATATGCCTTGAAAACAGTGACATATATTCTGAACCAAGTTCCGTCGAAGACGGTTCCTGGTACACTATTTGAAAGATGGTATGGATGAAAGTCATCTATTAACCATTTTAAAATATGGGGGTGCCCAGTGCATGTTCTAAAATTGAAGACATGCAAGTTGGCCAGTCGTTCAGAATTATGCACGTTCGTAGAATATCCTAAAGGAACGAAAGGGTACATCTTCAACAATACGACTAACTAGAAAACATTTGTTAGCACGAATGCTCATTTTTTGTAAGAAGATTACATTAAAAGTGTACAGCCAAGAAGCACAGTTGTGCTAAAGGAATTATTGAGTGGGAGGACACCGACTCCCCAATCAGAAATTATTTTTGATTCAATAATGGAAGAACCATGACAGGAGCTAGAGCCTATGAAGCCTCAACGTAGTAGAAAGGTTGTGAGACAACCTGAGAGGTATATGTCCTATGGAAAAACTTTGATAGCTATCTCAGATAAGGACCTTGATCAACATGTCTCCTACTTAGAGGTCATGGTAGGTCCTGAAGTAAACTTATGAAAAGAAGTCATGAACGTTGAGATACATTCAATGTACTCAAATGGAGTTTGGAAGCTTGTTGATCCTTCAGAAAGGGTAAAACCCATAGGATGAAATGGATATATAAGAAGAAAAGAGGTATGGATGGGAATATAGAGACATTCAAAGTTAGGCTTGTAGCTAAGGGCTACAACCAAAAGGAATGTATAGACTATAGAGATACCTTCTCGCCGGTGGCCATGCTTAAATCCATCTGAATCCTTTTGTCCATCGCTACTGCCCATGATTATGAAATCTGACAAATGGATGTAAAGAAAATTTTTCTAAATGACAATCTTGATGAGCGTATTTATATGGCATAACATGACGGGTTCATGTAGAAAGGCCAAGAGGGTAAAGTTTACGAATTGTAGAAGTCTATTTTCACGATCGTGGAATATTAGATTCGACGAAACTATTAAAATTATGGTTTTGAACATTTAGTGGACGAGCCCTGTGTGTATAAGCTGATACACCAAGGGAATCTAGTCTTGTACGTAGATGATATTCTACTCATCGAGAATGATGTAGAAAAATTATATGATGTCAAGGTTTTGGCTTGCAACGCAATTTGATATGAAAGATCTTGGAGAAGCTGCATTTATCTTAGGTATTCAGATCTTTTAAGATAGGAAGAACAAACAATTGACACTATCTCAAGCATCTTATATTGATAAGGTATTGGATTGCTTCAGTATGCAATACTCCAAAAAAAGATTTCTTCCTTTTAGACATGGAGTCAGCCTCTCTAAGTAGCAGTCTCCCGAAATTCCTCAAGAAGAGAAAAACATGAGAACGATTCCCTATGCCTCAGTCGTAGGAAGTCTCATGTATGTGATATTTTGCACTAGGCCATACATTTGCTATGTCGTGGGTGTGATGAGTCATTTTCAATCTAAACCTGGAAATAAGCATTGAAATGCCGTCAAACATATTCTTAAGTATATAAGGAGAATAAGGAACTACGTGCTTGCGTATTCAGGAGACCTTAATATGATGGGGTATACTGATTCTGATTTAAAAGCAGACAAGGATTTTAAGAGGTCCATTTCAGGATCAGTGTTCATCCTGAACGGTGGAGCAGTTATATGGAGAAGTATCAAGCAATCTTGCCTTGCTGATTCTACCATGGAAGCTAAATATGTGGTAGCTTGTGAAGCTGCAAAGGAGGCTGTATGGCTTATGAAGTTCTTGAAGACTCTGAAAGTTGTTCCAGACGCTGACAAGCCCATGACACTTTATTGTGATAACAATGAGGCTGTAGCAAATTCTATGTAACCTAGAAGCCAAAAGAGATCCAAACACATAGAACGTAAATATCACCTGATTAGAGAAATTGTTCAGCATGGAGACATTGTGGTTACGCATATTTTGACGGTCAACAACGTGGCAGATTCATTAACGAATACTTTCAGCAATAAAGTTTTTTATGGTCATCTGGAGGGTTTGGGGATAAGAGATTGCACACGCCTATTTTAGTCCAAGTAGGAGATTGTTGAAATATGTCCATAAAGTAGCGTGTAATAACTATTTTTTTGTATTTAGTTGTTTCTTAGACATTAGTATTATTGAATTCTTATGAATAAATTGAAAATTTTATTTTAAATTAAAGTATGTTTATAAATTACTTAAGTCTTGGAACTTTCATCAACGAACGGAGAGTGAAGACAGATGCATCTCCAGACGATCTTTTTTGAGAAAGTTGAAAATGATATTCAGAGTTTTAGGATCGACTGGGTAACCGAATCTGATTACGACTGTTAGGTTGAACCAATAGATGTCAGTCCTAGGGAATGAGAGTGGAGACTCAAACGGAACCTAGACATGTTATGAACATCTTGAATAGACTAGTAACAAATTAGTTTAGAGCCTAAAACCATTTACCAAGCTCTAAATCTAATCGTTACACTTGACTTAGTTAGTTACAATCTTTAATATTTCAAATGAGTGAATTCGAATTGACGGGCAATACCTCGACTGTTGAAATTATAATTCAATTAAGTTTGAGTTACGAGATTCACTTATATGAAAATTCATGATTCGATTGCGAAAACAACAATATCACCTTATGCTTTATTGATGAGTGTGTGAATAAATTAACCTGACCAGGTATTCAATGAATGGAGTCATTGATAAGACTTTTGAATTGTACGAAATAATTCACTATTATGTCTTTCTTATTCACAGTCAATAAAGGAGTTAAGGAAATAATAACAATAGAGGTAAAATGATAATTTTATATTTTGATCTTGTTACTAATATTCACGATGTTTATTATGTTAAAATATTCTGTGAACCGTGAAAATAAAATAGTTTATTTACACCAACATAAAACGTAGTGCGCATGAATCGAGAGTTGATTCTGCATCGAACCTATAATAGAGTCATACGATGTCAAGATTAAATAGGTCAGGAATTTATGGAGATAAATTCACCGAGTATTTGAATCCTTAGCTTTGTTCATGTGGGTCCATTCGGTCTTAGAAATAGCTCATGAAAACAAGAATATAGAAACGAATAAAATTGGATCAAAATGTGTTTTGGTGTCAAGGCATATTTTCTACGCCTATATGTGATGAGTGATGTCACTTAATTATTTAAGTGTGATTATATATATTTAATTAATTAGTTTATTATTTCCTAATTATTGGATAATTAATAAATAAAAAATTAATTAATTAATTGATAATGATCAATTAATTTATCACTTGGATTGATGAATCCGATACAACTCAAACTCTAGGGAATATTATAATTTTTAGCAATAATGGATCTATGGGGTGAATTTTAAAAATTTAAAAATATATGGGTATATTTATAAATATAAAAAATTATATTTTATCAATATATAATAACAATCTGATTGCAAATAGATAATATAAGATACAACTGCTTGTTAAAAAAGCAAAAGGAGAAAAGCGTTTTCCCCTCTCTCTCTATTGTCGCCAAAAACTATATTGAAGGAGAAATTTTTTTATTTTTCTTCTTCAATTATTTTGAGAGCCCCACTCAAATTCATATACAAAATTCTCATGAGATATAATTCTGAAATTAGTCGGTGATTTTTGGTGGACGAAATCCACAAATTGTTCTCGGAGTTCAAGTGTGTGATTCAGATCCCGAAACTTGAAGAACACGAAGAACGCTTGAAAGAATTCTTCCAGTTCAGAAACTCTCTGATACAAAGTATAGGTGAAAAATTTGTTTCTAACATTATATTCTCGTTTAATGTCGTCTATATTTAATCACACGTTGTTTGGTTTTAAGTTATTTAATTTGATTAAATAAGTTAATTGGAAAAAAAATTATATTCCACCCTCGAGATGACTTTGTTTTCATCCCCCTAAGGAAGGTTTCGAACTGTATCAATATCAAGGTTGAACTTCTTAAGAAGATAGACTTAAGTGATGTAGTTTAGACTTGACCGACCTTGAGGCGATATATTCTAAATCAAGTCATGGAATCTAAAATCACAATTAAGTTTTGAGTGGATAATTGTGACTTGACCAAATAAGCGATACATTATTATCAAAAGAGAAAATATAAGATATATTAAATTTTAATAAATAAGGATGAGAATGACTCATTGACCATTTAAAATTAATCTGACTAACCCTAAAACGACACATTAATTATCTGGTTGTCATATCATAGATTAGTAATTTTTTAAGTTTATGTTTTAGATATATTGCATTCATGCATCATCTTTACTTTTCAAATTTCCTGATATTTATTTCAATTATATTGAATTATGCATGTTCTATTTTTCAGTTATTAATGTCTACCACGGGTAACTCTATTACTGCTTTACTCGCGCTTGAAAAACTTAATAGGGATACCTTTATAAGATGGAAGTCAAATTTAAATTTGATGCTAATATGTGAGAACTATAAGTTTGTTCTTACTGAGGAATGTACTGAACAGTCTGCTACCACTACTCCAAAGAATGTTAGGGATAAATTTGATGCTTGGATTATGTTCAACAACAAACTTATGTGCTACATGCTTGTGAGCATGAATGATATTCTGAGAACCAAGCATGAAAACATGGAAACAACCTATGAGATTATGGAATCTCTACAGGCGATGTTTGGGCAGCAATCAGATCAAAGTCTTCATGAGGCTACTAGGAGTTACATGACTACTAAGATGAAGAAAGGTACTTCTATGCGTGAACATGTTTTGAACATGATCAACATAATGCATGAGATAGAACTACATGAGGCTACCATTGATGAGCAAACTCAAGTCAGCATTATACTTGAATCGTTTACACGTGCTTTTTTTGCGTTTACCACTAATTATGCTATGAACAAGTTGAAATTCAACATGACCCAATTGTTAAATGAATTACAAACTTTTAACTCACTCAATAAGAGTATGACCAAAGAGGGCTAGACAAATGTTGCTGAGCAAAAACTTTCTTCCAATGTTGTTAAGAACAACAAAATGAAGAAGAACAATGACATGGACAAGAGTAAGAATAAAAAAGAAAAGAAAGACAAAAAGTCACCCAAGGCCAAGAAGAACAAAGGCGACATTAAACCCAAGGGAAAATGTTTCTACTATAAAGTTGAAGGTCACATGAACAGAAACAGTAGTAAATATCTTTTTGAGCTGAAAAGAAAGGTAAATGTGTTTACGTGTACTTGAAGCTTGTTTAGTAGAATATGATTTATCATCCTGGATATTGGATTCAGGAGCCACTAACCATGTATGTTCTTCTTTGCAGATGTTTGATTCGTCAAAGGATCTGGTTGATGGCGAGGTGATAATGAAAGTTGGCAGTGGTACGCTCGTGTCAACAAAAGTATTGGGGACAATTTGTTTAAGCTTTGAAAATAATTTTCTTGTTTTGAACAATGTTTATTTTGTTCCTGATTTTTTGAGAAATTTGATTTCTTTATCGTTATTGCATGCGGCAATGCAGTGTTGGTTCAATTGCAGTGGATCTCACTGCAACGATACATTTGTTATTTTGTAAATCCCTAAAATTCTGATGAGCCTTGACCTAGAAGTTATATGTGGATATTATTCTATTGGCCTGAATGTCTACAGTTGGGTGATAAAAGGTTAATCAAAAAGCTCTGTAAGTTTTTCTAATTTTCTTTCAGAGTTTTGTCTCACAATAGTCCCTCTCCAAAATCTCTAGATCTCATGTCTTGAGTACATCTAGAGACAGAAAATTGTCTTTGATTTATTCTACATGCCTACACACGTCCTAGTGTGGTTGATGATTGACTTGAAAAATCTTGGTACAGATCGCGCAGTTTGTTGTTCATGGGATTACAAGTTCATTATTTGCAATGACGCTTGATAAGCTTACAAGAGATATAACTCTTATCTTTGTATGTCTTTGATTTAATTAGATATATAATGGATCCGATGAAAAAAATGTGTTTTTTCATTTAAAAGGTTTTTTTGGAAATCGTGATATCGCAATTGTCTTTGTTTTTGTTTTCAATCGATAAAGTTTTAATTTTTTTTAAATCACAACGCCTCTGTCGCGAGACGCTGCTAATTCCAACACCTAGACATATTACAACAAACCGCCAACCACCTATCTAGAGTGGAGTTTACCGATATGGAGCCAATCTCATATCTAGCCCAAGCATTGGAGTTTAAGAAACTCCCAGGCAATATAAGTAGCTAGTGCACAAGTTGTATATATGTGTGTGTGTGTGTGTGTGTGTGTGTGTATAAATCATCATATTGATGCATCATACTTCATTAAACTGAACAAGCAATTATCACATACCACAAATAAGAATCAACTATATTGTGATACAAAAGAGAGTGTCAAAGTATCATATAATGCCTTAAGAATATTATCTTGGACCACATGTTCTTAAAGAAAACTTCAAAAGAATGTCATTTTGTGAGAGAGTACAAAATGGATTTGTCCTTATATAGGAACTTCAATATAAGTTCTTCATTGATATTCTCATATACAAGAAAAACGCATTTGATATTTAGATGCAATACTCAATCAATCCTTGTTCTTCACATACCTTTTAACACAAAATACTTATGAATCCATTTGCAATCTTTAGATCAACAATAAATTTCTTTAAGCAAATAACCTGTTTGCTTACTTCATAGTAAATTAATTACTCTACATGTATTTCAGAATCTGTTAAACTAAATTGTTCAGAGTTTTTCCATGATATAAGGACCTTGAGCAAGTAGGAAGATATAACTAGAAGTCGAACTTCTACTAGTTGCAAACCAGAATAGCTTGTACCAAAGCATATAATCTTTGCTATGTTACAGATCATCTAAAAAATGCACATGAATTCCTTTCTCTGAATGTGCTTACTTTCTTTAAGGGTTTTAGATAAGCTTGAATTTTACTGAAGGCTTCCAAACACCTCAAACACATGTAGATAATGAAACATGGCATGACCACATCAAATTCCCAACTGCATATACATACTCCTTAGTTTGGCTTTTCTTAATCTCATCTTAGGATATTGATTTTTTTTGAAAATGTATCACATTCTCCAACTGAAATCTCATTAAGCAAACAATTCACTATATTGAAGTTCTTCAACACCTCTATAGATGTCCTTCAAGATAAATCAATTATACTAGTTGCATGATCCTGATGAATCTTAATACCATGAATATATACTCATATCATCCCTATCGAGATCATTTGATAGAAATTATTGGAGAATATATCATTTTTGTCCAACAGAATATAATTCACATATAAAACTAAAAACCTTAAACTGACTCTCACTCACCTTAAAGTATATGCATCAACTACATTTCTTAAGAAAAAAAATTGTAGCTTGTAACCACTAGATCAAATTTAGATAGCAATGTCTGAAGCTTGTTTTGGCTATAGATTGACCTAATGAACCTATAAACACGTTTTCTTGTCCTCGAAATGAAAACTCTTTTAGTCGAACCACGTAAATCTATTTATCAAAATCTTCATGAAAGAAATTTTTCTTCACATTCTTTTAATGTAACTCAAGTTCAACAATGGTAAAAATAATGTTTAATGATCCACTTAAATCTTTGAAGAACCAACACTCGACTTATGCTTAAAACCTTTAGCCACTTGTGAAACCCTTTTAGTTTTAGGACTACATTAGCATTCAATTGCTTTATCCTTTCAAGTAATTCAACAAAATCTCATATATTTTAATATCCATGTACAAGCCACATTTCTACGATGTCAAGAAATAGAAGATCTTCAAGCTAAGTTCAATTAAAGTATAACCTCCAAAGTAATCTAAATGTATCAAATTTGTCAGTATAAAGTTATGGAAGTTACTGTTATAGGAATAAAAAGACTACTATATTTTGGAATGTTATCCCACATCGCCTAGATCTTCCACTTTTGTATTGGTTATAACGTTTCATTATTCCTCTTCTTAACATTTAAGTTTTAAGGAGTGATCGGGCTAGACTTTTTAACTCTATAATCCAAACTCCCACTGGACCATAAGCTCTTAAGGAAAAATTATATAAGAAATCTCGATAGTCTCTATGTATCTTGAAGAACAATAAAATCTAAAACTAGTTGATCTATCTAGGCGTCATGTAAACTAACAATGTACTGTATAAAAGTCAAGTTCCATTATCTGAAGTATAAATCTTTGATCAATCAAGATCTCGCCACATAGAATTTTTTAAGATCAAACTTATATGTTGTCCATGACGCAAGATGCATATGAATCTTCTCCCAAGTACACTGGAAAAGTTAAGAGTAACGTAACATATTACAAACAACATAATGTTTACTCTCTACAACTTAACATTGTTCTATAAAACATGTATTTCAGGAACAATGACACTCTAATTTATAACACGTGCAAGAAAATGGGCATAATCCATACCTTTATTGTCATTCTCCCTTATATCTTCACCTTTATTGCTCTGTATCTATAATCTTCCAATCTAATTGATTCTTAACTTCAACTTTGATAAACATCAAGACCTTAAGACGTATAATGGGTAAGATATACATAAGCAGACCTTAACAAATGTAGATAAAACAAATAAAATATCTATCTCCACGTAGAATATCAATGTGAAAATGACCATGAACATTTGTAAGAATAAAATCCAAAAGAGTCAAAGGGTCGACTGGTCTTACACATTTATTTTCTTATATTTCTCTTTCTCACAATTAAGCATTCTAATATCCTTTTAGAAATATGCCCATATCTCTTATGCTTTAATATAAATGCATTTTCGTTCATGAAAACACATTTACCTTCAAATATTTTAGAATCTACAGAAAACTATAATCATGAATGACAAATGATTAACATCCTCAAGAACTCCAATAAAATAGGAATCGTTCATCCATTCATTATCGTTCTTAATTTGTGAACGCATACGCCCATGCTACTCTTTCCTCTACACCCTTTCTTAGTCCTTCACTGAACCGACACCATTATAATTACCTTTCTAATGCTCTTAAAGGTAACGAACTTCAATTGCTTCTTGCTACCCATAAAATGATATTTAATCATATCTAGAAGATTGTAATAGTGATATTCACTCAAATAAACCACAAATAGCACCACCGATAGGAGCACCTCAATAACTACCATAGAATTTGGTCTTATCCAATTTCATGGCTCAACCATAAATACATTAATTTTCTCTTCAGAATAACTGATCATAATCCAATAATCCAAATAGTTGGAATCCTTGAATTTCTGAATCTAAATTGAGTTCCTCAATGGTTGAGTTCTATGAGTAGTCTATCAATAAGCGAAAGCTTCAATACTAGAATACATGTTACGTCATGTAACATCAAGTAATCATAATAAATATAATAGCACAACTTCATTAAGTAGTGTTTGTAATTCATGCTTGAGGTTTAAAATTGAATTACCCAGGGTATTTTACTTTATTAAATAAATGTCCACCCTGCGAGAACATGTAAACATGCATATAAAAATCACCTTTAGGCAATATGAAATATGCATTTCACCCCCAAATTTGTGATAAAGTCGAACATAGACCTAGTTGATAGTACTTGAATTATAGCCACATAATTCACTACCTTTAGCAAGAAAACTATAAAGTTCTAACTCAAGCATTCTACTCACTCATCCCACACTAAGAAACTGATCACCTTTAGGCAGAACTAATTCCTCAATGTGAGTGAATGCACTGCGAGGCCTTAATAAAACTCACGTTTAACATTTCAAGAATAATAACCTCTATGAGTGTGTCACCTTTGGGCAGATAACAAATCACTTTTGTTATCATTTTGAAATGGCCACTTACCAGTTTTTGTAAACCCTAAGGAAAAACCAAACTGCAAGGCCATATTCTTCAACGTTCATGAATATACATAATTATTTATTTTAAAATATATGTATATTTGTTCAATAAATTGCATTGAACCAAAAATCAGGAACACCTTAACATCAAATAACATGAGCGCCTATATTTCTGAATAATATATATAGTTGTTATAATCTACAAAATATGAACCAATGTTCATAAACTTTTTTTTTCTTTTATTAGCTAGCACTACTACAATTTGGGCTTACAATGACAACCACCGCTATGATACAATGACAGCTCCCTAAAATCTGTCAAAGTAAAATGGTGTAGGGTGGGGTAATTTGAGTAAGATGACAGCTCAAAAATTAGTTATCATTAATGTGTTATCTACTATGATAGCTAATATTTAGGTTATCATCATTCTATGTATAAAAAAAATCTAATTACCCCAAAGTTCATTTTATTTACAAAAAATACCACCTTATTTAAACCATCTTAAACCCTAATTTTATTTTTGTGTCTTGCTCTTTGACAGAGGCGGGTGGTGGTGGGCGATTCTGAGAATGAGCTTCGGCGATTTCCAGGCGAGCTTTGATGGTGAGGTTCTGCGGTGATCTTCCATGGCGAGCTTCCACTGTGGTTCGAGCAAGGTTCTCGCCCTAAAGATCTTCACTAAGGACCTAGTTGATTCCTACATGCATGGCCCTTTTCCTCGGTCACCACTTTCACCGTGCCTTTCATCTCTTAAACGCCTCTAAGATCATTCTCAGCGACCTCAGATTTTGCTGCCAGATGCCTCGTAAGTTACTACTGTTGATACATTTTTTTATTTCTTACTTTATATTCGGTCGAGTGTTTGTAGTCTTTATAGAGTTTGTTGGGTTTTTTTAGTCACATTCGTGGATTCAGGTTCTGCAACTTTTTATGTGTGTGTTTGTATACTTCAGAGAAATTGTATTTGCTTAACATCTACCAGTTGGCATCTACAGTTTGTCTCCCCCGTCTTAGTCTATTTTTGAGTTCATGTATTCTTGTATTCACAATTTTTGGAAGTTCATGTTTTCTTTAAATACATTAACCTATTTATATCAAAACTGTTCTTTCGTATTTTATGAACTTGCGTACTTTATGGTGAGGCAAATGAAAAATCTACCAATAGATAAAAGAATAAATCAAATTCTCACGAGGGTCATAACAATAGCTAAGCAATACCCCTAGGCAGGACATTATCTAGAGTATGTTCCAAATATCAGTCGGAACACAGAGTTTGAAACTATGTGCATTTTGAAGATGAATTATCAATTATGTAATTCATGTGCATTTTTGTTGATTAATTAGTTTGTTTTGAGTTAGTAACTGTCAGTATCACGTCTTATAAAGAAAGACTAGGATGATTATGGTTTGATTAACCTTGTCATATACATGCTTTAAGGCTTAATATGTCCAATCATCATTTTGTCAACTTATTGAAACAATTTTATAGATTTGATTCAGGAGCCTGATTCTTGATTTTTCTTATACAAACATACTGCAGTTAGTGAAAATATTTTCCTATGAAGAGGTCCAACTTTATTTCAAGATTCATAATTGTTTTTCTCATAAAACTTTACATAAGTGAGATAATCTTTTAATAAATTCTAGTATGAAAATTGGAGACCTTCTCTTTCCTTTTTTTTTCTATGTTTTGTTATTTTTAAATCTGTATGTGGAACTTTAATATTGGTTAGAGATTCAACATAGAAGGATGAAAGACTAAGAAAAAATGTTTGACAGTACATAATATATTAACAGTATAAGTCATACTCCCTTGGTACTTTCTTAAGGCTCATAAATGACTGGCAATCCTTGTTACTATTAATATTGTTTTGAAACAGTTGATTGGGAATACTTATAAACTAGGATGAGATGGGTTTGAGCCACTAGAGTTATATGATCAGGTAAAGTTTGAAGGTGACTAATGGGCCATTTTCTCAAGGTATGTTTAGTGCACAAAATCTATAAAAATTGGTTGACGACAATGAATTTAGAGACTTGAGCTGCTAGTTTCCTGGATGGAGTTTGAAGTTATATTGATGAATTTTCTAATTCAATTCGCAAATATTTTTTTTTAAATATCTAATCATTCTTAAATCTCAACTTATATTAGTTGATTCTCTTCTAATTTTTCGCATCCTAGGTGTTTATGAAAATCACTAGCTTTTTGTGAGATTTTTTGTGGCTTTCTCTTTTGTGCTTTTAATTGTATCATAGGGGAGACTTTTCTCAGACATGGATTCAAGAAAGAGTGAAGAATATTTGTCATTGATAAGTCTAGAATCCAATTGAATGCATTGTATTTTGAGGTGAAGTATCTTAAAACTGTTGCAGGTAGTTTCCTCCCTCTATCTTTCTCTTGTATTTTATCTAATTTTACACAATTCTAGGATCATGAATTGGCTCAATAGGTTTCTAGCTGTTTTAGAACTATTAGAATATTTTCCTATTTGATTAGTATATTTTTTCCCTAATTTTTTGCCTTTTCCAAGTCTCTTCACTTTCTTCTTTTTCATATTTAAAATTTGAAGCTATGGCTATGGCTTTGTGGGTGCAAATTGGTTTTAGTTCATCAATGTAGATGCTTTTGAAGTTGAGGAGCATATATCTTAAATATTAGGTAACTATCTAGTCTTTTTTCTATGTAGTTGGTTATAGAACAATATTGGTGAACAACTTTTTTTCAAAAGTTAATCACAGTTTATTTTTGGTTATATATGATGTAGATAGCCATTTAGACGAGACACAAATTTAACTTTGATCTTCCTGAACATGAATTGCTAATGTGCGAAGGAATTTGACAAATGTTGGGTTGTTCGGTTCTATGCCTTCAAATAGATGTATCAGATTTTTGTTTGCATTATGTTTTGTTCTGAATATTAAGATGTAATATTATTTTCCTGTTAGATCTGTCATCTATTATAATTTAACCTTCCTTTTCTTTTGTAGGTGTGGAGGCTGATTACAAACTTCTTTTTCCTAGAAAAATTTTCAATTAATTTTGGAATTCACCTATTGATTATGTGAGTCTATTAGGAGGGAAATTCTTACTGTATAAAAATATTTAGTTTTTGATTGTTATTGTTCTTATCTACTGGAGCCAAGCGCATATATATCTTTTCAAGAATAGAGGTTTAGGGTTGGGTCATCTGTTGGAATGGTATCTTATGCAAAACAGACAATATTGTGTCCACTTTTATGTCCATGATTTTACTGAGCAAGATATGGAGTTCAACTTGAGAATGGGCCATTTCAAAGGCGTACAACAGATTTCCTGTGGATGATGATGTTTGGAGCCTTCACATTGTTGTTATGTGAAGTAATCCCTATTGATCTAACTTGGTTATAGAATTATTCAATTCGGTGTCCCTCATTTAAGATGAAGAAAAGGTTAATAGGATTGTGGAAGAATATTTAAGAATTTTCTTGGTTATTTTCTACATCTCTTGTTTTTGTCACTTTGCAATCTATTTAAGCAAATCTGAATACTTAAAAGATAGTGTCGGGTTTTACTGTCATCTGTTCCTTTTAGAATAATCGTTTGTCTTATTGGATTTTTAGATATTATCTACCATCTCAATCTTCTGGTCCCTTTTCTTAGTGATATCACTCGTGTTCATGCTTCTCTATGTCTCAAATTAAAATTTATGACCTTGTAACTATTAAGGTATGTTGTCTACTATCATAGGTTTACTGTTGAGGTTCTGTTTGATATTGTATAATATTAGATTTTCTAATGATTGGTACATCAATGTCACTATGTTCGGGCGTGTAGGCTAGCTTACTGCTATTATGTTGTGCAAATTGAGTTTATATTCCTTTAGTTTGTTACTATTTCACTCCAAAGTATTTTACTATCAATATTTTTTAAGCTTATCAACACTATATTATAGTGTTCTTAACATTGTAGCTACTTTCCTCAAGTTTCAAATGATTTGTTTTATAATCAATATGTATTGAGCAAACAATTTAATGTATATAAAAAATCTGTCATGGGAATGTTTTTTAATGAAAAAAGCTGTCATGTTTGTCTTTGCATGACAGTTTTTTAAAAATAATTTGGACACTAGATGACGGAGAATTCTTGTCATCTAATTACTTTTCACGACATCCTATTATGGTAGTTTTTGTTAAAAGAGTAAAGATGACATCTTAATAGATGACAAACGATCATCCGTCATTATTATAATGACGGGTTTCACTGTCGTCAAATGTCAAAATTGTAGTAGTGTAAAGTGATTTGTAGAAACTGAAGTACCCATGAAAGTTGGCATTAGAAAAAAAAACGTTTGATCAAAACCATTCACTGAAGCATAAAAATTAAGAATAATATGCTCACATTAAAGTTGAATGTGACAAAGTAAGAGACCAGATTGGTAAGAAATCAAGAATTCATCACACAGTGAATTTTGAGGTGCCGTAACGATGATAGGAAAGTGACAAGAATTAGCAAATTTAATTGGCAAAACGTTTCGGCAAAGGTTTTCAATTGCCGATAAGAACTGGATTTCGGCAAATAGTCAACAAAGGTTTTGAGAATAATAACTAAAAAAAATCATTTGCCGATAAGAACTGGATGATCACGGTATCGCCGATTAAGGTTTCAAGAACACCAATTTTAATAGAGAAGAAGAATTCGACAATGATTAAACCATCATTCATACGAAACAGTTTATGATTTCTACAGGAAGCCTTAAACCTGACATTGATATCAATTGTTGGAGATAAATCCATGATCCATCTCATAGAAATCTTAAACAATTAGAATTAAATTAGATTTTGCTTACATGATCATCGATTTATAATAAAACATCTTCTACTTTTCATGGAATCAGTTCAGATGTGAATACATTGAGTTTCTCCGCAAGAAATCCTAGAGAGTGTTATGGGCTATGAAATGATTGATGGGGTACTACATTTTATATATNTATATCATAACTTTGGGGGACGGCTTCTTTTCAATTAGAATATTTAATTATCTCTTAACATCTTAGAGAATTAGATATAAATTGTTGAGATTAAACGTCATAAATTAGAAATCACAATCCAACGATATTATATATCTAATTAGATCACAAAATCAATATATAAAATTTAACCCATCAAATAATAATAATTACATTACAATCTTAAATAAAAGAAATATTATTGCAACTATCACAAAATAATAAATTTTATTTTCAGAAGAAAAATAAATTTATTTTATAATTTTCTCAATTTTTTTTGTTAAATTAAGATGCATGATAACTTAATATTTTCGCTAATGAAAAATGCAACATTTTGTTAAAAACAATACATGATCTATTTTCATTTTCTTCTTCTCCATGCACTTTCTCATTATTCTTCACCACATCCAAACACGCCTTAGAAAATTAAGAGTGTATGCGGGTGCATTATCTACCATGCGTCCTCACCAGATGATAAGAGAATTCACCCTCTCTACTTTATCTATTCCTCCACCATTCACATCTATTATGACCTTCGCTGCACACAAAGCTTAGTAGGAGAAGGGAGCACTTCGTTGACAATGGCTTCTGCCACTATGACGATGTCGTTTGGTCTTAGACCTTATCCACGGTGCTCTTCCCATCAGCTTCCTCGAGCTTCCCGTGCCTCAGTTCAACTCGCTCTGCTCAACAAATCGAACTCGTTGAAGCTCAATTCCTCTCACTGCATTTCTGGGTTTGGCTCTTTTTCCCCTCTAAAGGGATGCTCCATTACTCCAATCCCTCAAAGGCATCCCCCTCTCACTGTCGTCTCTGCTAAAGGCTACAAAATGAAGACCCACAAGGTCTCTCTCTCTCTCTCTCTCTCTCTCTCTAAGAATTGGTAGTTCCCAATTATATTTAGACTGTCAAATTACGTAATGGTTACTCCGTCGTAATTAATTTCGAAATTCGTTTACAAATCAGGCTGCAGTTTGCATAGAGATTACTTATTTTTTGTCACGTTTATATTCAATTGATTTGCCATCCTCTGACTACTTGAACATCTATTACAGGCCTCCGCAAAGCGATTCAGGGTGACGGGAAGGGGTAAAATAGTTCGTCGAAGAGCTGGAAAGCAGCACTTGCTCCAGAAGAAGAACACCAAGAGAAAATTACGTCTCTCCAAAATGGTGGGTTATTGTTTCCCAGTTTTTGCTGCTTCTTGTTTTTCAATAAGGATTTGCTCCTTTTATATTGAACGTTTTTCCATTTTATATGCAGAACGGTTTGCAATTTTATTTTTGGTAGTATTGGTAATTGCAATTGTGGTCTTAGGTGAATGTTAGAGCATTGTAAATGCAGCCCCAACTTCAGTCATTCTTTAAACCAAATTTTAGTTATACAACTATAGGTGATGATGAAGATGTTAAGTTCCGGGTAATTGGACATAATTTGGTCTACCATATATCAAAGGAGAATTTGCTTTTCTATGGATCTATTACGCACTTTGGAACTAATAGAATTGATAACCTCTCTGCCTTTCTGGCCTTATTTGTTGTCCTCATTAGTGCATACCATATCGATTTTTCTTTTGATTTGGAAGAAAGCATCGGTAGGTGATGGACTATGCATCCATTATGAATGTAATGTGTGATGGAAGAGTAGTTGAGAAGATACTGAACTAGGATTTTACCTGATTTTGAGGGGTTAACGATGGTCTTTCATAAGTTGGTTTTAGATTTCATTTTATTCGAAGGCATGGATACTTAATTTCGCTGTTGATTGCTCCCTCCTTAATCTTTTCTGGTGTTCTTGGCATTATACTTTCCTTTTCATTCCTTTAGCTTTTCTGGGTCTTTGCGTTGCTAGAATACTTTATCTGAGTTACATTTAAGGTAGCATGTATACATTTTGTTCTCCTCAAGAAGAACTCAGTGGTTTGTCAAATTAGGATCATTGTAAGGTGGGAAGAATTTAGCGCTTTAACTTATGAAGTTCTGCACCTGAGTTATCCGAAATATATATGAAAACTCATCAAGTTTAGATGATTATTGATCCCATATGGGCATGATATATGCAATATACAATCTCTATATCTCTGAAACTTGGTATATCTAAGTTTGTTTTCTCTTACATTGATATTTATGTTTCCGCAGCACGAAGTTAGCAGGAGTGACTATGACAATGTGATTGGTGCCTTGCCTTACCTGAAAGTAAATAGAAATGCAAAATAGAGGTGATGTTTTACATTTTCCAGGGAATTCATTCTGACTTATGAACAATTTTATTTGCAAAAAGTCATATGAAAACAATTGTCTCTTGATTCTATTGTTTCATTGTTTTGAATCATTCAGAGCTACCAGTGAGTTTCTACTTGTTAGCACTTATCATTCATTGCGTAGCTAAACAATCGTGTTCCTGCTGTTTGTCAATGAGATGGTTAAACCGGAGAATATTTTACTGCTCAATAATACTGCAGGATTTGAATACCATTAGTTTATTTGCATATATATATATATCAATTATCACATGATATCATGTGTATTGTCATGGCATAAAAGAAAAAACGAATAAACCTATGTTGTTTTTTTACATTTGACATCAAATTGTGTCGACCAGCACTAAAAAATTTCTCGAGATATTTATCATGTGTTTAATGACGGAGGAATGTGTCTCCCATAAAAATTATGTAAAGTTAAGGCAATGTTTTGATCTTGAAAAATATGAACGAATAAAAGTGGAAGGAAAATAAGCGGAATTATAAAGGAAAAAAGGTGAGAAATTATTAGAATATTGAAAACCATTCATATATTAGTATATTCTTCGCCATTTTTAAAGACTTTAAATAATAGAAATGTAATCCTATTCTATTTTTTTTATTGTTTTTATGAATTTTCAGAAACCCAAAATAAATTTAAGAAAATAGACAATGTCTAATGATGATTTCTTGTCGGTACAAAGACAAAACACCAACTAAAAGAGGAGCTTGTCTTTATCATCTTAACCAATCACGTGGTTTTATATTATTGCAAAGGGCTAAGAATCATATTCACATAGCTCACTTTCATATCGAATAACCATGACTAGGCATAGAAAATCAAGATTTTCTATAATTTGAAGTAGATTTTTTAACCAAGTAAAATCGTTTTAACTTAAGATGGGTATTCAGTTATTCGATTCTCAGCTGATCAGTTTAATACATATTTTCAATATCCAGGTAATGCTCAACCATTCTCTTAGGGAACCGCTGTTAGGACCTATAAAAATATTCATTAAACTAAAACAACTCAGAGTAGCATAGTAGAGTATCTTTCTCAGATCATAGTCTGATTCTTTTCTGATACACATGATCCTTCTGTTAAGGGCAAGTGTAGAGCATATTTGAATCTCGGCAGCCAGAAGTAAACTATTATAAAAGCAAGGTTAGTAAGGAGAAGAAGAACTTAGAAAGCCATGAGAGAAAAACACTTATATATTTTTATTCTGAAAACTCTCTGCCTACAATGAAAGGAAAACCCTCCTTATATAGAGATGGAGGGAGAAAACGGACAACTAGCAGCTACAGACCGAAATAGTCTAAAGTAACGATTATTACAAAAAATAAAAAGTAAAAGTTTACTTTTACAAATAGTCTAAAGTAACGATTATTACAAAAGACAAACTTAAAATGTGACAGCAATGATAAAGTTAGAATTATTACAACACGACAAAGATTAGTGGGAGACATGTGACAGTACTACCAATTGCTTTTGGAAATAGGCTCATGATCAGACCCTAGGTTGGCGTAGTTGCTTTAATAGAACTCAAGGACCGCGTTTTACACTGAAACGCAATGAAAGTTATATTTTTTATGCTGAGGTAATTGATAAATAAGATATGGAGGAAATCTGATGGCAGAATAATGAAGGGCAGAAAGAGCCCAAAGATACCAGAGGAGTTCTTTTGGTATAGCACCTTTAATGAAAGGAACTGTGGTATAAGGGATGGCCGTATCAAAATGGTCTGGGAAATGGTGTATTTGGGTTTTTACAAGTAACAGATGGAGCCAATAAAACAGAGTTTTTGAGGTAAGATTGTTGATCATAGTGGGACCATCAGGTTTAGGACCTGGAGGGAAAATGGTAGCAGACATGTTGATCTGCATAGTGGGATTGGAGTTTAGAGGATCAGAAAGAGTAAGAATAAAGAAGGTCTGAGAAGAATGAAAGGCTACAGAGGAGTTGTCTTTCTGAGGTCGAGAGAGATAATCAGCAATGATATTCTAATGTCCTTTGAGATGACGAACTGAGAATTTATAGCGTAAGAACCAGTCTTTCCACCTGAGGAGTTGTTTATCAGGAAGAATTTTTCCTTTTGGATCAAGCATCTTTGGGAATGACGTGTTGTCCATCTCGATAGTAAATTCATACAGGCTGAGATAAAAGCTGAATTTTTCAATCCCCTTTTTGACTACTAAGATCTCCTTATAGGTGGCACGATAATGCTTCTCAGAGTCTTTAAATTGTCCGCTAGCATGCCCACAATAAAAACGTTTGCCATTATCTTCTTCCATGAGGATGGCCGCATAATGGTCATCACTGGCATCCGTCTATAGGATACACAATCTTGTGTCAGAAATCTTTAATGAATAAGGATTTTGGGCAAGGTCTTTAAGGGATTGGATCGCCTTAGTCTAGGTAGGGCCCCAGGATGGGAGGACTCTTTTTGAGAAGTTTGGACAAGTGGCTAGTGTAGGTGGCTACATGAGGGATGAAATCTCTAAGATAATTAATGATGCCAGAGAACTGTTGGATTTGTTTGACCATTAAATCAACATTTGGGAATTTGAGCAATTCGATGGCAATATGAGGACCTGGTTGGAATCTGCCATCTTCAAAGAGCATACCCATAAATTCAATACGGGTAGCACAATTTCGACTTTTTTGGCGGATAGCATAATCCCATAATGTTTGATGAGATCAATAAACTAGGATAATAAGAGTTGATGAGAAGGCGAATCTTCGGAGAAGAGCAGAATGTCATTAATGTAAACCAAGGCACTATGCAAAATGGGCTCAAACATTTGGGTCATGGCCTTTTGGAAAAGCGAGGGTGTGACTTTCAAGCCAAACGGCATGACGCTCCACTGGTACTGGGCATTCGGTATACAGAAAACAGTTTTATACTGATCCTCAAGATGAATGCCTAATTGCCAAAACCCAGCTTTAAGGTCAAACTTAAAAAATATCTTGGCTCATTTGAGATGGACAGATAGAATATTGGACTTGGGAAGAGGAAACTTATCATCCTGGAGAAACAGGTTGAGAGGCTTGTAGTCTATCACCAATCTCTTTTTCCCACGTTTGAGTTCTGCTCGTTTTTTCAACATATAAGGCCTGACAGGCCCAATCAGATTTTGCCCTTGCTGAAGAAGAGATGCACATTCTTCACAGGCCAACGCAAGATCATCGAGATTCATGCCGGGATGAGTGGCCTTGGTAGGATTGAGGTCTTCATTACGTTTGAATGGAAGACGAATAAAGAATGCGAGATTTTTTCAGAGAGGGAAAGCATGGGAAAACTGGTCATGCCTATCAGCATAGTAAGGAAGAATCTGGTCACAAAGATAGGTATAAGCAGGAGGAACTTGTTGGAGCTAGAGGAGACTGGCAACAGGGGTATAAGCACGAAAGAAACTTTTATACTGGATCTCAATGGATAAAATCTGGAGTTTCTTTGTGCGGGAAAAAGCATCAAAACCAATTAATATATATTTACCTGAAAGATCACTGTCTAACACCTTAATTCAGATAATGCAGTTTGGGAAGAATTGAAGACCAATACGTCTATTTATAATCCACTCAATTTTGAATAAACTGGCATTAGCAGCAGGGAAATATTGATTATAAAGAACCCAATCTTCAGAAGGTATATGGCATAGTTTCATGATTGTTCTGCAAAAGCCAGTATCTAAAAATCCAATGGCTGGAACAGTTTTAACAAATTTATCAACAAGAAGCCTGATTTCAATATGTGGTTTGATGGACACAACCTTCTCTTTAGGAGGGTCATGTAAGACCCCAAGAGATCCCAAGTAAAGGATGGGAGTAGCATCATCCGATGTGTTAGAGTCTGAGGAGGTGGTGAACTTATATGAATAGCGGACCGCATAGGAGGAGTATGGTAAGACATATTGAGTGTCATCATTGTGGTTAGCCTGTTCTTCCACAACAGATTCAATATCTTCATCGTCTCGGAGGAGAAGCACTGTTTGTAGATGTTGTAGCATCTGAATATCTCTTTTGGCTTTATGAGGACAACTTTTTGCAAAATATCATTTTTACAACAGGATGTAGCATTTATCTGACTTGCGGGAGGAATGATGTCTTTTCTTAAAATACCGAAGAAAATGCTTAGTACGAGAGTGACGCCGGAAACCCTTTTTACGAGATGAAAAATGGTGGGTCTTTTCCCGTTTGTCCCGTCTATGATATTTGGAACATGAACAATCCTTTTGGGCATGGCATTTGAGTTTAAGATAGGATTTGGTACATGATAATCGAAGTTTGGATTCCCCTTTGAGCATTCCCTTAAAAATCTTTTGTTGTTCATATAGTTTATCAAGGGTGGCCAATGCAAACTGATAGATCTCATCAAGGGAAATGTCTGTCATATCACGACGAAGGGCTTTAATGGTCCGATGCAGTTCAAGTTGCAATTCTTCAGGAAGAGAGGCAATAAATGTGTGTCGGATGTTGACGTCATTAGCTCCATTCAACATATAATACTTGTTGGATATACGTTGAAAATGTTTTTGTAAATCACGGCGTTCTAGTGAACAACATTTCATTTCAAAAAAGTCTTGACGACTCCGTTTGTCAATGAGTTGGAAATCCCTAATTAATTCTTTATGTAACATTCCCAAAAGAATGCCAGCATCAGGGCTACGAACTACAGTCAGCCTTTGATAAGGACTAAGACTTCGAAACCATTCTCGTAAAGTCCCTGTGAATCGGGATAAAAACTCAGAGAGGACATCTTCGAGGGCCACATCTGGTTTAGACAACTATAAATCAATCCAAGCACAAAATTCATGAAGACGATCACACCATTTATTTGGACTAAGATCGTCAAAAGTAAACCAGGGATCAGTCGTTGGTTTATATATGTTCCCCGAGCCTTGTGAATGCATTGGAGGAGGAAGATCATCTGCAGAAGGTTCTTCCTCGTCGATATCACCAAGTCGGACCATGACAATAGTAGAAATATCAGCTTGGCATGTCTCGGAAGGAAGACTAGAGGTATCATCAGTGCTGGAGGTATCAGTTTCTGAAATTGTACTAGACAAACTTTGTAACGTCTAGATTATCGGATCAGGATCCAGAGGAACCTTTAATTTCTGAGATTGAGGAGGAGTACGGACTGATAGGGCATTGGTATAAGAGGAAGACCATTATCAATGCATATAACATATGAACAGTTATCCATCCATCATAGCGGCTGAAGCGTATGGAATGTAGTGGGGCGTTCAGGAATGCCGTCAATTTAGACTAAATAATACACATATTTTCAGAATGCTTGGGGTTGGTTAACGCCATCCAACAGAACCTTACCCATGCTCCGGATGTTGGCCAATTATTTTCTACATTCGTAAGCTGGCGAATTTATTTATGAAAGCTAATTTTGAGTATAGCACTAGAGAAAAGAACGTACTTGCTCATGTTTGTGCTCGTGAAAGTAGTTTTTGTAACGAAATGATTTTGCTTAATGAACCGTTTGAAGATGTTTCTTTCTTTGTCGAACATGAGTTGTACTATCCTATTTGATTTTAATGAGAAGCGTTTTGACAAAAAAATGCATACAAGGTGTGCAAGGTTTAGTTTTTAGCAACTAAAATGAAATCTGAATACATGTTTAATGGTAGAATTTCAAATAATCTGAACGTTTCTTCGTGTTTACAAACATAACTCAGTATCGAATTCCTCTTTTTTTTTTTTTAATTTCTCTCTTTAATAAAAATTTGTGTAGAAGACCAATTCTATGAACCAAACATGCCTTAAATAAACAGAATGACCGATAAATCCTCTGTATAACAGATTTTCCAAATGACAGAGTCTTAAGACACTCGATTACAGGAAGATCCACGTCTTGTAAAATTCTCAATCAGCCATCTCTGCGGTCTACGTGTCAACACAACAACCACGTGTTATATGTTCGATAATGGATCTTCCGCCACGTTTCACAAATTTAATTATCGCCGTCTTTTGTACAGATCATTAGGTCCCACATTATCCATTTATTCAAAGTTGTCTGCCAGCGCATTCTCGCACTACACATCTCTTTAAATTACTGTTTTATCCAATCCCTAACCCTTTCTCTTTTTATCTAGTAGCACTTCTCACCTCTTTTACTCAAATCGTGCGATGGCTATATTCGTAATTATTGTCAAAGCAAACTTTCAGGTCCGTGCTAGTCGTCAATACGAAAATATAATCTTCTTCCTTTAGATGCCGTTAAGATTTTCCAAAAGCCGGCCCTTTCTCTAGGGTTTTCAGAATCTCGATCCTTATTTCTCTCCCTGTTCATTTCGATCAAAGCTTTCACTCTCTTCTCTATCTCTCTTTGTCCATCCTGGGTTTCCTTGTGATTCATTTTCTGGAGGAAATTGGATTTTGGGTTCTATTGTGTTTTTCATTGGGATAGTTTTGATGGTGCAGTTGATGAATTCCGGGAGTCTCCTGCCGGACCCCGATACGACGTGTCGGGATAAGGTGCCTGTGAAGATGGAATTTGAGGATGCGTTGGAGGATGAGCATGGCCCGCTTAACAAGCGCTTGAAACCAGCCTTTCAAGAGGTACGTTAGAATATGTATTGTTTCTGTCTAGAATCGTATAGAAGGCAGGAGATTATGAGCCTTTAGGTTCGTGATTATTTGGGATCAGCAAATGAGAAACATTTGAAGAGTTAAAATCTCCGATTTCTTTGCTTGTTTAAATTGATTTGAGTTTATGTAGTTTGTTTGCGAGAGCCTCAGCACGAACGATGAGAATCCATCTGTGAGTTTTTTGTGGTTTCGCCAGTTATCTGGGGAGCAAAAGTATGGGCTGAGATTTGGTTTTGTGTATTTAATGCGGTATTTCTTCCTTCGTATCTTATTAATGTGATGAGCTTCTGTTGATAAAAGTTCTAGTTGGGTATGTTTCGTTGGCGAACGACCCTGTGATCCTTAGCTTTCTATGGTATAGGGATATCCATGGTCGGTATTATGTACCTTCTGATACCAATTTTGCAATGATTGTGATTATTTTGGGGGTTTATGGCAGTGGAGTGACGGAACTAATGCATTTCCTGTGCCCCCTCCACAATACAATCCGCTGGATGAGCCTAGTCCTCTGGGATTGAGCTTGAGAAAGAGCCCGTCCTTGTTGGATCTAATTCAAATGAAGCTCTCTCAAGGGAGTGCTTCTTCAACGGGAGCTGCACAAAGTGAGAACTTCAACTCTGTAGGTAAAAAAGAAAGTAAAGGCACTACTGCCTCAGGTCCTACTGGCACTGACAAGCTAAAGGCTTCCAACTTTCCAGCATCACTTTTAAGGATTGGCTGCTGGGAGGTATTTTATCATATCTTTTCGCTGCTAGTTCAGAATACTTTTGATTTTTTTATGTCCTACTTAATTGAAATCTTATTTCGTGACAGTACAAATCAAGATATGAAGGTGATTTAGTGGCAAAGTGTTATTTTGCTAAGCATAAGCTTGTTTGGGAGGTCCTTGAAGGTGGTCTCAAGAGCAAAATCGAAATCCAATGGTCTGATATCATGGCTCTGAAGGCACATTGTCCAGATAGTGGGATTAGTACATTGAATGTCGTGGTATTTAATCCCTCATTTTGCTTTGTGATTGTTCGTTTTAATACTTCCCGTTGTGTTATGTATGAGAGTGCATGTGATGTCTATTCGTGTTAATTGTTAAATGGTTCTAATGGGTTTTTAGGATGTAAATGTATTTATGTCTGTTTTTCTGTGTGTGAACGGTTAATAAAGATGTTGGTCCTCGTTTACGTGTGCAGTTGGCTAGGCAGCCTCTTTTCTTCAGGGAGACCAACCCTCAACCAAGAAAGCACACATTATGGCAAGCAACAGCTGACTTTACTGATGGCCAGGCTAGCATACACAGGTACAATCTGCTCTCATTTAGTTTTTACTATATCCTCTCATCATTTTTAAGAATGATAATAGGTACTTTATTTTAGCTCCTTATTTATTGAGCTTTAAATTGACAAACGAATATAGAGGTTCCTGACAGCTTCATGTATGTGTGTATATATGAGTCTCTCCATTGTATCTGTACTCGATCAGCCATTATTTCTTGACCAGAGCTGTATAACTACACTTCTCTAGTTCAATTCAAAATCCTCCAATTGAGCGTTGGACAAATTAAGGATACTGTAGTTACTCTTTTTTGGTGTTTATTCTATGCAACTTAAATTTTTTCTTTTTTGGGTCTACAAGGGGGCTGGGGGCTAATAGAACCCCTTAAGATCTGGATATATAAATGTTCAACAATGCTTGGCAAACAATGGGAAATCAATGTATGTCACTGACAAAAGATGGACATGTTGATATTGTCTTTTATATATATGACAACTCACTTACAAATTTTATATTGCTTTCTTAATATTTGTGATATTGTACCATATTGTACCATATCTATTAAGTTTCTTAATGGATAGTTTATTTCTATGTTGGTTAGGCAACATTTTCTGCAATGCCCACAAGGACTGTTAAGCAAGCATTTTGAAAAGCTAATCCAGTGTGACATGCGTCTTAACTTCTTAAGCCGACAACCAGAAATAGTGTTGGATTCCCCATATTTTGAGCAGAGGGCTTCAGTTTTTGACGACCCAACTGGATCAAAAGACCATGGTTTTGGTCAGGCAGAAAACGTCAGAGGATCCTCCATGTCTGGTCTCCATGAGGGTGCCTCATCATCTGCTCAGGATTCTGCAGGTGTGACTTTGGATCATCACTCCAGAGAAGCTCCTTCCCCCAGCTCAGGTAAAAGTAATGTGGCATCCTTGATGCTTAAGCATATTAGTCTAAGGATTCTGATTGAGCAGTATGTTCTTGTGGCTCTCTTAACTTGAGAAGTTAGACCTTTGGTAGCTTGAAAAAATTGTGTGAATAGAATATAACAGAAAAGCTAAGTGGCTTTCACAAACTCTTATGCATTGTACTGGTACCTTCATTTTCTCGCACAAAAAATGAGAATTTGTTTTTACCATATTGATGTTTGAATTTGTATTTCTCCTATAGTTTATGTAATAATAGTCATAGACTACTTGAGTCTAATTAGTCTCTAGGTTCTAGCTAACTAGTAAAAGTAATAACGTTTCAGTGCTTGTTAAATCAAGGTGGAGTTATTTGTAGTTGCAGATGTTTATCATGCCAAATGATTTCAATTTTCAACAATGTTTAAAAGAGGGAGAGGGCTTTTAACAGTGTTCTAGACCATCTTTTTGTTTTTGTACATTGTAGAATAACTTTTTGATCTATAAAGCATGTTCACTTTAAGGGTTAGGATTTATAATGTTTATTGCCAATGCTCTCCCTGAGGTTGTTCATCACTTTGTTTTTTTATCTCAGTGATGGACAGTCATGCAATTGAGGTGAACGAAACTTCTGAAGTTGTAGATTCCAAAAGCTCAAGACATTGGGAACAAATAAAAGTGCCTGGAATCCACCCATCCATGTCAGTGAGTGATCTTGTCAATCACATTGGGCACTGTATCTCAGAACAGATGACTTCTTCAAACTCGTCTTTGGCTGAAGGAGGATCACAATACCATGATATTCTAGAGGATATTGCACAATACTTGCTCAATGACAATCAATTTACGACAGCTTCTGATGAGAAGTCTCTGATGACAAGAGTCAATTCTCTATGCTGCCTCTTACAGAAAGACACCACGTCTGCAGTTCAGACGCAGAATATACAGGGCGAAAGTTGCTTTGAAGGATTTGATGCTGGAAAGAATGCTAAACATAATCTTGCCCTTGACTCACATGGCGGTAATATGATGAGAACTGATTTCAAGGCTACTGCAGATGATAATAGAGACAACAGGCAGCCACCAGCTATGTCAAGAAAAGATTCCTTTGGGGAATTGCTGCTTCATCTTCCCCGAATTGCCTCTCTCCCGAAGTTTCTGTTTAACATTACGGAGGACGATGGTGAGAGTCAAGCCAAGTAGTAGAATGCTCATAGTTAGGATCTCAGTAATATGTCAAAGGTCTCTCTCTCAGCTAAGGGTTCTCCATACCGATTGTATATCTGATATCCCTGTGCTTGTTTGTTATTTGTACTCTGGACAAGTATTGGATTCGGAGATATGTATTGATGAAGAATCCTGCCCCATGTAAATTTCATGTTAGGTTGCAACTCCACAGTGCTTGTTTTCATAATGTCTTGGAAATAGAGCGTTTTCATGTATTTATTTGTAAAATGCAGTCTTTCTGAAGTTATATGCCTTGGTGTTTATGCTATTAATTTTCCGTAGTCATTTTTCTGACTCATCTACCTTTTCCTGCTCTTTTTTTTTTTTAAATGTGAGGATATTGATCTCCGAAGTTTCCAGGTAGAGGACATTCTCTCCTGGCTGCTAGGTTAACTTAATATTTTGTTGCACGTTTATAGAAAGCCTAATCCCAATATGAAAGATGTAAACCTCCCAGGTGCTGTGCGTTGATACTGACGTGTAGATTCATCTTTTATTTTCTTGAAAATTTGGTTGGACAAAAGGATCACACAGCAACTTTAAAATGAAAATTATCTCTTCTACTTCCACAAATTAGTAAATCAATCAAACCAGTATAAAGAAAGAGGCAGGGTACGGAAAAGAACCAAAGACCAAATCTGATAAATGTTCTAAAACTCCTTTATACAGAAATGTTAAAATGTACAACCATACGAGATGGATCTGAACTCATTTGGATTATCATACTTACAAAAGGCAAGTGAAGTTCAAGACCCACCAAGTAACTTAGCTTCTGAAGATCATATATATATAGAGAGAGAGAGTGAGAGTGAGAGAGAGAGAGAGAGAGAGAGAGAGGGAGATAGATATGTACAATTGGCTTCTTCCATCATATCAGTCTGCCCACGAATGCTGCAGAGAGATCAGGAAGGTGATGAATGAATTGCAGTATCTGGTAACATAGCTATTGTTACTACGAAATATTCACACCCAACTGGGAGACCATATGAGTTTGAAGTTGATCCTGAATTCAAGGTCAACCGATCAGTCACCGGGTCTTGGATCATTTTATCTTTTTTATCCGCCCTTCCGTGTTCAGGACGACCAGAAATAGGTGGCAATTGCTTCACAGTTTGGCGTTCAATATGAACAACCTGCCCAACAATGTAGTTAGGTTGGCTTGGGAGATGATCTGCGAACAATGCCACTGATTCATTAGACAGATAGTAGTTGGAGCAGTTTCGGTTTATTGCCTCGTAATCCCCGGCTGTGTTACGAACAAATGCAGCTATCTCATGGAGTTCCAGCCGGCCAAAAGATATCTTCTCCTTGTTTGCCTACAAAAGGAATCAAAGTCAACGACTGATCTAAAGTCAAGATATCGGAAATCAGCTTAACAAAGAACATACCTGCTTCTCCAGCTGATGCTTTGTGTACAAAGTTTTAACAAGCTCGTTCTTTTCTTCCGACTCCTTCCTTATTTGTTCATTTGCAGCTTCAAGCTTTATATACTTATCAAGCAGTTCTTGACGATGCTTGGATAAAAATCCTACTTTATCTGCCAGGACCCGAATGCATTTACGAAACTCAGCTGTACCATCATCTTCATTGTCATTAACACTGAAAAAAATTGAAAGCATAACTTTAGAGACTGATAGTAATGACAATTGAAAGAACA
Organism: Datisca glomerata; assembly: GCA_003255025.1. Taxonomy (NCBI): domain Eukaryota; kingdom Viridiplantae; phylum Streptophyta; class Magnoliopsida; order Cucurbitales; family Datiscaceae; genus Datisca; species Datisca glomerata. Next base: position 790,292 of record QANY01001827.1, read on the forward strand.
TTCTGCAAAAGGGAAGTACGTCAACTAATCAAATCAAAAGGAATGATTTGAACGATCATTATGCCCTGTGTTTCTCCAGGGAAGAAGGTTAAGGGAGATATCAATCAACTACTTAATCCTTACATATTCTAAGAAAACTAACTTGTCTCATCCCTAAAAAAAATCTAAGACCAATTTTAGTACCGCCTCATTATCCAAGGTTTAAGGATATTCCTTTGTTTTTTATTAATACCGATTGATTGGCTGTTTGTATAGATTAATTTAGGCTTTTGGCGTTCAGCTATCCTCCAAACCGTCTTTCCTATATCTCCTCTTTTAATATAATTTTGTTTCATATAGAAAAAACAACACTTTGCAACCGAATTCGGCTAAACCAGCCACAATGTNGGAACAAAGACAGAAACTGAGTATAAGATTAATGAGATAGCTTACTTGGCCAATGATTGTGCTAACGTATGCAAGGAATCAGCAAAGCCAGCCACCCCACCAGGAGCAATAACACAGCTTCGAAGTCTTTCAAAAAGACCTCGCGTTTTCACAGCAGATGCACGAAGTGCATTATACTCTGAAGCTCTCCGATCCGCTGCACAAAGATGTGTTTGTGCTTCCTCTCTTGCCTCATGCAAACAGTTCTCCAAGTGGGCACAATTCATCTGTTTAATTCGGGAGTAAATTACTTAGAGTACAAAACGAACAGCACTCATATGACAAATCAATTGCCACTTATTACTCAAGCTGAAGCGAGTAGAAGCCATACCAAAAGTAATTTTTTCTAGATAATTACTTGCAATCGGTTTGATGATGTAAACAAAATCTTAATCAACTAGTTCTAAATGAAATTTTTATATATCTCTACATTTGTCTTATTAACAAATACTAAAATTAGTTTCCATAATTTAATTAAGAATTAACTACATAATTGCTTCATCAAATGAGAAACGATTTGTTTTTTTTTTTTTTTACTTTTATCAGATCATCCACATTTTTTTGTTGGATAAGAAACATGCATTTTTATTAGCAAAAAGAAAAATGTATGAAAGAGGGATAAAAATCCTTATACGATACCAGTACCAATTTACAACACTACTCCAATTGGAAAGAACCAAAAAGAAAATATTTTTCCTAGTCCATAACCTCACAAACGCGATCAAAATTCCTTTGCATTCCATTTTAATCACCCAAAGTGTTGCAATTAGCTACTATCTTTCAATTGTAGAATAAACATGACAAAAAAGGGTCTGAAGAAATTAAATATTCTCCACTATTATTATATTCCAAAGCATTGAGATATCCAAGATTTGATGTGAATCAGACAAATTTTAGATAAATAAAATGCCCTTAAAAACAACCACTCAAGGAGGAACCTACACCTACACGCTATGGTCAAACCTACTGCAATGACAGCCACGCTACGTGCCCATAAACAACACCCAATCAGAAGTTCTTATTAATATAAACACATATGTTCACATTGGGAAAAATAGCACTACTGTTATATTTCAAGGTCGACATTTCTTCATAGGTCCAGGTCCAACAAGTCAGCTAGGTATTATTAGCTAGGGGTAAAGCAGGGAAAAATAATACCTGAGATTCATCAAGGAGCTTCCTACTCATTTCAAACTCCCTCTTGAGCACGGCGATCTCATCCATTGCATCTTTAAGCTTAGATTCAGTCTCATTCAATTGATCCGACTTGTCGGCAACTTCACTTTGCAATTCCAGCAAAAGATCTTTGTGAACAGTGGAATCCAAACTTGGCTCAACTGCTCTCTCACAAGGCAAAACATTGAGAGGCTGAGGCATGCTCTCAGCTGTGGAACTGTTAGTCAGCGATACTTTCCCAGGTTTATCATTCATGTGAGGTTCTTCACGAAGTGACTCCATCATTTGTGAGTCCAATTGAAGATTCTGATCTCCAGAGAAATCCACCATATTCTCATCCACCCCTTCCCGAGCTTTGCTAGGCTGTCCAGTGAAAAATCCTGGTTTTGCATCCGAAGAATTGGAAACACAAGAAACCTCATCCATTGGCTCAGTGGTCAACACACGAGGAAGATCGGAATCTAAACCACCTAATATTCCTGGCTTGTAATCATCAGTTTTTTTTGCCAAAAGGGAAGAGTCAGACATGTCTTCATTATTAGACAGCCTCTGCCCCTGCAAATACTGATCAGACAATCTCTGTTCCAATTCTTGTATACGCTTTTCATATGACACACACTGCACCTGCTTCATCCTAAGCATAGATTGAAGATGTCTTCCATATTCATCTTTCAGATGCAAGGCTTCAGCTGTCTTCTCTGCTGCATTCTTCAATATGCCATCCAATTTACTATCATCCAGGGATTCATATTCAACTTCAGGAAAAAATGAACAGATCAAAGCTATTGCAGAAGCAAGTTCAGCTTTCAATTTTGCATTTTCTACTTCCATCTTGCTGGTTCCAGCAATCTCAACCAACTCAGAGCTTTCAAGTATTCCCTCAGTTTCGTACTTCTCAATGGTGTCTGCACCAATTTCATCAACCTCAGCTGAAAGAGAACTTTCATTAGACATTGAAAATGAACTCTTTAATGTCCCATGCTTCTCAATCTTAAAAGGAATCCCTAACAAGTGCTCTGGAGCATAACGGTCTAGGTCGGGAATGTCAATATCAATCAAATCCGAATCAAAAGGAGCTATGTGTACATCACACTGATTTGGGGTATCATATAACCCCATGGACACCAATACATCCCTAGGCACGTATAAACTATGCGCCTTCAGAAACTCCTCCCGTCTTCGAACCTCAACCTCCCTCTTTGTGGCAAGTTTTTCAGCTAAAAGTCCGGCCATACCCATGTAAAGCTTCATGGAAGCCTTTCTTCTCACAACTTCAGCGAGACAAGCTCTATATGCGGGACCAACTCCACGAACTAATTTTAAGTCCCCAAATAGGTCATCCTGGCGCATCATGGCCTCTTTAAATACTGGAAACTGTAATTTTGCGTCCTTGATTATATAAGAAACATAAGCTATTTTCTGCATGTAATTGTGCAAAAAGATGTTCATTTCATTCTTCTTATCCCTGCAAAAATCAAGTAGCTTGGAAATCGTACGATCACAAGCTTGCATCCTTGGCAGGTGGTTCTTGTCATGGACATCATACATAGGACCCAATGCCGAAACTGCATCATGAGGACGGAGTGAAGAAGACAACTGGCATGAAAGACAATCATCCACAAGTTTCTTAACTGTATTGACATCTTTGCTGCCGTAACATGCAACACAACCATTAGTTAGTGGCATTATAAATACATTTCACAGTAATATGACCGCCTCAGCTAATGCAGCATAAAAACCATAATTTCAATAGTAAGAAACAAGAAAAAGAAAAGGTATATTAACAATGGCGAAGTACAAAAGATTTGGATTGTAAGCATCCTATTCTCCGACCGAATTCCAAAATTAGTGTATGCAAGAAGCATTCCTTTATGCTATAATAATTATTAGAAAAAAAGGAATCTCCCTAAAATCTTATAAACAGACACTCCGAGAGAAATGAAAAGGTAAAGCTTAGTTTAGACGCCATCCGCATCCTCTGTCCATCAAAGATCCTCCTATTGCCTTCCTTCCAAATAACCAGAAAATATCCAGAACTGCCGACAATTACAATTCATCCATAGGAAATTAATGATTACCAACAGCTAAATTCAGAGCAGCTACAGGAAATTCTATCTTTTTTCATTTAATGAGTAGCTAAAGACATTCTATCTATAGTTTGAATTTAAAGCAGGTCGAAAAGAATCTTCTTCATGACAAATGCTACTAGCAACGCTGATACAAACAAAAGATGAAACTTTGTTCACGTAAGCAATTCTATATATATTCCTAATTCCTAAACAAATATTTTAAGAATTACAATTAGCCACAACAAAATTGTAAAAGATTAACCTAACATCCTCAGTAGAAAAACCAATTCTAAAACCTAAAGAGAGAAGAACTAATTAATATTTGAGTTGGGGATCTTTTTTGGGAATGGGAATCTATTGTGCAAACACCAAAACAAAATATCAAACAACACCACTGCACTAAAGTTATGCAAGAATTACAGGAAGCCAACCTCAAAGACTGCATTATACTTTTTTGTTCATTGATAAACCGCTGATGCTCCTTAAGAGTAAGTTCCAAGTTCCTGAAGGAAAAGGGTGCCTGGCTAGAAAATAACTCCTCAACTTTACGCCTCATTTCACTAAACATCTGCTTGAATTGTGTAACCTTATTCTCAAACTGCCTATGTGAACCACTGCAATTTTCTGCCGACTTCCTCAAGTTATCCTCCTTCACAAAATCCAGTAAGCACTTGCAAGTGACAGTCTGCAAGGCAGGGTGAAGCTTGATGGATCTCAATTTCTCAATATCCCTACCCAAATTCACCAAAAGATCAGAATGGATCCTATACTGTTGAGAATAACGCTTCATGAAATCCATGTAGTTTTGGTTGATCATCCGATAATATTGATCCATATTACCCCTTGCAACCTCCAATGCCCTCTCTTGAACCTTCTGCTCTCTCAGAAGTCTCTCACAATTTTCATATTTTACTTGAGTACGACTGTAGATTGCGTGACCCCTTTGGTAGTGGTAACGAAATTGCCTCTCATATGAAGGCAAGGCCTTTAGAGCAGGGTCTGAGGCATCATCCAAAGGGTGGGGATTATTGGAAGAGGATGGTAAAGGAGGATCAGCAATATCGACAATTTCAACCTGCTCTGGCAGAGGAGGCTGTGAGTTGTTTTGCAGCCTTGCCTTATTGAAAATGAACACTTCCCGATCATCTGCTGGGAGCTTATATGCCGAGAGAGGTCGCTGAGACTCCAATCTAATGTCCAAACAGAGAACAAGTTGCTCGTTCAGGCCAATACCCGAAACCGACTCGATGCACCGCATAACTGCCTCAACCAGCATGGTTTCATCGCAGTCAAGCTCAAAGGAGTGCCCATTCTCTGCAATATGAACCAGAAGCCTCCCGCCATGGGAGGGATGAGCTTCTGTCACACTTGAACTCATCTTATCCATAAAATTAATGTCTTGTTATACACAAAATAAACTTCAAGGTCAATGATGAATGTGGACAATTCAAGCTCTCGGCAATGGCGGAACTCAGACAAACAATTCTGCTTAACCCCCTTTTTAAGTTATCTTTCTCCAAGACCGAAAAATAGACAACCCTAGGACTTCCGCTGCTAGTAGACCTGAAATTTTCTCAGGCGTACCATTATAAAGTGCTAAACCAGCCCAATTCTCACTACCTCACCAAGGATTGTTATCAATCAAACTCGATTGTCCAGAACAGAGACTGTCCAATTTTCAACGTGCCACCGAGCTAAAGTCCAGAAGAAACCCGCATATAGTCTACAATCATTTCCCAAAAGCCGAAAAGACCCACCAACAGTTATCCCCACGAAATCTTTGTAAAGAGCTCAATTCCCCACAGACCCACCTATGGTTATCCCAATAAACCCTAATTGTTACCGAATCACCATAGAACTTCGAAGAGACAGCCTCAATTCGAGAAAACCGACACAAATAATAACCCCACGGAATCCCAACTTTGCACCCTCCGGCACCGAAACTCTTCCAGAGATCACCACCGCACCACGACGAAACTCCAAAACACCAAGACGGAACAACAACCAAAATGAGAGCTTTGAATTAGGTTATAGAGAAACTTGAAGCCTAAGAAGACTAAGATTATCGGAACCGATTACGTGAGGATAAGGATCTTCTAGAATTTTATCTCAGCACAACGTTTCCCCCAATTCCTCTAAACTTTCTTTTTTAATATATATGTTAGTATTCAATGCACGTTTCCGATTTCCTCCATCTCCTTCTTCTGCAGGAAGTAACCACCGTGTTGCAGAAGAGTCCTCTCTCTCTGTGTGTGTGGAAAATTAAGTATTGAAGTACAGAGAAGCAAAGCAAACCTTTCTATCTCTTGGACGTGAATTTCTTTTTGGGTTTTTTGTTTTTGCTAAAATTGATTCATACGCGGACTATTTTGTAGAATTCCATCATTGCACTTTATTCACTTTGACGTCTAATCCATTTTCAATTCAAAATCAGAATGTAAAGTTATCAAAAAAATTTCATCACAAATTATAAATGACAGCTTGAAAAAAAGTACTGATTATCATTTTCATTACACGAAACTCTATCTCTTCATGTACTTCACTTACATTTCTCTCATTTCTCTCGCTCGCTCTTTCTATCTCCCGAATTCGCACACATCTCTCTCGAATTCGCACCATCTCTCTTTCTACAAATCATTGAGTTTTTGTCTCTCATAGCAAGAAATCACAACAATGTAAGTTTTTGGGATTTTGAATTTTTGTTTCCTGGATTCTGAGGTGTTTTTCTGGGTTTCTGATGTGTTTAATTTGGGTTTCTGAGGGTTTTTTTATCTCTGCGTTTTTTTTGTGTATGTCTGAATCACAACAAAGTTATTATTTTTTTCTAATATTTTTATGGGTTTCTGAGTGTTTTTTATGGGTTTATGACTGCTTTTTCTAGGTTTCTGAGGTTCTAGTATTGGTGAGTGTCTGTTTTCTAAGTACACGTTCGTCGTGTAATCATCATGTAGTGTACAGGAGCATCATGTAAACCTCGTGTACACTACATGATGGTTACACGATGAACGTATCCCCCCATGTAGTTTGCACGAGGACTACATGAGGATCGTGTAAGCCTCGTGTAGACTACATGAGGACTGCACAAAGATCGTGTACCCATCATGTATTATACACGAGGGTCGTGTAAAGCTCGTGTAGTCTACACGACCCTCGTGTAGTCTACGTAACCCTCGTGTAGTCTACACGATGGCTACACGAGCATCATGTATATTTTTTATCTTATGTTTGTCTTGAATTTTCTACAGGTTATGGTTTCATCAAAGATGTAACTAAGGTACATGTAGTCTACACGATGACTATATGAGGTTGTCGAGGTCCGCGTAACGGATCGTGTAGTCTACACGATGACTACACGAGGTCCATGTAACCGACCGTGTAGTCTCCATGATGACTACACGAGGTCCGTGTAACCGATCGTATAGTCCACAAGATGACTACACGAGGTCTGTGTACTCATCATGTAGTCACCCTTTTCTGGTTTGTCTCCTTAATATTACATATTCTTTTAGTCGATGCCGCCTCAGTCACCCTTTCCAGTAGAAAAGGAAGCTAATGAGGAGGATGAGGCCATTGAAAAGGAAGAGGAGAAGAAGAAGAGGAGGAAGAGATCTGAGGAGGCCATTGAAAAGGAAGAGGAGAATAAGAAGAGGAGTATGAGGTCCGACGAGGCCATTGAAAAAACATAGGAGAAGAAGATTGTGTCCAAGAAATTCAATGGACATGAAGATTAGGTGAGAAAATGTCTGATTGGAATCAAAAGATCACTTCAATGGACAATAAGATTTTGTCCGTGCAATCAAACATTTTCTTTGTAATTTTCTAAATTAAAATTTTGATGGATCATATGGTAAGATCGAGGTTAGATGATTACTCATTATGTCCTTGATCTGTCATGATGATGGCTAGCGATGGGGAGGACATGGAGACTGAAAATGAAGAGAAAAGGAATGAAGAAGGAGAGAAGGATGAATAATAAGAAGAGATGGCTGATAGGGAAGAAGAAGATATGGTAGAGAAGGAAGAAGGGATGGTAGGGATGGAAGAAGAAGAAGAGAAGGAACAAAAGGAAGAAGAAGAGAATGAAGAAAAAAAGAAGAAGAAAAAGTTGAAAAAGAATAAGAGAAGGTAGAAGAAAAAGATGAAAACGAAGAAGAAAAGGTAGAAGAAAAAGAAGAAGAGAATGTAGAAGGAAAAGATGAAAAAGAATAAGAGAAAGAAGAAAGAGAATGTGAGTAAGAAGAATAAGAAAAAGAAGGAAGATAAGAAAAAAGAGAGAAAAAAGGTAATAAGGAGGAGGAATGTAAAAAGAAGGAAGATGAAAAGAGAAAGAAGTTATAAAAGAGAAAGAATAAATAGAAGAGACAAAAGAAATAGAAGAACAAACAAAAGAAAAACAAAAACAATGAGGAGAAAAGGAAGAAAAATAGAAGAAGAAGAAATACACAAAGAAGAAGAAAAAGAAGGTGAAGAAAATAAGAATTAGAAGAAAGAAAGATGAAGAAAAAATAAGCTGAAAAAAATAGAAGAAGAAACAAAAAAGAAGAAGAGAATGTTGTATTAATAATATCTGCATTGATGGATTCGGTTCGGTCAACGGAGCAATCCAACGATGGAGAAGAATAAGAGCTTGTCTGTCTTGGTGAACTCAGTAAGAGGAAGATATAGAGATCCCGGATCCGAGAGTCACCTACTTGGGAAATCGAACAAGTTGAAAAAAGAAGAAGCGAAGGAAAAAAGCTAATGAGAATATCGTTGCCAAAACAGACTTCAAACATTTTCAGCTATATGGTGATGTATCTTCTCCTGAGATCGATTGGTTTTAAAATTAATTAAAAACAAGTTTAAACCACGAGCGGTTCGTGAGCTGAATATAAAAAAAAATTCAATTAGCTTATTTAATTGAATTAAATAATTTAAAACTAAATAACGTGCGAGTATGCATATATGATATTAAACGAGAATGTAAGGTTAGAAATTATTTTTCACCTATACTTTGTATCAGAGAATTTCTGAAGTGGCAGAATTCCTTCAAGCGTTTTTTGTGTTCTTCAAGTTTCAGGATCCGTATCACGCAATTGAACTTCAAGAACAATGTCTGAATTTCATCCACCAACAACCACCCGTTAATTTCAGAAATATATCTCACGAGAATTTTGTGTAGAAATTTGAGTGTGGGCTCTCAAAATGATTGAAAGAAAAAATCAAATATTTTTCCTTAAATACTATCAAAATCAGCAACCATCACTAGGGAGAGGAGAAAACTCTTTTTTCTCTGTATCTTATATGAGATCTATATCCCTATCTATCTCTCTCTACAATTAAATTGCTATTAGATATTTATAAAATCTAATTTTTGACATTTACAAATATACTCATATATTTTAAATTATGAAAATCCACCCTCATATATTCATTACGGCATATCGATACATACCTGGAGCTTAGGATGAGGGATTCGCAAGACTGCAACCCTCATATCAAAATTAGTGTTGGTGATTTGATTCTACAAGTAAGTAAATTTTTTGAACTTAATGAAGTGCACATCGTAGTCTACACGAGGCCCAAGACTACATGAAGTCTACACCAGGCAACATGGAAGGCCTCGTGTAGACTTCATGACCATTTTTTATTGACATTGAGGATTCAACTTTTTCCCGTGACATTACAGGAGAACCTGTCTAGCCGAATAGAGGAGTTTGAGCAAGATCCCGCGTGCTGGGATATTGACATTTGATTTACACCGGTACCTGGTCTTCGGCTTGAGACGAATTTTGGAAAGGGTTGGGAACGATATGATAAAATTATTTTCCAATGAATGTGAACCAAAGTCATTGAATTGCAGTTGAACTTAATTTGAATGGTCAGTGTATTCGTATTTATAACTCCATAAACATATCATATCAACGCTCCCTGTACATTGAAATAATGAAACTTTTTATGAAGATTGTCCCTCGACTACTTCAAATGATGAACATTTATGAGAATAGAAATGAGGTTAAACCCAAAGATAAATGGAAATATGAGATCATGAAGTGTCTACAATAAGAGAATGTGTAGGTGAAATATACATTTTTTTGAAAGTCCACTTAAAATTTCATACACATTATTTAATTGTGTTTTTACATTTCATGTATTTTATAGGTTCGATTGTGGGGTATTAACCCTTAAGTTTGTCAAAGCCGTCGCATATGGGAAGAACCTCTAAGAAATAACTCAACAAAAATGGCAGAATATCGAAGATGAATTTCAATTGAGTTATTATCACGTGGCATAGTTGTATCGAAATAATTTGGATATATTTTTATGAATTTTTTATGCTTAAGCTCATGATTTTAAGAATTCAGAACCGTATTTTTCTTAACAAACTTTTTATTTTTATACACCCTCAGATTATGAATTATGGATTTTTATAACTTGTATTTTTAATGCCCAATTTTCTTATATGTTGTTGAATACTTTTGGTTACTACATGTTTACTGTAGGGCTTCATGTAGCCTACACAATAACTTCGCGGGCATCGTGTAAGCTTCATGTAGCCTACACGATGACTCCACGGGTATCGTGTAGCCTACGCGATAACTTCGCGGGGCATCGTGTAAGCTTCATGTAGACTACACGATGACTTCACGTGCATTGTGTAAGCTTCATGTAAACTAATTAAACTTTAAGACATTATTAAATAACAAACACAAGTATATTTCTATATTAATATTTAATTTCAATCTACAAAGGTCATTTTATATTTAAGTGGCTTGAGATAAAAGAATTAGATTTTTGCACGTTTGTCGATTGTGGCCAATTTGCTCACAATGTTTGTACTTCCTTATCACTACTTCCTCACCTCTAGATGGAATTATCTATGTCCTAGGCCTGCCACTTTGTCGCCTCGTTATAGGTGGCAATACCACCTTTTCATAAACCTCCTGGCTGATGACCCAATCTGCTTGATCTCCAAGAAGATGTATTGTTTTCGCATACGCAGCAATTAGAGCCTCATTTTTATAGAACCTCGAACACATATTGTATGTAGAAATATGCATTACCGACATGCAGCCAACACATGCTTCCATGGAATTTGATCAAGATCAAATTCTCGGCACATACAAGTCTTAAGATTCAAGTTTACCACTACTTCCCAACTCCCATCCGTGACACGAAACTTGTGGATGTCTGAAGGAAGAAATGATAGTGATCGTGATGCAAGATGTTTCTTTTTAAGCTCAGTCTCAACCCAATCTATCATCTGCAAGGTGACTTGATAGGCAGTCATTCGTCGTTAATATAACCACCATTGTAACAGGTCACAAATATGTTCTATAAGGCATGTAATGGGAAACTTTCTAGCATCCTTCAAAACCTCATTCAAACATTCTGTGATATTTGTAGCCATCATATTATATCGGGTTCCATCAAAACGGGAATGTGCCCACCTTTCAACTCCCTCACCGACACGTATTGTGAGATATCTAGAAATGTATATGTAAAATGAGTCATCAGCCGATCAAATTTTGATCGACGATATTCCTTTGCTGCTTTAAAAAATAATGCGACCACATCTTCTTTTTTATAAATTGATTTGTTATTTTGGCCCATATAAAATATGGAAGCTCCATGAACTGCATTGAGAAAGATAACATGTACAACATTTAGTATACTTGTATGCCTGTCGGATATAAACACCAAGTCTTCTGGATCATCGATTACATCATGAAGTTTACGGAAGAACCATTCGCGTGAATCATTATTTTGTGAATCTGCAACTTGAAATGCAATGGGATTTACTTGGTTGTTCTCATCCTTTTGTTGTTGCAACAAATAATATCCTTTTGTATTTGACTTTTAAGGTGGTTGCATCAATAACAATGACAAGTCGTATACAACTAAAAAATCCACGAACAAAAGGTGCAAGAGCCATGAAAAAATGTTTAAAATGATCCAGCTCATCGGTCTCTATATGTGTTGATGTTCCTAAAAAATATTTAATATTGTTTTATTAAAATCGACAGAGTACATAGTGTACAAGATGCGTACATGAGGTCTTTGTAACCATCGTGTAGACATTATGATGGAAAAATAATGTACGGGATGTGTACATGAGGCCGTGTACTATTGTGTAGACTACACGAGGTTAGTGTAACCACCATGTAGTATACACGATGGATACACGCGGTTAATGTAGTACCCATGTAGACATTATGATGGTAAAATAATGTACATGATGATTACACGAGATCTGTGTATCCATCGTGTAGTATACACGATGCTCATGTAGTACTCGTGTAGGCATTATGATGGCAAAATAAAACATAAGTACCTGAATTTTTTTATTCTAACATGTGATAATATGCTGAGAGCATCATATAGTTATCTTCAGGCGACCCTCAAACTAATTTCAAAGCATATTCACTAGCCCTCCATGCCTTATGGTAACTCATGTTGGCATCGAAATCAAGCCAAACATCTTCAATTATGTCTTTTGGCCTATATACGTCTGACACTCATGTATTTGGACCTTATAGAATGATCAATCAATGAAATTGCAGCCTGATGGTGTTCATGTCTCAATACTTCAAATGTGCATGTATGTGTATTGATGAACTTTATAACTTTGATTTATAGAAATTTTTTTAATTTTATGTCCAATAACCTCCATTGGCATGTTTTCTCAACACATACAAGATGAAAAAAATTTATCTGGATAGTCATCATACGAGCAACCTTCAACAGCTCGACTTTATCATTGTACAAAAATCATCCATATTTATTGTGTTTGTTAAAAGTTGATTCAAATCAGCTCGTTGCTCGCTGAACCTAGGACGTTGTTCATTTAAATCAGGTTATGATGGCAATGGACAAGTGGTCTCGAGTTCACGACCAGTATTCAAGTCTGGAATTGTTGTATGGTCATCTCCAGTGATGGCCTCATCATGGTCATCTCTACGGGTTGCATCATCAAACGCCCCTAATCAAAATCATCACCATCATCACCATCAACATCAACATCCTCATCCTCGAAAATATCATTCTCGTCATGACAAAAAATACCATTATAATGATAGTTCCTTTCAACATGATCAACACTCTCAAGTGAGGAATGTTTCTAGATGAAAAAAATTAGGCTTGGTACTTACAAATAATGGAGTTTGAAGTGATTCTGATTCATTCTCCTTAATAAAGAACTGTAAATCTCTATCCTTAACAAATAATGGGGTTCGTAGGGGACATGGCTTCTATAAAAAAAATTGATGGACATATCATACTTTGAGGGGTATATTTGGAGTTATTCATGCAATATATCTAATAGCTCGTGGCAAGTGCAGTTAGTTGATATCTCCAATAGTTTGGTCTTCTCTCTACTAAAAGACCATGTTGTACCATTTTCATCCAATCTTCATCATGGATTACAAAATTTTGAACTTTAGACATATCTGTATATACATCAATGAAGGAAGGAAGTACAACAAGAATACATAGTGAAATAGAATATTACACGATGATTGTGTAGTATACACGAGGCTTTCACGGGCATGGTGTAGTCATTGTGAAGTGTACACGAGGCATTCACGAGTATCGTGTAGTGTACACGAGTGTACTACACAATGATCGTGTAGTGTAATCGTATAATGTACACGAGGACTACATGGTGATCGTGTAGACTACACAATGACTACACGATGGTCGTGTAGTGTACACGAGGATCGTGTAGTGTAATTGGTAGTGTACATGAGGAGTACACGGTCATCATGTGATCATTACACTACACGATGACACTACACAATGATCGTGTAGTTCTCGTGTAGTGTAATAGATGTTACACGATGTTCATGAACTGCTGAAGAAGTTTTTGATGCATTACACGATGATTGTGTGGTATACACTCGGTCTACACAATAATCGTGTACCGTGCGTGTGGTCTGCATGATAATTATACGAGGCTCGTGAAGTACTCGTGTAGACCTCATTTACACTATACTATCATCTTGTATTGATCTTGTACAATAAATAAACTTCAAACAATGTTCCAGAAAGAAGAAAATAAATAAATATTCCTAGAAAACTCATGAACATGAAAAACCCATGAAAATTCAAGCTTTTCAGAAAGAAGAAGACAAAACTTATACCTGCTCGAGAAATAAGAACTAACAATCCTTTGCTGCTGCAGGAAGAAGACGAAGAAGAAGATGAAGAAGAAAACGAAGAGAAAAATGAAGAAGAAGTAGAAAAAAGTGAAAAACGGAGAAGGAGAAATGTTGTGGATAGAGTGGTTTCGAGTGTTAAGTGAGTAAACCATGACATTTGATTGGACAGCTTGTAAGGAGGACAATGGAGGAAAAGTGAAAAAATGAAAGAAAAGTGGGTCAGGGGTGAGGGTAAGCAAAAATTAGTGTAGTGGTTGATTTCTGTAAAATGGTTAGTGTAGGAGTTGATTTTTACAAAATACCCTTTCTTTGTTGTGAAAAATTTGACATAATTATACTTTACCTCTACTTGATAATAAATATACTTTTTTCCTAATTTTTTTTTCAAAATTATAAATTATAGTTGAAAATAACACATTTATGTTGTTCACATGAGTGTATTTAACAAAGTTATTTTCATCTTTATTTTGACAATTACACAATTTTTGCTTATGTAATTTCTTTTTATTTTTAAACAAAATTGACATCCACAATTTTAACCTCATTTTTCTCTCCCATTGTTTTTATTTTCTATGGTCAGATATCTAACCTACTATGGTCAAACTTATAAATTAATGTATTAAGTCATCCACAAATTTTGATTTATGATTCTGTTAAAAAAATTAATTAAGTCGGCTAATGATATTCAAAAGTCAATATAATTTCAAAATCAAGAGCAAAAACTTCTATGAAACAAAAAGGATTATACAAAATATTTATCATCACTTTCTTTTTCAAATCTCTGTTAACTAAAATTGTCTTTTAAGTTTAAGATTATCGTTCAATTAAGTTGTTTCATGATTCAATTTTGAGGATTTTGATATTTGAACTTAGATCTTCTGCTTTCAAGATCTGATAAGTATAAAAAATTAAAATCACAAAAATGATTTTGAATGAAAGAAAAAAACATTTGTTTGGATTAAATTTAAAAGACGTGATATGTATGATATCAAACTCTCTGTCGTCTATTCATGTAAGATCTAGGATGGTTATGATCTCACAAGTGAGCCATAGCGTATTCCTTTTCTTGTTAAGTTTTTTTCCAATCATTTGTAGTATTTTGTTGTTATTTATGAACACTCTTTGTTAAATCAACTTTATTGCAACTTATTTAAATTTTACTTGAATAAATTACCCCTATCAATTTCGTGAAAATTAAGATATCTTAAACTGTAATCCACAAATATACTAAAAGAGAATACTTGTCTCCATGATGATGTATTCTATTTTCTGTTTTTTCAATTTTTTTTTTCAAAATTTCTCCTTTGTTTTCCATTAAATATTCTCTCTTTTGCCTTTATTTTTCTTTATTTTGAGTGTTAATTAGGCCACGAAACTGAAAGTAGTCGGCAATCAATTTCCCTTGGCTGCATGAATTGCTTTGTGCTTGTTCAGTTGTCGCGATGGCGCCGCGCGCTGTCAATGCGCCGTCACGCTAGTTGTGCATGTTTTTTTTTTTTTGTAACAAAGGAGAAACCATTTCATTCCTCGTTATCACCACGTACATCCTTGAACAAAAAAGACAGCAAGCCAGCGAGTTGGGTAAGAACCCGAGTTGCAATAATAGCAACCATGCTCAGCTAGCTAGCTACAGTTTTCTAAGTTGTTAACAACACTATTACATTAACAATGATAAGTAATTTTTGTGGGTTTCTTAGGTAATCACAAACTCATTGATGTGTTTTTTTTTTCATAGTTTTAAAGTTCAATAGGGTCAGGATTTGAGTCTCTGATAACACATGTATTTCTGCATGTCCATATGCTCCATAGACCGTATGCTATAGCTCTGAGAAAATCTAAACGATGTGAGAGGCGACATGATAATCGAAGCAGATTCTTCCAGACTATACTAAAGTATTTGCCACAGAAATGTGAAGCAACAAGCTGAATGTCTAAAGCAAACCAAAATGCGCGCGTAAACGAGCATTGAAGGAATAGGTGAATGATCGACTCTTCACGGTTGTTGCATAAAGGGCAGGTCATCACAATAAGGTGACATCGTCTCTGTAGAAGCACATCCCTAGTGGGTAAACATCCCTTAATACAACGCCATACAAAGAACTTCAGCTTTGGGGCAACTTCAAGTTTCCAAAGAGAGATCCATATTGTCTAATCTGCTTCCAAGTTGTCATTTTGTCGAAAGGTTGAGGATCTAACCTTACCAATCGCCTGCAAGTGTTTAGCTAAAAGATAATCAGACGCCACATTATAGTTGTCCATCTTGTGATATGCCCACCAAAAGGAATCATGTTCTAATGATTGGGACAGGGGAATATTGAGGATGAGAGAAGCTTCAGCAGAAGTGAATGGAATGGATTTTGTCCTCATATGCATTGGGGTTTTCTTTTGACAATGACAACTATTTTGGCACCATCTATCTCCGCGACGGTACAACTGTTAGATTCAAAATTCTTTCGGTATAAATCGTAACTCAATAAAACCTCAGATCTCATATTGAACACATCAAGAATCAAAATAATTATAGAGCGAAATCGTACATGAATCCACGATGATAAATTGTTGTTTAGAGCTGAGCGGTAGGCCTTCCAGATCTACACGATTCTCTATCCGAGAGTCCCATTTGATAAAGCCTCTCAGTTTTCTCTCTAACGATGAGATATTAGGGAGAATAGAATGGTTTCCCGTTATCGTGTGACCTGAGGACCATAACCACTTATAGATTATTCATTTTTTTAGTATTTCTATTTTAGCCCATCATAAAAATAGAAATTACCGTTAAGTCTCTACACATTAAAGGGTCCACAACCTATCATATACATTAAAACCCCAATTATCCAAATCTTAGTAGACCACTTTTAATTGGGTTTAACTTTATTTGGCAATCTGTAACACATAATTATTTTACACACGAGTCCAATGTTGGATTAAGGAACCAACAATCTCCCACTTGAACTATGTGTTAAACCTTATAATTATGTTTTGCCAAAAATAATTGAACACGTTCAACTTTGCTGTCGTTACTGAATTTGTATCTATAACCAATTCGGTCCATCAATCATACCGACATAGGATTAAAGCGGCCCCTGTTACATCAATCATAACTCAACCCATCAATAGTCACGTATATCAATAGAATTGAATGACATAGATTATGATGTGGATGTGTAGCATGAAAATTTCATGTAATGTGATCTTAACATGCTTATTTCCAACTGGTCCTCCATAAATCTTAGTGAGATCAAACCATACACAAATCAGAGTGTGAACACCAAGAATTTTATTTTTACAGAAAATAACCTTAAAATATCCATAAACCAAAATGACTGGAAAAATATGTCTATATGAAAAAGACCATCTAAAAATAAAATATAAACTCCTACTAGAACTGAATATCCTCAACTGATATGATACTCATATGAGCAGTGTGCTCATGAAACACCTTGGGTGGCAATTCAAGTGGATCCGCAATCATGGAGTTTGTTCTTATGTGTTCTATAGACAACTGTCCACTCTGAACTCTTTCTTTAACAACCATGAACTTGATGTCTATGAACTTTGACTTTGTCGAGCTCCTGTTGTTATTAGAATAAAGAACAATTGATTTATTGTCACAAAATATCTTTAGTGGTCTCTGAATATTGTCCACTATGCGCAGCCCCGTGATAAAATTTCACAACCATATTCCGTGATTGGACGCCTCATAACATACTATGAACTTTGCTGCTATGGTAGAAGAGGCTATAAGAGACTGTTTAGCACTCTTCCAGGAGACAGCACCTCCAGTAAGCAGAAAAATATAGCCCGACGTATATTTCATACTATCTTGGCATCCAGAAAAATCGGAGTCAGTATATCCAACGATGTCAATCTGACCCAACCTCTGAAACGTGAGCATGTAATCTTTTATTCTCTGTAAGTACCACAAGACCTATTTAGCTGCTTTCCAATTGTCTATGCCTGGATTGCTTAAGTATCTTCCCAACATCCCAGTCACGTACGCAATATCAAGACGTGTACAAACTTGAGCATACATTAGACTCCCCACTACCAAGGCATAGGGAATCTTCTTCATTTCATTTTCCTCAAAATCATTTTTAGGGCACTGATTGAGACCAAACTTACCTTCCTTAGCTACATGGGTATCACGTGGTTTACAGTCTTGCATGCCATATTTTTTAAGGATCTTTTCGGTATAGCTCTTTTGTGATAATCCTAGAATACCCTGAGAACAATCTCGGTGTATTTAGATTTCTAATTAAAAAGATGCTTCACCAATATATTTCATCTCAAAATTCTTAGTTAGAAATCTCTTGATGTCGTGCAATAAGCCTATATTGTTGCTGGCAAGCAAAATGTCATCCACATATAAAACCAGAAAAATATGCTTGCTCTGACAAAACTTATGGTATATACAATCATCGACTAAATTCATCTCAAAACCGAACGAGATGATCACTTGATGAAATTTGAAATACCATTGTCGAGATGCTGCTTGAGTCTATAGATGGATTTCTAAAGTTTGCAAACCATATTTTTTGGGTCTCCCGACACAAAATTTTCTAGTTGCACCATAATATCATCTCTTCAATGTCATCATTGAGAAACGTTGTCTTTACATTCATCAAATGCAGCTCAAGATTGAAATGCGCTATCAGTGCCATTATAATCCTGAAAAAGTCTTTCATAGAAACCGGAGAAAAAGCCTATTTATAGTCAATGCCTTCTTTCTGTGTAAAGTCATTTGTGACAAGACGAGCCTTGTATCTTTCCACATTACCTTTTGAATCCCTCTTGGTCTTAAAAATCCATTTGTAACTAATGGGTTTCGCACCTTCTGGTAATGGAACATGATCCCACACACCAATTTCTTTCATGGACTTAATTTCCTCATTCATGGCATCGATCCATTTTTGGGAGTTAGAGCTTTCCATGGCTTGACGGAAGTTGATCGGATCATCTTCCATCACACTAATGTTAACCTCATGCTCTTGGAGAAATACAATGTAATCAGGTGGCACTGCACTTCTTCTCTCTCTAGTGGATCTTCTTAATGGTATAGGTTCTTGAGGTGCTAGAGTTTGTTCTTCCAGAACAATCTCTTGAATGAGAGGTTCTCCGATATTGTCTTGATGTGTTGTGTCATGAGCAATGCCGGGGACAGTGTCCTGATCAATGTTAATAACACCTGTGGGAATATCAACATATTCCTCTTGAAGGACAAAATCCAGAACCGTATCTCCCCCCGCAAACTCGGCATCCTCAAAGAACCGGGCATTTTCCGTCTCAAAAATTGACTTGGTTGTGGGATCATAAAACTTATACCTCCTAGGTCTTTCAGAGTATCCAACAAAATAATAACTTTTTCGTAAGTCTAATTTATTTTCATTAGCATTTTATGGCCTTCCCTCAGCAGGACATCCGCAAACGTGCAAATGCCTTAAACTAGGTTTCTTGTCGGTCCAAAGCTCATATGGGGTTTTGGCAGTCGCTTTAGTTGGAACTCTGTTAAGGATATATGTTGCAGCCTTAAGTGCTTCACCCCCAGAGTAATTCTGGTAATGTCGAATGACTAATCATACTCATGACCATGCCCTTAAGCGTTCTGTTTCATCTTTCAGCAACACCATTCATAGTGGGCAAACCCGCTGTGGGACAATACCGCATTCCTCTAGGAATTTAGCAAACGGTCCTGGACGTTGTTCACCTAAACCATCATATCTACCATAGTATTCACCACCACGGTCAAATCTCACGCTTTTAATCATTTTGTTGAGTTGATTCTCAACTTCAACCTTAAAATTTTTTAACACGTCCAACGACTGTGACTTTTCATGAATGAGATATATGTAGCCATATCTAGAATAATCGTCTATGAATATTATAAAATATTGTTGACCATTCCAAGCCATTGAAGAGAATGACCCACAAATATCTGTATGAATAAGTTCTATGATGTCCTGAGTCCTGTTGGCTTCAAATCTCCTTTTATCAGTTTATTTTCCCTTTATGCAATTAACACAAACGTCAAAATCTGTGAAATCTAAGGGACCGAGAATTTCGTCTGACACGAGTCTCTCTATTCTCCGTCTGGAGATGTGACCTAATCTCTTGTGCCATAACGTAGCTGAATTCTCACTAGTTAATTTTCTTTTAGTAACTTGTGTACTTAATTGCAGTGATTCTTTAAATGAACCAATTGTTTCAAGTAAATAAAGATTATCATATCCTGATAAAAAACCGGAACCAACTGAAATTGAATCACGAAACAAACCAAATTTTCCATTTCCAAAAGAACAAACATAACCAGCTTTGTCTAAAACAAAACAGAAATCAAATTTTGTCTAAAGGACGGTACAATAAAAGTTTCATCAAAATCCAAATAATGTGCAGTTTTTAATAATAATCTAAATTTTCCTATTGTTTCAACCTCAACCGTCTTGCCATCACCCACGTAGATGAATCTTTTAGCATCATTTGGCTTTCAATAATTCAGGCAACCCTGCATAGACACACTGATGTGAGTTGTTGTATCAGAATCTATCCACCACGTGTGTCTAGGAACCGAACTTAAATTAACCTCAGAACAAACCAAATTAAGAAGCATACATTTCCTAGCACGCCAAGCGTGATGGTGCGTTGCTTCTTCATATGCCTTTCAGCTCCACAGAAAAAACAACCATTACCTTCCGAGTTTACTGGTTCTTTTGTTGTTTCTTATGCGGTGTTGTATCCGCAGCTTCCTTATCCTTTTTCTTTTTCTCTCCCTTGCCCTTATCCTTAGATTTAGAGGCCAGATAGGCACTTTCTGTCTTATCATGTTTCACTCTTTCCTCTTCCTGAAAACAGTGTGAGATGAGCTCATTTAGAGACCAAGTCTCTTTCTGATAATAATAGTTCACCTTAAACTAGCTAAACTGTGCCGAAAGGGATATAAAAATCAAATACATGAGCAAGTCCTTAGAGAGTTCAAGTCGCAGTGCTTTTAACCTTAAAACAATGTAAGACATTTCTATAATATATTCGCTGATATTACCTTTATCTTTATACCTTTTTGAAATAAAGTCTGAAAAGAGCGTACCGATTTCTGCCTTTTCGTTCTTGACAAATCTCTTTTCAATGTTTGCAAGAAAATCCTAGTTGTAGTTATCTTTTCTGATATAGTGCCCCTGAATGCTTCTGGAATGGCCTTCTTCATGATCAACATACATATGTGATTTGATCTCTCCCACTTTTCCATCTCCCTTTTATCATCAGAGGTACTCTTATTCGTAAGAGGTGCAGGAGAATCGGTCCTTAACGTAAAATTGAGGTCCATGACTCTAAGAACTATCAAGAGATTATCTTTCCAGGACTTGAAGTTCGAGCCATTCAGAACTGGAATTGAATTTATTACTAGCAGGAGTAATAGCTGAATAGGGAACAATAAATAAATTAAGCTCACATAAATTTCAAATAACAATAATAATTCAAACAATAGTAACAATTAACCCATCCTAAGACACCGGGCACTCCATTAATATTATGACTTTGGCAAAAAAAATAGCAACTTGTAAGTGATGTATTGGTGTAGTAATCAAATACTGATGATAAATAACATGTCAAACAAGAAA
The DNA here is from genome assembly GCA_003255025.1 of Datisca glomerata. NCBI lineage: Eukaryota > Viridiplantae > Streptophyta > Magnoliopsida > Cucurbitales > Datiscaceae > Datisca > Datisca glomerata. The sequence goes on from QANY01001827.1 coordinate 811,712, forward strand.
TCTTACTTTGGGTCGATTTATTGTTCTCATAACTGAATAATCATCACGTATTTATTATCACAGAAGCACATGTAATTCTGTCAAATAATTATCTTCCTTTGAACTGATAAATATTCACATAAGTTACATGCATACATAACCTTTTATATTCCAAGACAAACCAATTTTTACAAGAGAAGTCACTTTGACGACATATTGCTTCAACTAATTCATCTTAAAATATATATATATATATAACATACTAAAGTTCAAATTTAAAATTGTACCAACTTATACCTTACATTAATTGATAAACAATTAATTTTACGATACTTTGAAATTGTTTTGAAAATATTTTAACCAAAACACTGAAAATAATCAAAACAATCCATTTGATAATCCTTAAAAAATATTTTGTAATTATTATAACCCAAAAATTGAAAATAATCAAAACAATTTATTTTGAAAGTTCTTAAATTAAAAAAATTATTTTATGATCCTTAAAAATTAATTTAAAAATTGATTCATAAAATTAATCCTAGATTGATTTAAAATAAAAAAAAGGTGTGAGGGTTGGGACCCCCAGCCCTCCCAAATTTGTGTACTTCACTCATAGCCTATGCCTAATAACTATGGGCTAGCCCACAGTTTCCCTTAATGGTTGTGGGGAAAACCCATAGTCATTTAGACTAAAAAAATATTTATTGTTCACGGGTCGGATCAACCCGGCCCGTGTCCACCTTAGGGTTTTCACCTTGAGTGATTAGCGGCCTTGACCGCCGCCAGTCCTTACTACCGCGGCTCTGGCAGACAACCGTCGCCAAGGCCGCGACATCCCCTACAGTCGCGGCCACGGCCGCGACTCTTCCAGAAAGTCGTGGCCTTGGCCGCGAGTCTTGCTTACAGTCACGGTAGAGGCTGCAGCTTCCTCAGACAGCCACCTTCTTGCAATAGATCTTTCGTTCTTTCCTTGTCCTTCCTTTGAGCTTTGCCAGAGCTATGATTGTTGTCCACTACTCGTAATGGCTCTGCAGCTTTCACTCGTTCCTTTTCGTCAGTAACTTACCTCATACCAATTTTCCATCACTTCGCGTTGCAAAGCAGCAACCTGCTCGTGGATCGTTTGCAACGCAGCTTGGAGAACTTTGTTGCTTCTACCATGTATGTCATCCCCGCAAAGGTTGCTTCTACCATAACTTTGATGTATGCATACTGATGTGCAAGTTGAACTGAAGGTCTTGCCCCATTTTCATTGTTATGAGTAGTGTTTGATCTTTTTTAGGTATTTTTCGTTCGATTTTCACGGTAGGGTTTTCTGAGTGTATCTCTTGATAAAAGCATCAATATGTAAGGGATTAAAAACTAATATAATGTATAAAGAAATTAACAATAAAATTGAGAAAATTAGTTGCAAAAGTTGAAGAGTAAGAGAAACGAGAGTGAAGGGTGGAGTTAGTCAAGAATATCAAAGTAGAAAATATGTCAACTCTTCGATGATCTCTCTGTTACATTACATGTATTTACAAGCTTTACTTATTAGCCATTTTACTAAAGATCATATGCAATTGAATTAAACTGATAAATGAGAATACGAGGAGTTGAGGTGGTTATAATAACTGATTTGACCAAATCTTCATCAGCCTTTTAGTGTGGTGGCCACCCATGTTATCTAGAATATTCTTCAACCAATTAAAACTTTGTGATGGCACATGCTTCTTCTCTATTCCACCAGTTCCACTCGCCTTTCAGTTTAAGAGACTCTTATCGATCCCCATACAGTTTCTATGTGCAAGAGATTTTCATCTCTCTTGTCAAAAAGATCATGTATTTTGTTTTTTATGTTTTTGAATTAAAACAACTACCTAGAAACAAGTTTAACAATGTCATAATTCAATCTAAACTGAATTTAAAGATATTTAAATGAAACATAACTAATATAAATTGAGAAGAAAAAATGAATTAGCTAAATCATGAAAAAAGAGAGAGTGAATAAGCAATTCTGATAAGCCTAAGCAATATGGATTGAGATTATTTGTTGTTTATTTGAACATGAGTCTATTGTATTTGATTTAGATTATTGACGCAAAAAGAACTGAATCAACTTAAAAGTTATTTTTCAATTTTTATAATTTTTCATACGCAACCGATCTGGACCATTACATTTTGATCAAGCAGAAATAACCAACTCATGTTCTATCAGAAGAACACGGTGTGATCTTAGATTGTGGCAAAAGGACATAAAAGAGAGAATTTCACATGCACAGACGACCAGGCTAGTTAAGTCACATGGTGGCGTGCAATTGTTGATGTTGATATTTTTTTATGTCATGGTGGATCATATTGCAAGTTACTTTTGGATCTCACAGATAAGTAGGATATGTAAATATATAATGACTATTATCAACGACAAAAAACGAATTGGACCACCACAAGAAACTTAATTACAAGGTCTTCTATGATGTTTCACATGAAATGTTGCTGCAACTTGTTCTTTCTCTTTGGTTATATTTATTCCCAATCACTTTTGTGCTTCTTATACAAAAAGAAAGTCTCATGTTCAACGACAACAAAAAAAACTTGGCTTTAAGACTCCTGATATTTGGCAATTGGCAGATCCTACCATTCCCCAACTCTCAGGAAAAATGGATGTTAAAAAAGGACAGAAAGTTTAAGTACAAAAAAGAGCAAATGTGTAAAATTATTACTCATATGGATTAATCTAGCATCGTTATTTGTCAAAAAAATTATATGATTAAATAAATAGGATGACACGAATTGATATATTGATGAAACTTGATCGATCGTTATTCGTATTCTTAACTCACGGTGTTAGGAGACACTATTCTTAATTCACGGTGTTAAGAGATGCAAGAGATTTCCTCAGAAAAATACTTCATTAACTATTCACGAAACAATAGCACTGCATTATATAGCAAGGCTAAATAAAAGATCTACTACACAAGCACCAACCGGAAATTACATCAACCAATCACCAACTAGCCGAAAACTACCATAACCTCCCAAACAACCCAATTAAAATATCCACCCATTGCGTCGGAACGGGCAACAGGTTGAGCAATCCCCCGGGTGATTGAGCAACATACTTATTTTTTTGACATATTTCACATTGCTCGACAAATTTCTTGACGTCTTGACGCATGCCTGACCAAACAAAAGATCGCCTAAGCCTCCAATACGTACGTAATTCACCCGAATTTCCCCCAATTACCGAATCATGGCACTCTCGTATCAAGTCTTTCCTTATTCCTTCATCGTTCGGAACTAGAGCACAATATTGCTGAAAAATACTTCCTCCCCGAATTATTCGTCCAAGATTATCCCGATCGCCATTTTTTAATTCAAGAATCAACTTACTAAGTGTAGCATCAGCAGCGGTGGCTTCCTTCAATCGTTCCCATCCCATAAAGACCGGTTTAGAATTCGCAATCAATTCAGCCGAATCTTCCCTTTGGGACAAAGCGCCTGCCGCATTGTTCTCACGTCTAGGCCGATACACAATCTCATAATCAAACCCAATCAACTTAGAAAGGCATCTTTGTTGTTCTGGTGTCGTTATCCATTGTTTCAAAAGATATCGAAGACTTCGCTGATCAGTGCAAATACGAAATCTTTTACTGAGCAAATAATGGTGCCATTGTTTTACTGCCTGCAAAAGGGCCAACATCTCCTTAGCGTATATCGACCATTCTTTTTTGGCTGGCCCAATATTCTTACTAAGATAGGCGATAGGGCGTCCTTTCTGCTGCAAAACAACAACAACCCCAAAACCTGATGAATCGGTTTCAATCACGAACGTATCATAAAAATCTGATAACACAAGAACTGGTGTAGTAGTCATCGCTTCCTTTAATTTCTAAAACGCGTGATCCGCCTCCTCCATCCACATAAATTTTCCTTTTTTTAATAACTGAGTGAGAGGATGAGCGATACTACCATAATGACGTACGAATTTTTGGTAATAACTTGTCAACCCCAAGAATTCATGCAGCGGCATGACGCTCTGAGGTGTAGGTCATTGAACCATTGCCGCGATATTTTACGGGTCTGCCTTCACCCCATATTATGTAATAACGTGCCCTAAATACTCAACTTCTTTCTGGCCAAACTAACATTTGGATAATTTGATGTAAAATTGATTAGCCGCTAAAATGGTCAGAATCGTGCGTAGGTGATGAAGATGATCCTCCCACATTCGGCTATAAATATGAACATCGTCAAAAAATACCAAAATAAAATGACGTAAATGCGGTCTAAAGATATCATTCACGACTGCTTGAAACATTGACGGCGCATTGCATAGAACAAATATTCGTAGTGGTCGCACTGAGTCTGAAATGCTGATTTGTGAACATCTTCAAGGCGCAGTCGAATCTGATGGTAGCCCACGCGACAAGCTTGGTAAAGAAGGTGGCGCCAAAGAGTTCATCAAGCATATCCTCAATCGTAGTAATTGGAAATCGATCATTGATGGTCGCTTCATTCAAAGCCCGATAGTCAGTGCAGAATCTCCAAGATTCGTCTTTCTTTCTCACCAACAAGACTGGCGATGAAAATGGGCTCGTACTATGTCAAATTAATCCTGATTGAAGCATCTCACTAGCCTGTCTTTCGATCTCATTCTTTTGGAAATGCGCATAACGATATGGTGCAACGTTAACTGGTTGTCCTTCATCTTTTAATCGAATATGATGATCAAAAGTATGAGACGACGGTAAAGTCGAAGGTACGTCTATAAATTTCTTGAATTCTTGAACTAGGTTGCCTATTTCTGTAGGCCACTCTTTTTGAATTCCCTTCGTTGACATTCCAACTCCCGATATAACAAATAATTTAGCTCAAGCCTGCCATTCATGAAGTAAAGCATTTATCCCAACAACAGATGGGACAGTTGCCGTTAAACGATAATGTTGTCCTCCTACAGTGAATTCGATAGTCATGTGCTTGTAATCGAAAATAATCGGTCCAAGATCCGCTAACCATTGAACCCCCAAAATGATATACAATCATGTAATGGGTAAAGAATAAAGCAAAGTAATAAACTTGTTTCCTTGAATATTAAGCTTGACCCCATCATCCCAGTTCTGACACCACAGACGATCTCTGCTAGCCACCTTAACTGGGAACGACGTGATTGGCGTAACAACCAACTGTAAACGTCTCGTAACTTATTCGTTAATGAAATTATGGCTCGATCCGTTATCCATCAGAATGTTAACGGTCTAATTACATATCTTTGCCTCCGTTCGCACCCCCCCAGCTATAGTATTCAGAGAGATTTCCGGCTCCGGCTCATTTCATTCTTTTCATCCTCACCCGTCACATCGATCAACAATTCTTGAGCCGCTTGACATTGATGGCCAAGAAAAAAACTTTTTGTCGCAATTAAAGTAAAGATTTTGAGCCCGCCCCTGCTTCATTTCTTCGAATTAAAGGTTCTTAATTGTACCTAATGGAGTAGGTTTCACCGATAAACTGATCCATGAATGGTACTTCGTCGACACACCGGTCCTCGAATTATAACCCAGTTTAGTAGGTGTCCTCATGGAATTGGTGTTGCTGCCCTTACGTGCCCGCACTAACTTCTCATTTTGTCACCGTGCTAAATCAATCGCCTGGGATAGCTTTTTTGACTAGAACATCCGAACTTCTGAAGCAATGTCTTCTTTCAACCCGCCTACGAATGTCCCCATCAATACTTTAGTTGCCACCCTTTTTGCTTGGTTGGACAATCTCTCAAAACCACGTAGATAATCATTGAACGATCCTTCTTAGTGAATCTTATATAAAGACTTGTCAACATTCTCGAAATTGGTCGGTCCAAATCTTTAGAGCACCTATTTCTCAAACACCTTCCAAGTTACCTCTTTTTCTGATTATTACCCAGGTACCACTGCCACCACCGATTAGTGTCTCCCTCCAGATGGAATGAGGCCAACTGAACCTTTCACTGTCCTTGAATCTCTTGGATCAAAAATATTGTCTTGTCCGGTCAAACCATACCAACGGATCCGTGCCGAAAACTTTTGGAAAATCCATTTTGAGTCTGCTTCTTGTACTTCTTAGAAGGACCGCTGCTCGACGTGTTGCTACTTGTGTTTGAAGACATCTCACTTGTTAGATTCTTGACGTTTCTTGCTGAAGAAACCGATCGGGCATCTGAAGAAGAACTCTCCGACTCGGACGTGCGGTGTCATTTCTTGCCTTTCTTTTTTACAGAGTTATCCCGAGCTGGGCTAACAAGTTGCCGAATGGATTCTTTGTTTGATGTCGATAACTCAATGAGCGCACAAAGACTCTCATAAATCTCATCTACCGCCCTTTCAATCTGGTCGAGCCGTTCACGGTTCGTCATGCCGCAACGTTATCTCTGATACCAATTGATGAAACTCGATCGATCGATATTCGAATTCCTAACTCACGGTATTAGGACACACTATTCTTAACTCATAGTGTTAAGAGACTCAATAAATTTCTCATCATAATACTTCATTAATCATTCACCGAACAATATCACTGCATTATATAGCAGGCTAAACAAAAGATCTACTACACAAGCACCAACCGAAAATTACATCAACCAATCACCAACTAGCCGAAAACTATAATAACCTCCCCAAACAAACCAACTAAAGGTTTGTCCCGATTACCACGCCGAAACATATCATTATCGTCTGATCCATCGTATATACAAGCGTCACTCAAGCATGATACGTGATGCATGATGCCTTTCTCATCGGGTGCTTTCCTTTTACATCTAACCATAAATTCAACTATCATGTTCTAAACCAATGTCATCTCACTTTCGATCTAAATATCATTTTAGTCTATTAGTTTGTAAAATGTGTGTGCACGTGATAACTTAAATAAAAATAATTTGATTGAAATAATTTCTCAAAAATGAGAAAGTAATAAACATATAATAATTATATAGATAGTGTAAAAATAAATTAAATGGATCGTGGAGTGTTTATCAAATTTATAAAAACATAATTAATTTCATAAATAGTTGCTTCAATTCTAGTGTTTTTAGTAACATATATTAACTACAGTAATGTTACAGTTAATTTGTTTTTACGTTTTTTCAAGTGTTCATGCATTTTAAGGTATTTAATCTGAAAAATGTAGGTTATAAAATTTATTATACTAAAAAATATTTAATATAGTCTAGCAAACAGTAACATAAGATGTAAATAAAAACAAAAATTATACATGTATTAGGACAATTTAGAATATTCTAAAAATATTTTTGATAAGATTGTCCACAAAGTTAAAAGTACAACTAATCATTTAAACTAAAATTAAATATTTAACCTTAATATTTATATTAAGAAGGATAATTAACTAATTCCATCAAATAGTGAGATAATTTATGCTAAAAAATATTTCTCCTATCTTAATCTAATTTATATGTACTATAAATAATATAATATATTTTTGCTTCCTCCATTTTATTTTTTATTTTTGTTGAAAAAGGAAATCTCTATGATCTCCTTCTTCGATCAGGTTGTTTTTAATTTTTTATATTTTTATTTATTTCTAATAATCATTCTAGTTTTGAAATCATTTATATAGATTTAGATAGATCATATGATGCTTTTCTACACCCAAATAAAAAAAATCGGGTGGTTTATTTGTTTTGTCTTTTCTTTTTGAAGTCTTGTCTAAATTTCCTTCAGAATTGATAATATTGATGAATGAGACTCATATATCTTAAAGTTTGCAAACTGTAAAAAATTCTTGATGCACATAATCTATATTTGCACCAATTGGACCAGTAGCTTCGTGATGGTAGAATGTTTGATGTTTGTCTACTTTCATAAAACAACATATCTGGAACAGTGAAAACAACATTAAGCATAGATGATTGACCCAATGAACGGTTAGTTATGATATTTTATTTTGGGAAGTCTAATTTGCGTGGAAGGAAATAAGGACCACCACCATTGTAGACTGGTTTTGAAGGACCAGATGTGTATTTTTAGGTGAAAAACAAAAGGGTTATTTCATAAAATCTTAAATGTTTGTGACGTGTCAATTATTCATAGGTTATGTTTGACTTCGAAAATCTCAACTAACTTGCTGGGCTGAAAATTACTTGTACCGTGGATGACTGTGTGAACCAAAACCTGCGTTCCTAATAAATTAGTGCACAAGCGTGCCAAAATTAGGTCAAAGAAACTAAATTTAAAAATATTCTAAAAATATCTATCTTCTAATCAAGAAGGATTGTGAGGAGTAGGAATTGAATCTTCTTTAGTGTTCAACTATACTACTTACGATCGAAATTAAGAATTTAGTTTGTAATAAAAATGTAATGAATTGAAGAAAGAATTCAAGTGAATCTAAGATTTGCAAAGTTAAAATAAATAAACTTGAAAGTTGTTGAAAGTAAAAAAAAGCTTACAAAAATTAGTTAAAAATTGAAAAATTGATTTTTTGTTGATTGAGTCGGTCACTCCTTATGTCCATTTGATATTTTTTTTATAGATGTAGAGTCTTCATTCAAGATGACTCTTATTGACATGATGATAGGTTCTGATAGTAACATATATATCTTAATTTGAAGTTTGAAACCATTTTCTAAAACGATATCTTATTCCTTCCGATTTCTTAGGTAATATGAACTCTTCATGAAATAATTTATGATGAAACTCGTCATCTTATCGACTGTATTAAAATATTGGTATTGAAAATGTCAGAACTTAAATCTATAAGGCAAACAAATTGTCGAACGGAATATTCCTTCAACTAATAATGAGATTTCTTGGACAAGTGAAGGTTTGGCCATTTACTAAAAAATTCTTGGTCAACTTTGGTTAACTAGGAATATCATGTCAAACTTTCTTGGATATATTTCGTTGGACTACATTGGCCAATCGTCAATTCTAGCCAACAATATATTTTGGAAAAAATTTGTATAGTTCCGGCCAACAGAATAAAGACAGACACATAAGATATTAAGCATAACAATTTTTTTTTCTTTGTTGTTAAAGATAATTGTATTTATTTTGATTAGATGAGTGAAAATCAAAGAAAGGTTTTTAACCTAATTTATGTTATTTATTTTTACCTTATCCCTTATATCAATAATAACATATTAATAACTCAATTGAGAAATTGTTTTAAGAAATATTAGTTTCTTAATAGTTTTAGGTAAATAACAGGTTTCCTAATACGTCAATATCTTTAGACTAAAATGATCATAATTTATATATGGTGTGTTTGATGATTTTTTAGATATATCAGAGGTATATATATGATACATCGATTTGAAATATGTTAGAATTAAGGATGTAATTAATGCTCAAAATTTGAATTTGAAATACCTAATCTATATATGTTGGGTTTGATGATTTTTCTGGTATATTAAAGGTAAATAGATTATATACTGATTTGAAATATTAAGGATGTAATTAACGCTGGAAATTTGAAATTTGAAATACCTAATTTATATATGATGTGTTTGATGATTTTTTGGGTATATCAGATGTATATATATGTGATATATCGATTTGAAAGATGCTAGAATTAAGGATGTAATTAATGCTCAAAATTTGAATTTGAAATACTTAATCTATATATGATGTGTTTGATGATTTTTTGAGTATATCAGAGGTAAGTAGATGATATACCGATTTGAAAGATACTAGAATTGAGGATGTAATTAATGCTCAAAAGTTTGAAATACGGAATTTGAAATAACTAATTTATCTATGATGTGTTTGATGATGTAATTAATGCTAAAAAATGACACGTTAATTTATAAATCAGAAATAATCAAATTTAACAAATAAGTATTCTTTGCAATTTCAATACTTACTCATGATTAGGGGTGTTCAAAACCAAACCGAACCGAAAATTATCGGTCCGGCGGTTCTTTAGGCCCCTGCGGTTCGGTTCGGTTTGACAGAGTTTTCGAACCGAACCGAAACCTTAAATTCATAAGATATTTTTTATTTTTTATATATAATTTCATATCGAACCGAACCCAACTGAACCGATATAAAACTTTGATTAATAATAGTTACTCATGATTAGGGGTGTTTAAATTATTTTTAATTAATAAAATTGAACCGAATCGAACTGAAACTTATGGTTCGGTTCTTTTTACCTTCACGGTTCGGTTTTATTCGACGTATAGTAGAATTGAATGTTTCGATTCGATTTAATTTTAACCCACTAACCGAATCGAACCGAATCAAACCGTGTTCACCCCTACTTGAGTCATGATATTTAAGGAATAGTTTGGAGTGAGGAAAATGTGAGGAAAATGAAAAAAAAAACTAGAAATATATTTTCATTGTTTAATCTCGATTCACAGTAGATCTCAACATTTTCTTCTATTTCTGTTTAATTTTCTGTCTCCTTTTTAATTTCCGATGGTCATTTGAAAAGCGAGGTTTTAGAAAAATTGAAAATGAGGAAAACAACACTGTTTTCGAAATAAATCTTCATACTGAAGAAGCATTTGAAAGTTTCGAGAAGTGTTCTAATATAACTTTTTGTATACTAGTTTTAAAATAGTTTTCAAAATCATTAAAGATTGAAATACTCGGGTGGTAACTTGTTTTCTAAAACATTTTAATTACGAAAAACAAAAACAAAAACTGATCTTAAATTTTCGCATCCAATAATCACTGTATGATACTTCGTCACGTTAAATCTGCTCATCAAAATTTCAATCCAATCATTTTTGTCAAAATTCAACACGTCATGAGCACGTGATTATTAAAACATTAAAAGAAAAAATAATAATTTTTACATGTTTAGCACATGTTGAGTATGAACAAAAAATTGACAAACTTAAACAGAAAAAGTATAATTAAAATTTTGATGACATGAATCAAACTGGGAAGTGCAGGAATAAAAAGTTTGATTGAAATAGTTATTACAAAAGAGAAAAATACTACTAATTCCAGTAGATTACAGAGGTTGATACATGCCAGATTATGGAAGCTTATTCTCATAGTTTGGTGGATTTTAAAGAGGTCTGTTCGTTAGAAAAAGACTATCAGGAAGCAGTTATCCAAGAAGAGAAATGCTAGAAGGATATGACTCATATTTTATGGCTCCAAAATGGTGAAAGGAACACTTCCTTTTTTCACGTGAAAGGTCAAGAGAAAGAGAAGAAACAATCGAATTTTTGAGTTGGAAGATAAGAATGGGTTTTTGTTTTCTAATTCTAGGGCTATTCAAAATATTGCCTTAGAGTATTATCAAAACATATTTCTTTCTCCTCACTCTAGTGCAGAGTTGATTGAGTCGGTGTTGGTGAATTGCCAGAGTTGTCTTGATGATGATGACAGATTTATTTTGGATGAGGAAGTCAAAGTCGATGAGATTCAGGCAGCAGTTCATGGCATCCACTCTTCTAAATCTCCAAGTCTTGATGGTTTTACCGCCGCCTTCTTTCATCAAAATTAGAATATCATCAGTTCAGATGTTATCACTATGGTACGGAGATTTTTAATACTTGCTCTTTTCCTTCTGACATTAAACATACACACATTGTACTCATTCTGAAAGTGAATTGTCCTAAGAATATATCTCAGCTTCGTCATATTAGTCTTTGTAATCTTTCTTATAAAATTATCTCTAAGATTCTTACTAATCGTCTTAGAAGAGTCATGGTCAAAGTGTTTTTACTCCTGGCCGTCAAATTATTGACAATGTAATTATTGTGCATGAGATTTCGCATTCTCTTCGGATTCGAAAGAAAGGGTAAAAAGGCGATGTGGCAATCAAAATTGATATATCCAAACCATACGATATAGTCGAGTGAAATTTTCTTCTGGCTGCCATGGAGAAGTTCAGGTTTTATTATAAATGGAAGAAGTGGATTTTTGTATCCATCTCAACTGTTAAATGTGGTATCTCTCTGAATGGTGAGCTGAGTAAAAGTTTTTTTCCCGAGAAGAGGTTTGAGACAAGGAGATCCTCTCTCCCCATTCTTGTTTATTATTTGTGATGAAGTCTTTCAAAGATATCCACTAGGGCTAATGACATCGGCTTGATTTCTTACTTCCGATCCAATCATATTTTGCATCTTTTCTTTGCTGATGATTATATACTATTTTGTAAAGCTTCTGACGCTGAGATAGCGGCGTTGTTGGATATTCTGAGTAAATATGGTGCAACTTCATGGCAAGCGGTTAATAAATAGAAAAGTTTAATTATTTTTTGTAACAACATTCCTCACTTCAAACAAGATGATCTTGCTGGCCTAGCAGGCATTAGACGAGCAGATTTGTTAGAAAAACATTTGGGTGTGGAGAATGATTTTGGGGTTTCGATGACTAAGATTTTTAGAAGCATTATGAACAAAATCATTCAGCGTGTATTGGGATGGTCAGAGAAATTCTTATCTTCGGCAGGTCATGAAATTTTAATCAAATTTGTAACAATGACTATTCCCAACTATACAATGTCTTGCTTCAAGCTTTTGATCACTATGTGTAAGAAAATTTGTAGTTATCTAGCAAATTACTGGTGGAGCTCATCTCCGTGCAAGTCAGGTATCCACTGGAGTTTGTGGGATAGAATTGCTCGTCCTAAGTTAGAAGGAGGATTGAGGTTTAAAGACTTACATGCTTTTAATCTAGCGTTGTTGGCTAAACAAGTATGGAGAATCATGTCTAACCTAAATTCTATGTTTGCCTCGTTCCTGAAGAGTAAATATTTTTTAGATTCTGATTTTCTTTCTGCTTCGATTGGGAGACATCCATCATGGGGCCGGCATAGTTTGTGTGAAGGTCAAAAAAAAATTCTGATGCATGGCGTGAGATGGAGTGTAGGTGATGAGAGCAATATTGATATCTGGGCTAATACTTGGATTCTGAAGCCTTATACTTTCAAAGTCTTGACACATAAGATCTCTGAATTTTCTAAAGTTATGGATCTTTTTCGTTCGGATGGTGGGAGTTTGTATATCCAGTTAATTAATTCACTTTTTCGGTAAGAGGACAGTAGCATTATCAGTCAGGTTCTGGTTAGTACACACGGCAATTTGGATATCCAAGTCTGGCATCACTCGACATCAGGGCAATACTTTATGAAATCAGGTGATAGACTGGCTTGCTTTCTTCACAGAAATGGTAGTGTGGGTAAGAAATGTAAAGGTGAATCTAGCTCTTGCTTGATCAATAAAAAAGTATGGAAGTCAGTCAGGAGACTAAATGTTCCCCCTAAACATAAAGACTTTACCTGGAGATGTTTGAACATTTTTCTTGCTTGTAAAGTAACCTGGTGAGGAGATGAATGAATATCGACCTTGTTTGTCATATTTGTGGGTCTGAGAAGAAATCTGTTAAACATATATTTTTTCCTTATCGTTTTGCTTCTAGAATTTGGTTCGTTTACTCTTAATCTAGATTCAAGTAGACTTGAAATCGCCTCATTCCTAGACTTTTGGACGTTAATTGTCGATAAACTGGAGAAACACTCAGATCAGGATTGGCTTATGCAGTGGTTTATTTTCGGCCTATGGAGACTCTGAAAGTGCAGGGATAAAGCTTGCTTTGAATCTGTTGTCTTTGATATGTTGGATGTAGTTAAAGTGGTTGAAACGCATATGGGGAGGTGAATCTCATCTTCTAAGGGAGTTGTTCTCCTCTTAGTCAGTTTTCTACTTTGGTGGAAGTTCGGGGTTGGAGACTTCATTTTGATGCAGCATGGGATGTAGAGAGCGGTACGTCTGGTTTGGGTTGGTGCCTTTGGGATCCAAGTGGTAATCTGTTTACTACTGGTATGGGTAAGAGATCATATGTGTCTTGTGCTAGTCTTGTTGAGGCTTTTGCATTACTTTGGGTTATCAAAAACTCTTCTCAGGCTTGTATTGATGACATTAGTATTTTCTTTTCTTTTTTTATCTTAATTAATGATATTAAAGCTAGTAATCACACAGTTCGGGATGTTGCTCATGTAGTCGCTAACATTATTCATCTCACATGTAACTTTAATCGAGTGATTTTCTCTCATTTTCATAGAGAGAATAATCATTCGGCGGATGCTTGTATTAGAATAGGTAAATATGTTTCAAGTGTTACTGTTTATGAATATTTCTGAGGATAGATTTCATTCATTTTTTAACTTTCTTGATTTATAATCTTTGCTTTTGGTTGATATTCTTTTTCTGAGTTTCCTCCTTTGAGGTTTTTTTTCAGAAAAAGTTGTAACGAGCCTAGCTAGAGGGTATTTTTGAGTTTTATTCTAGTTAAGACTCAATTTGTAGTGTTCCTTCCGACTCTTTTCTTTCTTCTAATTTTCTTCTCCAATTTGAGTTTTTTATTTTATGCACTAGAGTATTACCCCTTGCACTTATATTTTCTTTTTTTTAATTAATTAATGATTCTTTGGGTTTTTACTCTCGTTCTCTTTGATAAAAGAACAGAAGAGCATTATTAACAAAAAGTAGTCTAAAATAACTTTCCAATCATACTTTATCACATGGAAGCTTTAGAAAGCCGTGACACCGTAACCAAACAATCCCTTAATGATTTCCCCAACTAACAGATCAATAATGAAATTCCGTTTGAGTGTTGTCAGCAAAGCCACCAAACTTTATCTGCCATTGTCAGCAAAAACCAGCCAAAGAGCATGGGAAGCAATCACTATTCTCTCCTTACATTGGTTCTCTTTCTGTATTTATTCTAATGCCCCATTTCCAAGGTCTTCTTCTTCACAACACCCGAGAACCATCTCACCAATGGCCAATCCAAGATGGTATTTCCTCCATTTCTTCATCATTTTCGTCAATCTCCATCTGGGTACTGGGATTCCAACTTTTTTGGAAGACCCACTTGCTCAGCAGCAAAAAGACAGGGTTACTGGGCTTCCAGGCCAGAACTTCGACGTGAGCTTTGCTCACTACTCTGGGTATGTTACGGTCAATGAGGAATCTGGAAGAGTGCTTTTCTACTGGCTTATCCAGGCCGTCGAGGACCCTGATTCTAAGCCTCTTCTTCTCTGGCTTAATGGAGGTTAGTTTTCAACAAACGGCCATTCAGCTTCAGCTTCAGCTTCACTTCCCTAATAGTGTTTTTTATTGATGATAACTTGTATATGTTACTGGAGATCTATCAATTGAAACCAGTTGTTTTTTTTTTGGTTCCATGGATTTTGGTTAATTTTTGGATTGATAATCCAGCTTACCTAAACTATGTTTTAGGAAAAGATATTGACCCCTATTTTTGCTCTAATAGCTAGAGAAAACAAGGACAACTTTACAATCACTACCTCAGTACTTGGCAAACAAATCTCTGATTACTCTGTCTTTTGAACAATTTCTTTTGATGGTGTATAATATTACTTACAGTTGCTTGTATTAAGTTTCTGACCCTGGAATATTTCTCTAGGGCCTGGTTGTTCATCAATTGCTTACGGGGAGGCAGAGGAACTTGGCCCTTTTCACATTAAGGCAGATGGGAAGACCCCTTATTTGAACCCTTACTCTTGGAATAAATGTAAGGAAAATCTTTAAAACTTGATCTTAAGGGTCTTTCCCAATTTCCTATTCTTTCAGAAGAATGATTTGAGCAAAGGGGTTATGAGGAGACTAAATGCATGATTATTTTTGCATGCATGATGATTTAGACAATTAATGAAAACATAAAAATTCTTTAATTTTCACATTGTTCTTGGCGGTAACGTGAACTTGGAGGTTAATGATTTATAAGATGTGATGCTAACTTAGATTGTTCATTAAGTATCGAAAATGTGATCAGTTTATTCAGTTTACAAGCAAATTCCACTAGATTATTGTCTACAGACCGCAGTCAAATTATTGCATCTCATTTAAACATCAAATTCAGAGGCCATCCATGTATGATTAACTTATTCTTCCTTTCTATCTGCCCATCCCAACTAGATTCATGTTCATATAATGAAATATTTAGGTTTGCTTGCGAAAATACTGTTGTCAAAGATAAGCGTTTCTGTTATTGCTGTGTGGTGTCAACAGAAGTGTAGTTCTGAATTTTACAGAGTCATTTATTACACCGTATTCTATTCCTAGCTACAAATCAAACTAAAATACCTTACTGTTATTGCAGTTGCCAACATTATATTTCTTGATTCCCCTGCTGGGGTAGGTTTTTCCTATTCGAAGAATTCCTCCGATAATCTGAATCATGGAGATAAAAGAACTGGTACTCCTTTGATCTTATTTACCTTCTGATTTTTGAATCAATCTAGAAGTAATTTGGAGAGTTGTTCTTTTGATGCAGCTGAGGACTCTTTAAATTTTCTGGTGAAGTGGTTTGAGCGATTTCCCCAGTATAAAGGAAGAGACTTCTATATTGCAGGAGAGAGCTACGCAGGTAGAGAAGAAGATTTTTCGCTTCATCCTTTAATTTAAGGTTGAGTTATAATAAATAGTTAAAAGGATAAGTAGAATGCTCCATTTATTTTCGGATATATTTATTAATTGAAACTTGTTTACCAGGACATTATGTTCCTCAGTTAAGCCAAGCTGTTGTGAGGCACAACTCAAAATCTAAAGAAAAGGCAATAAATCTGAAGGGTTATATGGTCGGGAATGCACTTACTGATGATTATCATGATCACTTGGGAGTTTTCCAGTTTATGTGGTCGGCCGGTTTGATTTCTGATCAAACATACAAGCAACTTAATCTTCTTTGTGATTATCAATCCTTCATTCATACCTCAGAATCATGTGACAAGATATTAGACATAGCCAATGAAGAACTTGGCAACATTGACCAGTATAGCATCTACACTCCTCCTTGCTCTTCTAGCCTTACCCCTTCAAATAGACTTCTAAAACGAATGCGTGTAAGTATAACATAAAAATCATACGTTTTCTCCCGGACTTTGAAGAATTTCAAAGCTAACTTGATATTCAAATCAAAATTTCTGATTTACTGAGGCATTTTTGTTTGGCAGAAGGTCGGTCGTATAAGTCAGCAGTATGATCCATGCACTGAATCACATTCAGTTGTATACTTCAATTTACCGGAGGTTCAGAAGGCACTTCATGTCGATCCAAATTATGCTCCAACAAAATGGGAAACCTGCAGGTACTGCTATATCAAAGAAATCCATTAAAGAACATCACTTTATCGAGCACATTAACCACATGAACATTGGTTTTCTAGATACATTGTAATTGACGAGAAGAAAGATTGTTTTCCAACAATTTTTCATAAATACGTCTCTGTTACTAATAGTTACTCCATCATTAGTGTAAAACAGAACAGTAGTAGAAGTACTAAACTGGATCATCTGAAGAGTAATCATTTTTGTAGTGATGTGATAAATGAGAACTGGAAGGATTCACCTCGAACGGTGCTGGATGTTCATCGCGAGCTGATAGGTTCGGGACTTCGTATATGGATATTCAGGTTTCTTCTCAATAGCCATCTCTTTTACAACTTCGCAACAGTGGCAATGTTTGTGCATAGATATCATTTTATTTTCTATTACCTTCATTGTTTTCTGGTTTTGCCTAACTAATTAGCAGTTCTGAACGAAAACTAATTAATTAGCAGGCTGATGACTGCTTTAAGGTGATAGCATGGAGGAATAAGGATCGTCATAGTAAAGGCACTTCATCAAGTCAGCTTAAGCTCTTAGGTTGAATAGTCGACTATTACTAATAGTATGCCAGTCTTAGAATCTAGATTGACAAAAAGGCGAAGGCGGGCGTGAAAAATCAATCGTTTACCGTTGAACTAAAAGCTATAAATGATAGTTAAGTTGTAACTTTAGTCAAGTTTTTACTGTGACTTGACCCCGCAAAGAATCTACCACATGGCAGTGCCAACATAGCGATCAAATGACTTTTTTTCTCCTTTCTTTCTTTTGATTCCAATATAAAGGGTATTGATCAAACTAATAATTATGCTCATATGACAGATAAAAAAATCAGATCCTCTTCTACTCTACACTAGCATTTAGTTATGATGAACTTGATCTAAAAAAACCAATGATAACTTCTCAAATTAAGACGGATTTTGGCTAAAATTCATAGCTTTTTTCTTCATTCCAATTGTTGTTAAGTTGTTCATATGGGTTTTTTTTTCAAAATTGACAGTGGTGACACAGATGCTGTAATTCCAGTTACAGCCACACGCTACAGTATAGATTCACTTGAGCTTCCAACTATTAGCCCTTGGCATGCTTGGTATGATGAAGGCCAGGTAATCTCACTTTTTAACTTAACCCTCCCTTCGCGTTTAGTTTGCTCACTTTAAGCTTGCTCTAATTCTTGGTCAACTTAAATTAATTACTCATAAAGTTATTCAAAAACAGTGTAAGTGATGAATATAATAAATTTTGTTTAAAAAATACAGGTTGGGGGATGGACACAGGAATATGAAGGGCTAACATTTGTAACAGTGAGAGGAGCAGGGCATGAAGTACCACTCCATAAACCAAAACAAGCTCTCACTCTCTTCAAATCCTTTTTATCTGGAAACTCAATGCCTAACCTTCAATTACTCGCCGACTCTTAGTCACCTTCTTAAAACCTGGAATTATATTTCAAACATATTCTTCCTACACGGATTGATAATCCTGCAGATTCCACTTGAAAGTTGTATTTTCTGTCTTGTGTACGAAAAAAAGACTAACAGATATTTGCATCTCTTTAACCATTTTGTCACTCCTTTCAACAATAAAACCCAATTTTGAAACGGAAAAGAACGGAAATTATATGAAAAAAAGAATGATAAAAGAAGAAAAGAAAGAAACCTCTGCCATTTGGAAAGATAAAACAGAACTCGTAACAGAGCTCTCTATACTAGTAAGCAATAGATCTGAGCATGAATAAATGTGCATTCAATAAACCAGGTTAAGATCCTCTTCTGTCGATTTCTTCATAATGATATAAAGCAGTTTGAGAAATCAGGACCATCAAATCTAATTTTGATGGCTCATATCTCTAGCGCAAATGAAAAAAGAACTTACAAGATGTATAAAAAATTGTGAGATTCATTGGCCATTCATTTTGTAATGATTGATGAGATCTTCATAAATGTCCCTCTACGGTTCGGTTCAAGATGTACCAAAGAACATAGACATACGCAAAAACTACGACGCATGAATCAACAAATGCAGAAAAAACTAACTTTTCCTTAGACTTTAATTACAAGGCCAAAGATATGATACAGTTTGCCAGTCATAATTGTTATCTTTGAATCACCTATTTTCTCTTTCTAATTTGATACACCTTAAATTTATACATAAGAATACATGGGAAAGGGGAGAAAACTAATTTTGCGGCATCAAGATGCCCGAGCAGCAATAATGTCGGTCCAACCAAATATAGATACTTGCTGCTTCTTTATCTGTTGCCTCCAGGAAATCAAGTTAATCAACCCATGTTTTCAATTCAACTAACCTAGAAGAGTTGGAGATTTTACCTTTAACTGCATATAGTCAATCCCGGACAAGCTTGAAATATATCATCAATGAAGACCCTTCCTTCTTTTGTAGCCTCACAGTTTGAGAGAAACCGTGCAGAAAAACTCCGGGTATCCAAGGACCCCATCCCTGCTTAAAAGCAGCAACTCTCTCGGGAACTATTTTGCACAATTAGCTCTTACTCTGATCCTCATCAAAAACTAATCGACCAAAATTGTCAATCATTGAGGTGTTTTAAAGGGAAATAGACCGCCTTTTGTATAATATTTTATGATTGCTGTACCACATTGGAGAGTCAATTGAAGAAGTACGGAGACCTAAGAACCTCTTGCAAGTCAAAGTCGCCCCTTTCCGGTAGGGAAGGGAACTTCAATGCTGGATAAGATGTTTGGAAGCTTTCGAGCAACTGAGAGTACAACATTTGACTCAAGATTAATATAAGGAAAAATATAAGAATCTTTCTCAATTCCTTTTTTTTTATTTTGTTTGTTTATAAAGTGCTTTAAAAGCCAAATAATATCTGATTATTTGGAAAGTGAAAAACAAAAGATTTAGGCCAAGTGTATGCTGCAAATGGACATTCAATGATCATTTTATACTTGATAAAAGATATAAAAATATATATGATGCATTCTGAAACTGGAGAAAAAAAATTTTATCTCATCGCCACCCTTATAAATAAAAAAAATAGGAAGTGTCGTGGAAGTCTTCGAGTATTATTTTAATAAATAATTAACCAATTGAAGCTTAGTCCAAACATTCCCCATATAGGAGAGTATTATTCTCCTGCCAACACCTCTATAGTTTTTGGGGTTCCGTAGTCATGCAGGCTCACGTGTGAAGTGACAATCAATCCTGAATACTACCTACGACCAATTCCCATGCCAACTAAAAGAAAAGCTGGTGACTTGGATCAGAAACTATGGGTGGTGAAATATAAATGACCAGTCACCTAAAAAGGCTATACAAGAATTCACTTCTAGCAGAAAAATTGCTCAACTTCTGGTATAAGAAGTTCAATTTTGAGAAATAGTCAAGTAAACTTACGTTTTCAAGTATCGGCGTGTCGTAAAGCTCCACAAATTTTTCACGGAGAATTCGGTTCATTCTGTCCACATCACACGCGTGCGTCCAGAAGGAGTCGTGCACCCCTGCAGCCAAATACATTTGGCATGGTGAGAATCGAAACTATAAAAGGAGCTCTATTCCAATTGACTCCAGTCACTCTACTATCGACTCGTCTCGAACCAAAGCAGCAATGAGTAGAGTTTGCTAGGACACAAAAGCTTCGGTTCTGCCTTTAGCATGAATTATACCTTAAGATCATAACCAATAATTCATAGTACATGTTAATATACATTTTCGGTAGAAAGTTTTTTTTCCTAGCTATCTATGGTTGCTAAAAGTTAGTGTAGAAAAACACACTAATTCATAATTCTAGTACATATTAATATACATTTTCTGTAGAAAAACACACTAATTCATAATTCTAGTACATATTAATAATTCTAGTACATATCTATGTTGCTAAAAATTAGTGTAGAAAAAAAAACCTGCAAAACGTAATCCAGCATCCCTGCAGGCCAGAGCGGTCAGCATCATGTGTGAACCATCAAGCGAGTGCACGAAATTGGGAGGAAATGCAGTTCTTTGTTTTCTAACATCCACCTGAAGTTTTTTTCATAAGTAACATTAATTTTCTTATCAGAAACATAATGGAGGTTTACGAGAAGGACTAGGAATCTATCTGGAATTGAAACAGTGATGAAATACTTCAACAAATGCATTAATATCAAGCCAAAGGAGCAATGAAGTATGCATACCGAGTTACCCTCCCGCTGCAACGCTAAAACTTGAAGAGATGTTCTGATCTGCATGTCAACAGAAAGATCAGCAACCGATACGTATTAGAGTATAAATAAGCAAGGGTCCTTAATAAATAAATAAAATGAAATAACATATAGTTTTAGCACCCAACAAGAACCGTCTTCACCCAGCAACTAGAGGAAAACCATGAGCTAAATACCAAAAGATGCATCCCATGTCACACTCCCACCCTCGGATCCCCAAATAAAAGAAGACAAAAAAGAAAAGAAAAGCAACAAATCTGCATCCTTGGAAGAAGCAAACCTCAAAAGTATCAATTAAAGATTCATATCACATTTGTAGAGATAATTAATTGGGTGTTTTATATTCGATTACTTTCAAGTAGATGAGGAAAATAAGGCCACAGTCAAGCTATGCAGTTTTACCACAACAATAAGATTAAATTCACCTAGTCATGCGGCTCTAACTCCTTTTACAATTGATGTTTGTTCTCTTAGAATAAACATCTCTCAGTTACCAGGCCTTCCTCAGACACTAGATCTTTTGTCTCATTATGAAGCCAGGATACACGAAAGACTATTTTGTGTAACGAAACTGCACACTTGCTAATTTTACAATATGATAATGGGGAAAACCCAGTCACGCAGTTCTATATATTGATAAAACTCCTTTATGCACCTCAATTGATAATTCATTGGAAATCCTCACTAGTAAACTTTCTCTAAGGGCAGAGACAATAACAAATGAATTGCTTCATGTAGTGTCAGAAATAGTTCACACTCACAAGGTGTCTTTCACTCTTATAGTAAGGTTGTATTACAGGAAGACCTAGTGGAGTGGTCCATCGCACAGGTTGATTCTCTGCAGCAATGACCTGAGATATTTCGAAAAACCAACATGACAAAATTATCCATATTGACAATAGGGTCACCGATTTAATTACTGTCAAAATTGTGGACAAAAAGCATGCCTTGGCACAATCACCAAGCCAACCCATTATATCACGTGCAGCCTCAAATATCTCTCCAAGGGCAGCCAATGTCACCTATGGAAGAGATAATGTAAACAGCAAAAAATTTTGGTCAAATTCACTTGATAGGAAACTTTAGTGAAAAAGTATCCTGGATGTGTGTCGAAGCAGTAGACTATTAAATTTATTAAACTTTGCATTGTACTTGTAAGTCTACCTTTAAATTTGTTATTTACTGATTGATACCAACAAAAATGTGCACCGAGCATAACATATGTGTGTAAGTATGTGATAACTTAATAAGGCTGACATAGGATCCACTTATCAACTCCATCTCCTAACGAAGAAATCCAAAAGACAATCTCAATTAACTTTGTAGTCTCATGCCTTTAATAAACTCCAAGGAGTTACGAACTATGATCTCTTGTGCAACAGCTAACAGCACATGATCCCACTTAAATTTGTGATCTTATAGCTCATAATAGAACTCCATAGTTAAGGTAGAAACTAGAGAGTATTATCCAACAAGGCAATGGCATAAAATCATTGATCTCAGATAGTTAGTTGCTCACTTTAGCAGCATAGCAGGCTGCACTGAATAGTAAGCGGTCATCAGTAATCAGACCCTTCTCCTCCAATCTTCTTTTTATTTGTTCACGTGCTCCAACATAAGTAACACCATACACTGAAGTCATAACTGTCTGCTTCACCAACTTACGGTCAACCTGAATTCCTCCAAAGTTATAATATGTCAGTAGAAATGAAGTTATTAGGCAAATGATTTGTACGTCATGCCAAAATTGAATAGCAGCCAGCCCACGAAGCCAAACCTGATCAATTAAGAGCTTTGCTAATACTGCATTTGGATAAGTAGCTGGGTCCTTGTTGCTGTCCCTAATCATAATATTATGGACCCTGACCACACCATATAGATATAAGACAGAAATTAATAGAGGCACACCAAAATTTTCACTTATAAAACCTTGACAACCATACATTTAGATGAGGCTTGGTGACCTACCCACCCATTCCCAAGAAAAAAGGAAAAGAATAGAAAGAGCAATAAGAGGTCAAAAATATATCTAGCTGACCTTGTAAAGTTCACTTGATTTATGTATAACACCGACCTTGACATATTTGTTGAAGTACCAATGCCCCCATAAATTTTAAGAAAATATAAACAAATAATAAACGAGAAATGACTTAATATTCCTAGTCACCAAGAGCCAAAGATTTGTTGTGACGAAGATGAGTCAAATGAGAAGATTTTAGACTTACTTTAAGGGCGAGATTGGTCTTTGGTATATCTTTTAACTTTTAAGTGGAAAGATGGTATTTTTGTTATGCAAGAAAAGCTGTTTACAGAAGTAGAAGTTAACAGATGAGGGAAAACTGAATAAGATAGATCATGGATGTACACCTAGAAAGTGCCTACTGAATATATTCATTAGGTCTCACTCTGAGGAAGCCAATTAGTAAAAGAGGTAGCCTGAGCTCTTCCAAAAGACAACAGCAATTTAGTTAGCGTAATAGTTCATAAGGATTACATTAGCTTTGTGATCACAACTTTGAATTAGAAGAATAACATTTGATTTATTTCTACTTATTCCTTACGACAAGTCTAAGACAGTGGGGAATCCACGCTAAAGTTTAATATCCAACATTTTCAATCATCACGCTTCTCTTTCATAGCAGACTGACATTATATACTATCTCAGAAGAGTTGGAGAAACATGTATATGGAGAATGATGGCAAGAAAACTCTTCAGAACTAATAGTATCAATAATGCAGTTTTTTTCCATACTAATAAAACAAGTGATAATCAAGTAATGCTGGTGACGTAATCTAAGATACCTCAGAGCAATTTCTGAGTATACATCTGCAGGTTTTTCTCCAGCAACTAAATTGACAGCAGCTGCTTCCAACTATAGAACCCATGTAACCAGAACAAATGTAAGAACATAAAATGGCATGCCAAAACAAATAACTTTAATGATAAATAGTTAAAGAATTACATTTCAATGCACTAATATCATAATCAGTCGAGGGAACAGCTATAATGTAAAATTAATCTAAACCAGCATAAGTGCTGTAACCCATTGCATTCTGATCTTTTGTCCTACCATTATGTTTTTGTTCTTGATAAACAGAACAACTGGACAATGATCAAACAGTTAATTAAAATTATTTTAATCATCATAAGTTTTGTGTGGGACATAACAGCTAGAATGACAAATGAAGACTAACTCAACTGGCACAAATGTGGAAGAGAAAACTTACACTGTCTCTTCCCAAGGCTGCATAGTGCTGTAAGCCATTGCAAGAACCATCCTAGAAAATAATGGCTTCTGTATCGTTAACCCATTCTAAAAGGAACTAAATAAAAGAATAATTGGAAGACTTAAGATTGAGAGAAGTTGCAGTGGATTGCAATAACTAAAAACTTAGACACATAAGGTTGGAATGATGTTGAGGAAAAAAGCATTCATTCTGAATAAACTTTGATATGCTTGCAAATCCTGTCTAATCCCTAATATTGATGAAGCATCTACCTGATGGATCGGCAGGTGGGAGATGATAGTATGAGGAGATGAGCTTTTCAAGGCATCGGACAGATTAATACAAGCAGCCAAACATTGGAAAGGATCTTCAGCAGTTAACCACCAACGGTCTCCATTAACAGGGTTGTCTGCCGAATCAAATATATCATCTAAATGATTATTCACAAAAGCTAGCCGCCCATCATATGAGAGCTTCTCAATGCCACCTGCATACAGGTTTGCTAAATGTATCTTCAGCCAGTGAAGGCCAGACTTCCCCAGTGGTCGTCCTTCAGCAAATTCCAGAACTCCACGACATAGATCAGAACTCAAATGATTCAGATGTGGATGCATAGGATATGCTCGGCCTCGGAAATCAAGATTATGAGGGTAGTAAAATCCTTCCTCATCTTTCATTTTCTGAGCCACCTATTTCAAAGTGAACATTCCAATTATGCCCACAAAATTGAAAATTGAAGACAGAAATAAATATAATAATAATAACCCAGAATAAATAACACACTGAAGTTTTAAATATAATAATTGAATATTCAATCAATTAGTTTGTTTAGTGGAGCAAGACAAAATTATGGACAAGAATCAAGAAATTTTTTAATACTCATGTTATATCAATTTTTTAAAACAAAATCTAAGGACATTTTGCATAAAAATCCGAAGAAAATATGATGTGAAATGACTAGAAAAGAGATCTTACAGAAAGCTTGAGTTCAATATCACATCGTTGAGAATGCATCTCTTGGTTGATCTTCTTTGCCTTCCTTGCACTCCATTTCCATTCTTGAATTTCTGAAATATCCCCCTCAGGAGGTTTTTCTGGTATGGGAACCTAAACAATAATACATGAATTCAGGAGAAGATAAACTATAAGATGTGGAACTAAAAATCCATAACAAGGCAAAACATTCAATCCAGACCAGGCTTTTTTTC
Organism: Datisca glomerata; assembly: GCA_003255025.1. Taxonomy (NCBI): domain Eukaryota; kingdom Viridiplantae; phylum Streptophyta; class Magnoliopsida; order Cucurbitales; family Datiscaceae; genus Datisca; species Datisca glomerata. The sequence continues at coordinate 837,381 of QANY01001827.1, forward strand.
TGATACGAACATCGGGCATTGAATTGAACTGACAACGCGTGTAATTTTCCACGAACATTTGCTAGTCTTAAACATAAGAAATGTAATCGTTTTTATGTTCATGGACTCTCATAAAATTTAAATATGAAATAGTAATGTGTGAGCAATATAAAATAATTTCTTCAACAAACACATGTTTCTTCAGAGTGAAGTACTAAAAGGCTCACATCTTTGCGATCAACAAGGCCAGCGATATTGCCTCCTCGAGCCCAAATGCTCTCAACCACACTAAGTACTCTTTTGTTCACCCTCCATTTAGTGCTTCCGAGCATATCTAGAGCCTGTACAGGTACATACTTCATTTTTCAGACTGGCATAAGAATAAAATAATTCAAGGTTAAAGAGTACTAGTATTCATTTCCAGAACTGTGCTGCTCATTCTTATGGGAGCTCATGTGACTTATGACGTGAAAGCACATTAACCAGGCCTTTGCATGGGACAACCATTAGGGTGTTTCTCCAAATTCACATAAATGAATGTAGAAGCACTATGCATGTGGAAGAACCATAAATAGAGAGATTAATGAGAACAGACGGATAAATATTGTTACAGCATTTCTCATCTGTCAAAGTTCAAAACTGGCTCAATGTTTTGACCATCAAAATGTAAACTTCATTAAATTGAGGGAAGGTCGAGCTAAAGTATCAAAGTAAAAGATGTAATAAAACGGAGACTAAGGGGAAAAATAATTGCTCAAAATCTGAAGTTATGTTTCACTAAAAATATACGAAGGTTAGCAATGCATCTCGTGCAATCCCTCCCCTTTCACATAAAAATAAGTCTTTTCTAATTCTAGGAAACCGGACTTCTTTTCTGGACCACGTCCTTGAGAAGCTTTAGCATAAGAAAGCGAGAGTTCATGAGGATAGCAAATCAAGATAACAAGGTGTTCGAGTTAGTAAAGCCTGACAGAATGGACCTTCATGGTTTGGAATATCAAATAAAGGGGACTTCCCATTAGCTGAATTACCTCAAATACTTTTTGCATCTGCTTCTCTGGAACAGTCTTCATCGCATCTTGTTGCTTCCTTGATCCATGAGTACGCATGACATAAGAGGGTAGGAACAAGTGCCCCCCTTTATCGTATCTGAAAAAGTTTATAATATTGTTGTAATCTGAGTTGCAGGCAGCACATGTCACCTTACTTTCCATTCTTCAGCGTTAAATTAATTATAATATATTGTAGAGATTGTCAGGGTTTCTATTATACATAATGGACTACTCTTCGTTGGGAGGGATGGACAATATCAAAGCATGCATCATGCATCCACCCAAAATTCCAATCAGTATGTAACCAGAATAAATACATCATAAACAGCATTTGTCCTACCCTTTCCATTTTTTTGGAGGAATTAGCATTGGCACATAAGGAATCAACATATGCTTAGCCTGCAACCAGATAAAGACATAAAACAACAGCTTAGAATCAGGAACCTCAGGAAAATAAATATGAATAAAAAGCCCCTTGAATGTAACTTGGAGGAGCTTATAAGATAAAATTGTATTTTAAAAAGAACAAATTTTTCCAGCAAAAAACATTTTATATAACACGGTATGACAAAATTTCGGTGGATCAAAAAAGGTAGGATTAGAAGTGAAACCGCTCTTTTCTATTCTTTCTCTGTTTCTTCTTTTGGAGGGAGGACCTTTTTATCAGTAAGAAGATGTAATATTCACAACAACAACAAAAATAAAGAAAATAACAAGGGAAAATGAGGGGAAAAAATCTGAGATAGGGGACTAAAAGGTTTAACCCATTCCTCAAAGCTAATTACAAAATCTTTCTTTACACTATCGACTGTGTGTTCTATACCCTCAAAATTTCTGAAGTTTCTTTCTTTCCTCATTGCACAAAAACACAAAAATGAATTAATAATAACTGTCTTTCATTCAGTAAATTAAAAATTTGAAGTGGAAACATTTTTTTAAGTTCAAAAGGTGTATAGAAAAAAGAAATTGAGAAAGACGTCGAAGCTTACAGTTTTGTCGATCCCCGCAAGAACTAGGGGATCACACTCAATAACACCATAGTTCTTGACGATCTTCTGCCTACAAGGGTCAAAATAAATCAATTATAACAGAAGAGTAATAGAAATAAGAATGAGTGTCATCCTACACAAACCCTGTAATTATGCATACAACGAAAGGAGCTTCTGAATAATATATGTCAAGCAGGTGCATCTTCTTGTTTCCAAAAGATAATTACAGAAGGAAAGGAAAATAAGTGGTGATTGGTCATTTGCAGATGCAGGCTGCAGGTTTTAAAAGATAATCTGAGTAAAGAAAGGGAAAAAATTCTCACCCAGGAACCTTTGCTACAGGTTTAAATCTATGCCTAAATGCAGGACGAATATCAGGTGGCATATCTGCTGACTGGTTCACTGGAGGTTGTACGTAAGCTGATTCTGTTAATAATTCTATCAGTCGACTTCCTAGCTGCAACAGTTAAATCACATATAATAAAGCTTTATGAATCCAGAATTCCACAACTATACTGGAAGAAAGTCCTATCCTATAAGTCACATTAAAAAAGAATATGCAGACAAGTAGGGAAACAAACCTTGGCCTGTGTATCTCGACCCCAAGCCTTAAACTCTTCTTTCTTCAATAGTTTTTGTACCTCAGTAAGTCTTCTCCTTCTAATTAACCCATTCACGCGTTTCCTAAGTAACGCCTTCTCCTTGATCAGACCCTCTTCAGCATCACCTGGAATCTTCGTTCTCTGATTATTCCTTGTTTTCTCCAAAAAACTATGAATCCTGACCTGAAATTAGTTAAAAAGCTAGATTGACAATTTTGTCGTTACAAAGTAACTTAGTTAATGTCATGTCCTCTTTTGTAAATCCTTTTTTATCAATGAAAATCTTTGTTTCTTATAAAAAAAAGTAAGTTAATTAATGAGCAACTGAACCAGCTAGTAAGCAACCTCTGCATATGAAAATGACTACTCAGTTGAAAATTCATTGTTACGTGAATGTTTATCGATTAAGAAAATAATGGGAAAAGAGGAGCCGTCCAAGGTAACATTGCACGTGTATCCACAAGTCTCGTCAATTCACTTAAGTGATGATTATGCATACCGTACTGGAAAACTGATGATTATGCATACCGTACTGGAAAACTGATGATTATGCATACTGTACAGAAAGAGAGGTGACTATGCATACTGCACTGGAAGCAGAGACAAACAACAAGTTTTTGAGGTAGTTGCAACGTTGCATCATTCAAGAGTTTTGATAACTGAGCGGCCCACAATCTAAGCATACACACAATAACACACATAACAACATCGTAGTTATCCAGGTATGCTGAAATAGTATTAGAAGGTTTCGACTTATCATATACCGGTTCTTGATGGTGTTTACAATCTGTAGCTCAACGCATCCTACCGTTTTAGGATTCAAGCTACCTGTATTAATATATAGAGAAATAATTTTTGTGAAAATGAAGTAGTATCTAATTCTTTTAAACTTAGCCAGGTGACTGCACTGCCTGGTATAAGAGTAATGACCAATGTGGCACCCAAAGCGCGAAGCTTTCTTTATTTGTGATGTGCATATCATCTTTTAGAAGAAATTATCTGAGATGAACCAAAAACCAAAATATTTAACACTGACCTCCTGCTCTATAGCCCCACCAATCTGGACTGCCGCTTGAACAACCTGAACACAGCCGTCATGCTGTCCCACCATCAGCAACCCCATCATCTTATGCATAACAATAACTGCCATCTTATCGGCTGGCAACAAATCGATGTGAGGAGCAAATGCTGCCTTCTGCTTCTTCGTCCGCTGCGTCTTCTGCTCCTTCTCTATTGCTTCCCTCAATGGCTCAAACCACCCCAAAAACAACGCCTTCACATATGGCAAATTAGGAGCTAACTTCTTCTCGCACATTTCTCGTTCTAACTCCTTATACTCCTCCACCGTCTTCTCCCACGCCTCGGTCTCCGCCTTAATCTGTCTCCTCCTCAGCAAATTATACCTGCTCTTCTCAATTTGTTTGAACTCCAATTTCAATTCCTGTTGGGCTCTTCTGTACAAACCCTTCAGGAAAAGCGAGGCAATCCAAGGTGGGTCCTGGATGAAGATTCTCGGGCTCAACTCCCGGCGTGTAATTTGGTGAATTTCGCTGGTGGGAATAAGTAAGTTCATGGAATTCTCGAGGCTTTCGGTGAAATTGTCTTGGACAGAGTCTGCTACAGGATCTAAATGTACTGAATTTGAACTGGTTTTGAGGTTGAGTGGGAAAGAAACAAGGGAAAGCGAAATCTGGGACGAAGTATTGGAGGTTGACCGGAAGAGGAAGTGAAGGTTCTTATGAGACTTGTGGTTTTGGGGAGTTTCCCTCCATCTGTGTGAGTGTATTTGAGCTTGAGGACTCGGAGAGAAGAAGGCTGTTGAAGTCATTTGTGAAGATAAAGAATAACGCATGGAGGCGGGAGACTGTCAGTGAAGGAGGGAGTCTGTGAAGAAGATGATGAAACCTCGCTTAAACCTCTGTGCTGACCATTTTGAAGATATTTTTTCCAACTTGTATTTTTCTTGAATTTCATGAATGATACTGCTGTCCATAAAACAAAAGACAAATGAAGTGTTAAATAATTTATTTTTCAGTTTGCTTAGACCGTTTGAGTGGCCGTGCTGATCTTAGTAATATTAACCATACTCTGATTGATTTAATTCTCAGAACTCAATGCCCAAAACGAGTTTCGGAATTCAAGCCAATAATCCTTTGCAATGTTTTGTACAAATTAATCTCAAAATCCATTTTGAACCAAATGAAAAATATTCTCCCCAACATCATTTCTGATCATCAAAATGCTTGTGTGAAAGGAAGATTAATCATGAATAACATCATTATAGCTTATGAGATGATTCAAACTCTGAAGAACCGGGAAAAGAGTGGTCGTTGTTACTCGGGATTAAAACTTGACATGAGTAAGACATACGATATAGTAGAATGGAACTATGTGGCTGCTATGATAAATCGGTTCAGTTTTGCAAACTCTTGGGTAAACCTTATTTACCATTGCATTTCAACTATCTCTTTCTCTTTTCTGATTAACAATGCTACTTGTGGTTTTGTCTCCCCTTCTCATGGTCTAAGGTAGCAGGATACGCTCTCTCCATATTTATTTATTACTTGTGCTGAAGGTCTGCCTTTGATGCTTCAGGAAGCGAATCGTAAGAGACAAATCCTTAGTCTTAGTATTGGCCAAAACATCCCAGCCATATCTCATTTACTATTTGCAGACGATAGCCTGATATTCTGCAAAAGCGAACGACAAGAATTTTCAGCCATTAAGCCGATTTTAAGCAACTATGAGATGGCCTCGGGTCAGAGCGTGAACCTGGATAATCAGTCCTAACTTTCTAAAAAAATATCCTCGGTGAATATCAAGGAAAATTTATCAGTGATGATGGGAATGAGACAAACCCAATACCATGAAAAATACTTGGGGCTTCCAACTTGTATAGGGGCAAACAAAAGAGCGTTATTTGATTCTATTATGTCAAAGGCCAAAAAGTTGATGAACAAATGGAAGGAAAAACAGTTTTCTATCGGGGGAAGGAAATCCTTATAAAATCAGTAGTACAAGCCTTGCCAACTTATGCGATGAATGTCTTCCGACTCCCTTCCTCTTTGTGTAAAGACCTTGGTGCGGCTATATCAAGGTTCTGGTGGTGTTCTTCATATAGTTCTCGGAAGATACATTGGATGGCGTGGAATAAAATGTGCCGACCGAAGGCTCTTGTGGGAATGGGCTTTCATTCTTTGGAGATTTTTAACAAAGCTTTACTTGTGAGACAAGTTTGGAGATTGATTCAGTTCCCGAACACCCTGGTTGGGAAAGTTTTGAAACAAAAATATGTTCCAAACTACTATATTCTTAATTGTGAGGTATCGAAGAATGCCTCTTTTTGGGGTAATTTCTGGTTTTAATGTGATTTTTAAAATAAATTCTGAAAATAATTTAGATTTGAAACTAATTCCAAAACTACGGTAAAAATGGCCACGTCGGAAGGCGTCTTTTGTAAAGACGACTTCAAGTTGACAAAAGGCGTCTTTACAAAAGACGCCTTCAGTGCAGCCTAAAGGCGCCTTTGCAAAAGACGTGCAGTGCAGATGCTCCCACCTTACAAAAATCATCAACACGACCTATAACACAACCCTGCATACAAAAACCATCCCCTCCTGCAGAACGTTTTATAACTTTATCACACATTCTCAATGAAACAACATACATTTTTAACAAATTTTATGACTTTACATTCTATATTATTCTACAAAAATCCAAATACAAAAATATAAATCAATCACGTTCCACACGATTGTCGTCTTCTCATTCTTCTTGAACGTCTTTCATATGTTTGTAGTTGAGTTACTTGTGATGATGGACCTTCCTCCATAATAGCTGTTGTTACACTTTCTTCCTCTACAATAAGCGGCGAGTCTTCCTCCACAATATGTGGGTCTTCATCCACAATAGGAGCATCTTTCACAATAGGCGAGTTTTGGGCACGTCTTTTACCTCCTCCTCTAGAAGCACTAGCTCGTCCTCCTCTACGCCGTTGAGGTTAATGAAATGGTTCAGAAGTAGAATCAAGTTGAGTCACTGACTCACCTCCAAATGTATAAAAGACCGACGGCGTGTATGGCTCTTGCTGAGACATAAATGGTTCGTCTCGAGGCATGTGTGATTCTTGTTGACTTCTTTGAGATGAGTTGTGCAATCCATGCCTTCGGGACAAAGGAGCTTGATAAGCCGCATTTGCTTGTCTTATTACTTGTGTGACTGTCTCACACATATTACGGATTCGAGGCATTATCCAAGATGACTCAGTATCATCAAGTATCAAATTGTTAATATTGTCGAGCCTCTATATCTGCATAGAGAAAAAGACATTATATAAGTTACTTATTAAATGACCATATAAGCCTCATTAACTATATAAATTAATAACAAAATTACCATTAAATCATATCACGCTCCCTGTTAAGTTATGTATTGCTGTGTGATTCTCTGATACCATAACATGTATGAGTTGTCGTATCCATGTTCATCCACGTGCCCCTCAGCAATGTGTGTCCTACGCTCATCCTATCTCTCAATGTATGCCTGATGTTGGATGCCCCAATTTAGTTCATTTCTCCCCCTTAAGTCTATGTCATGCAACCGTCTTTTGGTATCACATGGCTCGGGCACATGTTGAATCATACTGAATTGTCTTAGAACACGATCTGAATGATGTCATTCCACTATATGAAAGCAAATGAGAGGAGGGACAAACCGTCATATATCTCCGTGCAAGATGCAGTATTTAGGAAGTGTATGGGATAATATCATTATAAGGTTGTCATATAACCTATAAAACCCATATTATAAATAATATGACAAAACCCGAGTATTACCTATGTTATAAGTAAAAAGCATAGTATTACCTGATCTAAAGTTTGTCTGTCTAATGCAAATTGATACACTTCAAGAATGTGTGCAGAGCTCTCTGTGAGACTAAAAACATCTCTCCATCTATGAGATAAATTGCACAGTTAAATTGTGATCTCATGTGAACTAGCCCTGGCTTCTCAAGTTTTCATCTTCTCAACAGCATAAGCAATAAACATTTCACCTCGTAGTAAGGCATCTCTAGCTTCACTTCTCCGCTTTTCAAACCAATTTACACTGCGATAAAATGTAAGCTCAACCAAAGCCGTAACTGGTAACATGCGAGCTTCCTTTAGTACACCGTTAAAGGATTATGCAATGTTTGTTGTCATCCACATATCGGTATCCACCATCAAATGCTAGAGTCCATTTTTCCTTTTCAATATTATCAAAAAAGTGCACACACCGACTGTTTATTTTCTTCATTTCATCTATGTAGAGTTCAAACTTTCTCTGCTGATGTTGCATTCCCGCTCTAAATACTAATTTTTTAGAGCATTGTTCTTGTATTTGTCATTAAAGTTACTGGCAACATGCCTCAAATAATATTGATGATGGCCTAATGGTTCTGACCACCCAAGTTGTTGATTATGTGTTGCAACTTTTATACCAGCATGTCGGTCAGATATTAACACAAGTCCCTCCCTCTGCGTAACGTAACGCCTCTAGCATTTTTGGTTAAATATAACTCAATTGTATTTGGCGGAGGAATTTGAAGCACAATAGTAAACATCACATGAGCATCGTTATCATTCCGTGCCGGGAATTCCACATAGTTGAATGACCCAACACCCAAAGTAAGTGGGTAATGATAAACTATGTTCAAGTTCTAATGTAAACAGTCAATTGACAAGGCTTCACATAAAGTAATATATAGCTCGTTAAAAGTAATCTTCTTATGAATTACAATTCCCCTCATTGAAGGTTGATCATAAGAAACTTCATTTGCACCGATTACGACATTACCATTCATGTAACATAAAACTACCATAGGTCTTTCCCCCATTTATCAGCCTACTAAACAATACACAACAATTTCAGAACTAGATCTAGAAATTCTACAAATTCAAAGTTAATAACTACAATTTCATAATATATCAACCCATTCATAAATAAAATCTTACAAATTAAGAGTTTAAACATCACATAATTGAGAAAATGCATCTAAAATTGAATGATTTCAAGAACCCAAAACACTTGAAATTCTAGGGTTTGAGAGAGATTAAAGAGAGATATTACAAAATTGATGGCATATATCCATACAACATTCATAAAAAAATGAATAATTTCAAGATTTGAAGAATAAATTTAAGAGATTAAAGGAGTTAGAAATATACTTAGGGTTTGAGAAGTTTTTGCTAGTAATTTGAAATATTGATATTTTTTTTTGTGAATGAGAGTGAGAGGGTGCAATGCCGACGAAATGATAGTAAACTCCAACCACAATCGATGATAAACGGTGGCGGGCTAAGGGGTTTCTTCTGTTCGCCTAAGCAACTCTCTTTTTTCTGTCTGTATGCGAGGAATATAAATGTATTGTTGAATGCGTCTTTTATAAATAGCCTTTCGCTATTAATGAAGGCGTCTTTTATAAAGACGCCTTCTACTTTTGTGAAGGTGTCTTTACAAAAGACGCATTCTATGTGGCCTCATTTATGACCACGCCAGCACGAAGACTTTTTTTGCAAAGATGTCTTCATCTTTTGCAACGACGCATTCGTCTTAACTGTACATTTCCACCTTACTTTTAGAATTTGTTTAAAAAATATAGTATTTTAATTATTATTATTCAAATATACTGTAGAATACTCAAAATTCCCTCTTTTTTATGGTGGGGTTTCATGTGGGGCAGAGATCCCCTGCAAAGGAACTCGATGGAGGATGGGAAATGGGCACTCTATTCGGGTCTTTAAGAATAGTTGGCTTTCGAGACCCAAATCTTTTCAGCCCTCTTGTACTTACCTCCATTTTCAGGACCTAAAAGTGGCAGATTTGTTGGATAACTCTAGGTTGAATTTAGAGCTCCTCTCTCAGATTATGCATGAAGAGGACAAGGAAGCTATTTGTGCAATCCCATTAACCGCAATTGGGGAGAAGATAGAATTATTTGGCACTATAACTCATCCATAATCTATACAGTCCTCAGTGGGTATAACTTGGGCATTGCTCACGATGACGTGGGTAGTTCTTCAGATATTAATCCTATGACATGGTGGTGGAAGAAGTTATGGTGTTTGAACTTGCCTAGTAAGGATAAGATCTTCATGTGGAAGTTCTCACATGACTTCATTCCCTCCTGGCTTAAGAAGAAAAATTTGCCAAAAGGGTGTTTGCCATTTTTTACGAGAAAATTGACACAATGATCCACGCCCTCTTCTTTTACCCGCTAACTAGTCTTCTATTTCCCCCTCTCAAATAAGAGAGATCCAACAAAGCAAAATGATGGATTTCATTAAAAAAAATATAAGTCCCTTAATACCAATCCTTTGACAAAAATAGTCCTTTTTGTGCCAGCGCTCCTGGTTTTACCGTAACAGATATTTGCATGATGAAAATATATGCATAGGAACTTTGATATTGATGTGGGATGAATTTTTTTTGGAAGAGTTTAACTCAGCAAATCTGATCAATTTTCCAACCTTGAAACCTCATTCTTCTCCGGAAAAGGTTTGGAAGAAATCTGCAGCAAGATCTACTAAGCTAAATGTTGATGGAGCTATCAGTTCGTAGGGAAGTAGTTTTGTTGGGGGTTCGATTAAGGACTATTCAGGTGAACTAATTGGGGCTTTCTCGCGTAACCTGATCGAATCCTTTTTGCATCTGCTCATTGAAGCTTTGGCTATCCTTGAGGAATTACGTTTTGCAAATGAAAATGGCTAGGTGATTAATACAGTGGAGTCTGGATTGCCTCCAAGCTATGAACGCCATTTTGTCATCCTTTTGTTTATCAGAAGTGGGGCTGATTTTTGCTTCTTGTAGATATCTCCTTTTAGTTCTTAAGTCTCTTTCTTGTAGGTTCATTCCTAGAACAGCAACCGAAAGAGCTCATAGACTTGCCCGTTTGGCTTTATAGTGGTTGGTCGGCATTGTTGGTTGAGGACTTGTCCCTCAATCATCCCTGACTTATTTTTTTTTCAATATTTGTAGTCGTTGTAGCTTTTCTGCTACCTTTAAAAAAAGTATTGAAGTTTTTTAACTTGTACTCATCTTGGAATGCACAGACCTTTGACAAAAAGTTTCATGAATGGACTTCAGGTAATTCAAGATGCAACTAAATTTCTCAGCTCGATAACCTCATGAGCTAAATTAGAGATTCAACTCAAGATGTTCGGATCTACGACTTATCCTAAGATCTTTCCTCAACTACTATACTAATTGTCACATGGCTTAAACCTCAACAATTTCCACCACCGTGATGAGACTAAGTCACTCACTTAATCAGCCAACCAACAAACAAGCACACAATAGTATGCGCAGCACACACAAACACATAATCTATCACGAATAGACACAACAACACTTACATGAAGAACCCCTCCCAACCTTTTTCTTATTACTCAAATAAAGGAAACAACACTCAACACATTGATGGATCACCACAAGCACTTATGATGTGTTTGGTGTCTCACCAGGCTATAAGTATCAAACTTGTGGTACTTGACACCCCCAACTACAGCTAAGGTTGCTGGCACCTACCAGCATTGGCCATATGTTGGTGCCAACTAGCACATGTGATCCTGGCTAAATATAGAAGACAACCCAACTCATAGGAGAAAGTTATATGCGCATGGGAGTTGTGTAATTGTCATGCCTTGCTGTCAAGTCTTAAAGTCCACTATGTGTCATAGATGGTTTTTGCTCAAAGCCATTGTAGAAATGATGAACCTTTTAGTTCTGATCTTAAAAGGAAAGATGATGAGCCTCTTGGTTCTGATTTCTTATTGAAAAAATGCTGCCTGTTTACAATGAGGAAGGATGTATATATACAAATAATTCTAACGGTTGCCTATGATCTCCAATGGATGCCTACTGAAGCCTGAAATCATTTTTACCAGAAATGGTTAGACACCCACTGTGTTTGGTGAAAGTCTCTGTCTGCTTCCCTCTTTTGCCTATGATGAAGATTTCCTTCTGAGGCTGCTTTTTTTGCTTCTCTTTCTTCAACACCCCCCTCAAGTTGGGTTCGTATAGGTTGATCGAGCCCAACTTGTTAAGTATTCTTTGGAGGTTATTTTTGTCAAGGGCTTTGGTGAAGATGTCAGCTAGCTGGTCTTCACTACGTACAAAAGGAATGGCGATTTCTCCCGACTGTACCTTCTCTCTTATGAAGTAACAGTTCACTTCAATGTGTTTGGTTCTCTCGTGGAAAACGGGTTCATTGCAATATGACATGCTGCTTGGTTGTCACAATGCATCTCTATCGGTTTTCTTATCTCGACCTTCGTGTCTTGAAGGAGATGTCTAATCCATGTGAGTTCACTAGCAGTGGAGGTCATGGCTCTGTATTCTGCCTCTGCACTTGACCTTGCTACAACAATTTGTTTCTTGCTCTTCCAGGTTACTAGATTTCCACCTACAAAGACACAGACGCCAGTTGTAGATTTTCTATCATAACTACCTGCCCAGTCTGCATCGGTGTATCCAACTACGGAGTTTGCCCCAGTTCTCTTCATCAATATCCCTTGACTGGGTGTTCCTTTAAGGTATCTGAGTATCCTTTATGCGGCTGCCTGGTGATTTGTGCAGGGTGCATGCATGAATTGACTGATAACGCTAACTGCAAAAGTGATAACTTATCTTGTAATCGTTAGATAAATTAGTTTTCCTACTAATCTCTGATATTGGCCTATATCAATTATTGGTTTGCTATCATTCAGTCCTATTTTCATGTTGGTTTCCATTGGTGTGCTAGCAGGTTTTGCCCCTATCATGCATGTTTCTTTTAACAAGTCTAAGATATATTTTCTTTGAGATAGAAACAATCCCTTTTTCGAGTGAGCTATTTCTATCCCTAGGAAGTACTTCAGTTTTCCTAGATCTTTAATATCAAACTCTCCTTTTAGAAATTGTTGAACACTTCATATTTCATCGTGGTTATTTCCGGTGATGATAATGTCATCTACGTAGACTAAAACGATGGTAGTGGAGTTGTTCGTGTGTTTGACGAACATAGATGAGTCAATAGAGCTTTTGACAAAGTTAATTTTTAAAAGAGACAAGCTTAATTTTTCATATCATGCCCTTGGTGACTGTTTCAGGCCGTAGATAGCCTTCTTTAATCTACATACTATGGATGGGTGCGTTGCTTTCTCGTGTCCTGGAGGAAGGGACATATATACTTCTTCTTCCAGATTTCCTTGGAGGAATGCATTTTTTACATCCATTTGATATAGTTCCCAGCTAAGGTTGGTGGCAACGGATAGTAACACTCGAATCATGTTCAATTTTGCTACTGGAGTGAACGTTTCCTGGTAATCTACTCCATATGTCTGAGTAAAGCCCTTGGCGACTAGTCGGGTTTTATATCCTTTGATAGTGCCGTTGCTGTTGTATTTGGTCTTGTAGACCCATTTACATCCTACAGGTTTCTTTCCATTGGGTAGTGGGATTATATCCCAAGTGTCATTCTTTTCCAAGGCTAGAAGTTCTTCATTCATCGCCTTTCTCCATTTGGGATCGAGTTGGGCTTCTTGATAGGTCTTTGGCTCAACTGTTTCATCAATTTTGCCCAAGTATGCCATGTGGATGTTAGAGACTTTATCGTAAGATAGGAAATTTTGGATAGGGTATAGAACTTGATGGGACACGTAGTCTTTTAATCTTGCTGGGGATTGAGTTTGCCTTGTTGACCTTCTTATGATTACTGCTTCTTCAGTGACAACTGCCTCATCAGTTGCTCCCCCTGAGGTAGTTGTCTCAGGTGTGGTTGATACGGTATCCTGTTCCTGTCTTATGATATCGGAGGAAATAATATTGTTAGGTAGCGGAAACGTTTGGTGGTGGTTATGGTTGTCGGGGTCCTTTGGGTAATAGGATTCTAGTTCTAAAAATTGTACATCACGCGAGATGTAGAGTTTATGGTTTATTGGGTCGTAGCACTTATACCCATTTTCTCAGCGGAATACCCAAAAAATAGAGTTTTGACTGAGGTTTTGTCCAATTTTTCAAGTCTTGGAATGTGTACGAAGCATGTACATCCGAATACTCGTATGTGATCAAGGTTAATTTTCCTACCCTTGAGAATTTCTAGAGGGCTTTTCAGATGAAATTTTACACTGGGTAATCGATGATGAGGTGGGTCGCGACCCGTGACCCGCTCCACTGAAACCCTCGGTATAAAAGGGAAATGTCTTCGCGGAGCCCCCTCGCTCGTCACTCTTCGCGCAGCTCCCTCGCTTGTTCTGGAACTTTCTCTGGTTCTGCCGGAGATGAGGGTGCAGGTTCCAGCACCGGTCGTGGGTGTGCCCTTCTTTTCGGCAGTGGCTGCATTTCACCGGCTCGCCTGGCTGTCCGCGGTGCCTTCCCCCTTCCTTAGGGTTAGGGTTTCGGAGGGAGCCGTGGGTCGCCATGGCTAGTGCCTCCACCTTGTCATCTCTGATACTCATTACTCGTCGCCTGGTTTCTTCTCTTTGAACCATGGATGAGACCGTGGCAAAAGTTGGCTTCTCTGTCGACATCAAGATCTGAGCCCGGAACGCTTTGTAGCTTGAGTCGAGAGCCGTCAAGAAATGGAAAACCATATCCTGCTCAGCCCGCTCTTGGAGTTCCTTCAGGTCAATGGTCATCGGTCTCAGAATTTCAAGTTCTTTGAACTTAGATTTTAAAAACCAGGTTAACTCCGGTACTGATCTGTCCCCCTGTTTTGCTTGGGAGATCTCTCGTTTAAGTTCAAAGACTTGCGCGAAATTGTTTTGTTCACAATAGTTGCTCCGGATTTCTTCCCAGAGTTCATGTCATGTTTCACAAAAACAAAAGTTTTCACTGAGTTTTGGGTCTATTGAATTAGTTATCCAGGTCATTACCTGGCTGTCCATGATGTCTCATTCCTCTGAGTTTCGGTCTGGTCTTGGCTTACTGCCGTCCATGAAACCCAGTCTGTCTCTTCCTTTCAGGCTCACCCGAGCCGCCCTGGCCCACGGTATGTAGTTGTGGCCAGTGAGCAGGATGGAGGTCAGTCTGGGATTGGTGTCATGGTGGTGAAGCTGGCCGGAGGTTGATGGTTCTGCCATATGTGTTGGTTCTCAGAATCACTGCTCTGATACTATGTAGAAATGATGAACCTTTTGGTTCTGGTCTTAAAAGGAAAGATGATGAGCCTCTTGGTTCTGATTTTTTATTGAAAAAATGCTGCCTGTTTACAATGAGGAAGGATGTATATATACAAATAATTCTAACGGTTGCCTATGATCTCCTATGATCTCCAACGGATGCCTACTGAAACCTGAAATCATTTTTTACCAGAAATGGTTAGACACCCACTGTGTTTGGTGAAAGTCTCTGTTCTACTTCCCTCTTTTGCCTATGATGAAGATTTCCTTCTGAGGCTGCAACTTTTGCTTCTCTTTCTTCAACAGCCATTATGACTGCATCAATGACCTTGATGAATAATCGCCCATAACTGCTCTCGTGCATGTAACTCCCAATGCACATGCACTTGCACCCCACTGTGCATCAACGAAGTCATGTGCTTGCTCCCACACGCCTCAAGCTCCCCGCGCTTGTGTGCGCACACACAACTTCTCATTGAATGATTGTCTCACATGCGCATGCATGCCATGATGTTTCCCTACCTGCGCGCATCACACTGAGCGCTATGTACAATGCGTGTTGTCATGTGCCATTGCTGTGCCCATTACCCATGCGCGCACGCCCAACCCCCTCACGCATGTCACTTGCAGAACCTACAAGTCCCTTGCGCGCTGAGTCACCTCCTCGTGTCGTGCCATTCACTGAGCATGCTGAGCTACGCTCATACCACGCCACCTTGCATGTTAGGTTGCGACGCCATGTCATGTTGTACCTTGCCTTGCTCACTGAGCAGTGCGCCACCACATGCGCACCCCCACTTGGCCTTAACATGGTCCAAGGCTAAGCCATGGCTTGGTGTTTTTCTAACTCAATGTCAAAGGTCAAAATAACCTAAAAAGCACCGACACTTCTATTTATGTATAGTGTTGGTGTCAGATATCAACATGCTTCAACTCGTGTTCCACACGTCAAAATCGTATCTGAATTTTTATTTTTATTTTTTTACCGTCAGACACGCCAGGCATGTTCCTGACGCATGTCGACATCTTTTAGACATGTTTTTGGAAATCTTTTTAAATAATAATATATAAAGGATATAAAATAAAATGAATAATTTTTAAACTTATAAATTAAGATAGAGTAAGGGGTGGAAATAGAGAAGAAAGAAAGTTAGGTTTTAAAATATATTAAATTTAAAATTATATAAAATTAGATTTTTTTTATTGCCAGAACCCTTAAACTTTAAACTTTCTAAAATAAAAACTCGCTCCATTAATCGGTGGCATCTCCAACTAGTGAGTTATTTTAATTTATCTTTTTTATATGATTGATACTGTAGTTAGTTTTTATGCAAATATATATTTTCATACTTATAAATAGCATTATACGTATATATATAATGTATCACAGTATCTTACTGTAAAAAAATGACATGTCAACATGTCCGTATCATGTCGTGTATCGGTATCCGTACTTCTTAGGGTCTAACACTAACACTCTTGGGGTTTAAATGAAAAATTACTACGGATTGATTATTACTGGCCAACAATGGAGGCAAATACATTAGAATTTGCCAAAAAAATGCAATGCTTGTCAGACTTTGGGAAATGCCATTCATGCACCATAAGTGCCCTCACATCCAATTGAAGACCCATGGCCTTTTCAGACTTGGGCGTTGTATTTCATTGGTCCGATATCCCCATCTTCAAGAGGAAGCATTTGGATCTTAACTGCTACAGACTGTTACACCTAGTGGGTAGAAGCTATACCATTGAAGAAAGCTAAAGGGAACAAATGTACAATTTCATCAAGGAATACATAATATGTCGCTTCGGTATACCAAGATGTATCATTTCAAACAATGACACTGCATTTACAAGCAGGGTTGTGGCTCAATTGTTTGAATCATATGATATCCGCCATGACAGGTCCACACCTTATTACCCGAAGGGTAATGGTCAAGCTGAATCTACTAACAATACTTTGCTTTGGATACTTAGTTGAATGGTCCACGATGCACAAAATACTTGGCATGAGCTCTTACCTCTTGCATTATGGGCCTATCAAACCTCAAAGTGATCACCAACACAAGCCACCCCCTTTGCACTAGTATACGGATGTGAAGCAGTTATCCCGGCAGATGTAGTTGTACCATCGGCAAGGTTATCATCCTTGGTAAATGTCGAGCACTCTACACAACTTGGCGACTTAGAAGAGATGGATGAAAGAAGAGATAGAACAAGAGAAAATATTCAAATGTATCAGGAACACATGGGGAAGGCTTATAACAAAATAGTAAGACCTCGAACATTCAGTGTATGAGACTTGGTATTAAAGGCGACTGATCATATCATGTGGGGTGTGCGTGCTCAGAAATTTGCGCCTCAACGGGAAGGGCCTTATGAAATTATCTTCATCTCTGAGAGTGGATATTGTCATTTCGCTAATCCAAGGACTCATCAACCCTTGTCATCACCTATAAACTTTAAGTTTATCAAGAAATATCATTCATGAGGAGAGAATCGTCTATGAAGACTTTTTGTTGTTGTTACAAAAGCAGTTAGAAGAATCTGTAATTAGTTTGTTTACTTGTAATAAAGTTATTCTGGATGACCAAAATTTACAATCAGAGTTCTTAGAACACTCTTCTAATAAAATGAAAGAATTTTTTTTCTGTGTTTATGATATTAAGCAACACTAAACATATTTGTCATAGATTGTTTAACATTGTGTTTGTCACTTCGCCAGATATGCTTGTGATAATGATAAACTATAATGCGGTGTATGTTAGGACTCAAAATTTCTCATCTCTAAGTTTTCTGGTACAGGTCACTTGGAATGAATATTTCACATCCCCAAGTATGTCCGTGCTAATTACAAATTATCATGAGATGTAGGCTAGGATTGGACGTTTCCCATCTCTAAGTTGCCTAGTATAGGTCACTTGGAATGAATATTTCACTTCGCCACGTATGCCTGTGGTAATGACAAACTATCATGCGGTGTATGATGGGACTGAAGGTTTCTCATATCTAAGTTGCCTGGTACAGGTCACTTGGAATGAATATTTCACTTCGCCAAGTATGCCAGTGGTAATGACAAATTATCATGAGGTGTAGGTTGGGACTAGACATTTATCATCTCTAAGTTGCCTGGTATAGGTCACTTGGAATGAATATTTCACTTCGTCAGGTACGCCCGTGGTAATGACAAATTATCATGAGGTGTGGGTTGGGACTGGATGTTTCTCATCTCTAAGTTGCTTGTCGTAGGTCACTCAGAATGAGTATTTCACTTTGCTAGGTACACTCGGGGTAATGATAAATTATCATGCGGTGTATGCTGGGTCTGGACGTTTCTCACATCTAAGTTGTCGGTTACAGGTGACTTAGAATGAGTATTTCTCTTCGCCAAATACACCTGTGGTAATGATAAATTATCATGCGGTGTATGCTAGGTCTGGATGTTTCTCATCTCTAAGTTTCCTGTTAGAGTTCACTTAGAATGAGTATCTCACTTCGCCAAGTACGCCCGTGGTAACGACAAATTATCATGCGGTATATGTTGGGTCTAGACGTTTCTCATCTCTAAGTTGCCTGTTACAGGTTACTCAGAATGAGTATTTCACTTCGCTAGGTATGCCCATGGTAACGATAAATTATCATGCGGTGTATGATGGGTCTGGACATTTCTCATCTCTAATTTCCCTATTACAGGTCACTGAGAATGAGTATTTCACTTCGCCAGGTACGTCCGTGGTAACGACAAATTATCATGCGGTGTATGCTGGGTCTGGACATTTTTCATCTCTAAGTTGTCTGTTACAGGTCACCTAGAATGAGTATTTCACTTCACTAGGTACGCCCATGGTAACGATAAATTATCATGCAGTGTATGCTGGGTCTGGATGTTTCTCATCTCTAAGTTTTCTATTACAGGTCACTTAGAATGATTATTTCACTTCACCAGGTACGCCCGTGGTAACGACAAATTATTATGCAGTGTATGCTGGGTCTGGACGCTTCTCATCTCTAAGTTACTTGTTAGAGATTCACTTATAATGAGTATCTCACTTCGCCAAGTATGCCTGTGGTAACGATAAATTATCATGCAGTGTATGTTGGGTCTAGACGTTTCTCATCTCTAAGTTGCCTGTTACAGGTCACTCAGAATGAGTATTTCACTTCGCTAGGTACGCCCGTGGTAATGACAAATTATCATGCGGTGTATGATGGGTCTGGACGTTTCTCATCTCTAAGTTGCCTGTTACAGGTTACTCAGAATGAGTATTTCACTTCGCTAGGTATGCCCGTGGTAACGAAAAATTATCATGCGGTGTATGATGGGTCTGGACATTTCTCATCTCTAAGTTCCCTATTATAGGTAACTTAGAATGAGTATTTCACTTCGCCAGGTACGCCCGTGGTAACTACAAATTATCATGCGGTGTATGCTGGGTCTGGACATTTTTCATCTCTAAGTTATCTGTTACAGGTCACCTAGAATGAGTATTTCACTTCACCAGGTACGCCCGTGGTAACGACAAATTATTATGCGGTGTATGTCGGGTCTGGACACTTCTCATCTCTAAGTTATATGTTACAGGTCACTTAGAATGAGTATTTCACTTTGCAAAGTATGGTTGTGGTAATGATAAATTATCACGAGGTCTATGCTGGGACTAGATGATTCTCATCTCTAAGTTGGCTATTACAGGTCACTTAGAATGAGTATTTCACTTCGCCAAATATGCCTATGGTAATGAAAAATTATCACAAGGCCTATGCTGGGACTGGACGCTTCTCATCTCTAAGTGTGCTCGCGATGGTCACTTGGAACGGATATTTCACTTCGCCAGGTATGCATGTCATAATGACAAATTATCATAAGGTATATGCTGGGACTAGACGATTCTTATCTCTAAGTCTACCCATCACATGTCATTTGGAATAAGGGTGTCACTTTTCCACGAACACTTGTAGTAATTATAGTGTGCATGTAAAATAATCACTCATTGATGCACTATGGAAAATAACTCAGAATATCACTTGACACTATTCACATGATGTTTTTATGTTTTATTTGATGATCGTTTCATCGTCCTCATATGATATTTGATATTATTATTTTGATGTTATCACATGCTGACACCAATCCACTATATGCGCCTTGATGTTATGTAAAATAATCACTCATTGATTCATCATGGAAAATAACGCAGAATATCACTCGACACTATCGATTATGTTTTACTTGATGATTGTTTCATCGTCCTCATATGATATTTGATATTATGATTTTGATGTTATCACATGCTGACACCAATCCACTATATGCGCCTTGATGTTATCATATATTATCATAGATGTCATTACTTGATGTTATTGTTTACTGATATAACTGAAATTCTTATATAATGCTACTTACAATTACGAAACTTTGCTGCTTTCACGAATTCTCCTCCAAAAGTGAAACTTGACTATTGAAACATGATTCATTAAAAGGAGAGAAATTGCTGAAACTTTAAATTAGTTGGTAGGCATTTTGCCATTAGGCCAACATATGAAAATATCTATGATCTTTCAAGTGTGGCCATGACGGGTGGTTTGGTTTAAATGTTTACACATACATATGTGCCTTTCTTAGGTAATTTTACTATGCTTTCATGCATATATGCACCTTCTTAGGCAGTATCATGCAAGTTTTTATGCATTTGTGCCTTCAAAGGGTGAATCATTTGAGGATGATACTTCAGATAATATTATTTTCTTTACTTTGGGAAGTTTCGCCCACACTATTATATTTATCATTGAAAGTGCATATATGCTTACGTATTTGGAAAACTTTCCAAATAACATCACATAATATGATTTTATCTCCACTAGTAGAGGATATAACCACATTGTTAAACATTATCATTCGCATGCAAGTAAATTGACTATGATGTATACCTACTTGATTTTATCAATATACATATCACATGGAAATGCAAAAATATTACAAACATGCACTTGTTACATCTATTGTCGTATATATCTAGTTGTACTAACATCATTTTTTGGAAGTTCATGTTTCTCCTTAAACATTATGGCATATGGTCCTGACATGCGTACTTAGTTATATCTCGATGAGTTTCGCCCCGGGGCTATAGCAACAAAAATGACCTTACATGACAGATTTAGTGGAAAAACATTCATGATCAAAGTCGAACATCTCACAATTCGATGGTTCATCAAGAAAGATTACAACACACGCCGAGACAATGTACAAATTCACCTACTATTCATTCTAACTTGTACAGGGGGCTAAATGTATATGATGGTTGACCGTTATGACTTTGACTCGCCGATGTGGTACATGTCGTTCCTATGAATTAATGTCATGTGTCAGCTTGGACTTTTCGATATGATTGTCGAATCCACGCCAACGACCGACGAACATAAAATGTTTATTGTATTATTTATTCTTCTATGTAATCACTCATATCCTTGTAACCACTAAGTCAAGTGACAAAAACTTAAATAGATCTTTTGCATGGGAACACATCTGGGAGATGTGGTCTGGTAGGATTTAGACAATATTTACTATACTGGAAAGTATATCCCTTCACCAGTATGGCCTCTTTCAGGACTATGGATGTGCCGTCATCCCATTGCGGGAAGAGACTTAGTTGTTAGGATCTCCTTCGAGAGGGGTCCCGAACGAATGCTGCCTATCTCATAATTGTGGTGGGTCCACAATTTATAATTATGACAAATGATGATTGGACGTTGCCACCTCAATGAGTTTGTTGATGTATCATTACGTAGGGTCCACTGCCAATTAGACACTAGATTAATTAGAGTGGACCTCACATGGAAGCTTCTCTATAAATAGAGATCTTCCTTTCATTGTAAATAACTTTTGATACTTTTGACACTTAGTAGACTTGGAGAATTCTCTCTGAATTCCTCCTCCCAAGAGTATTTTGTCACCATCCATAAGTTGTCTCAAAGTGCTCGTCCTTCACCATTCATATCTCAACCTCCGTGACTAGATCACACTTGTAACTACATCTCACGTGACGTCACGATCACACCCCATTAGCTCCTGAACAGTTTTCTACCTTTTCTACCTTTAGTTTCAATTCTCAGTGGTTTTCCTTCGAGTTTTTAATATGTTCCTTGCTTTAGAGCTCCCTAGATCGTTCTATCCTTAGCAGTATGGAAGACAGTTTAGAGGAGATCTTAGAGACGTTTCACTTTCGGGTGATGAAGCATTGAAGGTTGAGATTGAAGAACTTTTTAGTTCAATTGAAATTGATATAAAGCAAACTAAGCCTTCTTGGGAAGTAATTAACTGTTAAGAAGTTCAATAAAGTTGGTGTAAGAGACAACCTTATTCGTGTTTGGGGTGTTGATGATGATATTAAGTTTGTTGAAGTTGAATACAATATTTTCTAGATTTTTTTTTCAGAACGAGAGTTCCTTATTCTTTGTTCTGGAGAATAGTTCGTGGCTTTTTAACAACCAGCTTTTTGCTCTTAGACAGTGGGAACGTGGTATGAACCTTAAATCTCTGGTCTTCTCTCATTCTTGGTTCTGGGTCCAGGCTCATAGACTCCCCATTGAATGCAAGGGGAAAGGTGTAGGTTCCTTAAGCATCATATTGGCAATGTGTTGGAGGTGGATGAAGGCTTCTCGTGGGATGGTGTGGAACAAAAGAGATTTATTAGAATCAAGGTAGAAGTGGACCTCACTAAACCACTTCTGAGAGGTATGATCCTCAATAATTCGGGATTAAGGGTCTGGGTAAGCTTCAAATATGAACGCCTTCCTAGGTTATGTTTCTACTGTGGGAGGATAGGTCATGAAGAAATCCATTGTTGGGAGAAACTCTCGGACATGAAAAATGGAACACGTAGGGATCACAAATATGGAGAATGGCTTAAGTCGCAGACAACTTTGGGAAAGAGGAAAAACTTTGAAAACAATAAGGAGTTTTCGGCGTCGAGTTCAAACGATAAGGGGGAAGAAACCTCCCCCTTCCAACCATAAAAAATGAGCAAGGTGCAGGAAGTTGAGTTGATGGCTGACGTAGGTGGTGAAGACAGTGGTTACCACCAGCAGAGTGTGGAGGATCAGTTAGAGGTTCCCTCCCCAAATCATGGGCAAATGGTTGGAGAAGATTTTTTCCGTACAAAACTAAAATCAAATTCGATGGCTAGGATGGAAAGTAGCCATAATAAAGATGTTATCATAGGAAATCAGGGGATGATGGCCAGATCCTACAAGATTTAGAGGTGGGGCTGGGTAGTGGTGGGGAAAAATCTAATGAGGTGGGGTCAAATGCCTACTAGTCAATTGTGTTTTGATGGCTGTTTCAGGTTTTTAGAAAAAAAAACTGAACGTTTCAGATATTTCGGTGTTCCGTTTCGAAAAAAATTTCAGACATATAAAAATAATATTATAATTTTTTTTATAAATAACTAGTCAAATACAAATATTTTCATTGACAAACTTCTTTATTTTGAGGACTTGTAGTTAATTCTAAGTATTCTGATTTATTTAAAAGCGTGAGCGTAATTCTTCACATGAAAAAGTAACAAATCGATATACAAATCACCCAATTAATCTAAAAATAATTTCTCATATATTTAAATTCATAATATAAACAAATAACACATTTAATCTACACAAGTTACACATTCTAAAAAATAATTGTAGAAAAAAACTTATCCAATTATAGAAGACTATCTTATATTAAATTATAAAATTATTATGGAATAAAAATGAAATAAAAAAATTACTATTGAACAAAATTGAAGTGAAATAATAAGTTGAATGCCATGAGATTTGAACCTTGTAGGGGAGAGAAATTCAATTGTCTTAATTTGTTGATTAACTGCATTGTTGTTAAAAAAAGTTATCTTCCTTAATATTTACTATAGTTTTGGAAAGGAAGGCCAGTTCCGGCCTAGATGTCATATCACCCGTTTTGGGTGAAATGGACATATTCCGTTTTGATCGGAATTGACCAGATTTTTAGCTAAAAAATTTACTACCCCCAATTCGTTCTGTCCCCGTGCCGGAATCGAAATGTTCCGACTATTCTGACCGAAACCGAACGGATTTTGCTACTATGATAAAATGCTAATTGATGTTCGTGTATTAGACGATTCAACAAAAATTGGGTTGGATAATGGAAAAAATCCAGTTGGGTCTCATGATCCCTTCTCCCTAGTGCCTATATTAAATAGGATGTCTAATAAATCGGATGGGAGGGCCATTAAAAGGAAAAATCCCTCCAAGCCGCTAATAAACAGAATCATTAGTGGAGCCAATACGTCTATTTCCTTAAGCACAGTAGCGATAGAATTTAGCCCAAGCCATAAACAGGTTGATCCAAAGAAAAAGAGAGTTAAAAACATTTTTCACGAAATGGTGGAGGTAGCTAACCCCGAACGACCCTATGGCGATCAATGAACCTTCTCTTCTGAAATTATCAGGGTGTGAATAGCTCTCAGATAATTCATAATCTAAAGAAACTCATTCAATTTTCACTCTCTGGAGATGGTTATGCTTGTGGAAATTAAAAATAAAAGTAAGTTTATGGAAAAAATTCGTTGTAAAATGGGTATGAGATTTCATTTATCCGGTGGCCCCGTACGCCTAAGTGGTGGGAAGACCTTGTTCTGGAAATGAGGAGAATGCAGTGACCATTGCCAAATATGGGCAATTATGTTAGAATATCTCTATTAAATAGCGTGTAATAATAATTATTTATTTGTATTTAATTATTTCTCAGGTATTTGTATTACTGATTTTTTTATGAATAGATTGAAAGTTTTATTTTAAATTAAAACGTGTTTATAAATTACTCAAATCCTGAAACTATTGTCAACGAAAGAAGAGTGAAGACAAAAGCGTCTCCAGACGAACTCTACTGAAATAGTTCAGAATGATATTCACAGTTTTAGGATCGGCAGGACAATCGAGTCAGATTACGACTGTTAGGTTGAACCGTTGAATGTCAGTCTTGGGGCATAAGAATGGAGACTCAAATGGTTAACCCAGACATGTTATGAATATATTAAATAGGCCGATAACAAATTTGTTTAGAGCCCAAAACCGTTTAACAAACTCTAAATCTAATTGTTACACCTTAAGGGTATTTTCATAATTACCTTAATCATGAGCTGAATACGTAACTTGACTTGGTTAGTTGCAATCTTTGATGTCAAACGAGTGAGTTCGAATTGACGGGCAATATCTCGACTGTTGAGATTGTAATTCAATTACGTAGGAGTTGCGTGATTCATGTATATGGACATTTGTGGCTGGATTACGAAAGTAACAATATCACCTTATACTTATTATTGATGGGTATGTGAATAAATTAACTGAATAATTATTCGATAAAATGAGTCATGGAATAAAACTTGTGAATTCTACGAGGCAGTTCACTATAATGTGTTTCTTATTCACAGTCAATAAAAAAATTAAGGAAATAATAACAAGAGGGATAAAATAGTAATTATACATTCCACTCTTGTTACTGATATTCACGATGTGTATCATGTTAAAAAATTCTGTGGACCGTGAAAATAAATAGAATTTATTTATACCAACAGAAAATATAGGACGTATGAATCGAGAGTTGATTCGGCATCAAACCTATAGTGGAGTCGTATGATGTTAGGATTAAATATGTCAGAAATTTAGGGGATAGATTCATCGGGTATTTGAAACCTAAGGTTTGTTCATATGGGTCCGTTTCGGCTTAGAAATAGCTTAGAGAACAGGAATAGAAAATGAACTAAGATAGACCAAAATGTATTTTGGTGCCAAATCATATTTCCTACACCTATATATGATAAGTGATGTCACTTAAGTTAGTTAAGTGTAATTGTTGTATTGAATTACTTATTTATTATTTTTTAATTATTAGATAATTAGTTAAATAAAATAAATAAATAAATTGATAATGATCAATTGCATTGATGAATTTTGATACAACTAAAACTCTTGGAGATCATGTAATTTTCGGCAATAATAGATAATTAGGAAAATTTTCAAAAATTTTATAATATATGAGTATATTTGTAAATACTGAAAATCATCATTTGATAAATATTTAATACCAATTTGATTGCAAAGGGATAATGATGATAAGATACAATTGTTGTTGTCAACACGCCAAAAAAGGAAGAGAAAAACGTTTTCTCCTCTAACTACTGCTGCCGCCGAAATTAATCTGAATCGTTTTGAGAGCACACACTCATATTCCTCATAAAAATTCTCTGAGATATATTTTTAAAATTAACGGGTGGTTGTTGGTGGACTAATTCATAAATCGTTCGTGAAAGATTAAGTTTGTGATTTTAATCTTAAAGCTTGAAGAACACGAAGAACGTTCGAGAGAGTTCCACCAGTTCAGAAATTCTTCGATACAGAATAAATGTGAAAAATCATTTTTCTTTAATCTATTCGCTTTAATATCGTATATGCATGATCAAACTAAAATTGATTTTAAATTATTTAACTCGAAATTTTTTTGATATTCAACTCACGAACCGTTCAAGGTTCAAATCTAATATTTTTAATTTTAAAATCGATCGATGCTAATAAATTTTCATAGAGGCGGTGATTAATGACTTGAACAGAAATATTTATTGACGTTTCCTTGGTGTATATGCTAGCACTAATAGGGAATTGAGAGGCAAGCAATTTAGTTCTTTACGGGACATAATCTTGTCCGCTGGCCAACCTAGTTTATAATGGGCGATTTTAATACGATTTCAAATAGTTCTGAAAAATCTGGCGGCAACTTGGCGGACTAGACTATGATGGATCAATTCAAAGATTTTATTAGTGAGGTTGGACTCTTGGACCTGGGATATTCTAGGCTGAACTTCACATGGATCAACAGAAGAGGTTCAACTGGGGTCATCAAAGAGCGCCTGGACAGATGTCTAGCTAACCAGGTCTTAGTTAGCATCCTACATTGATGCCCACATTCCTTCTACTGGATCAGATCACGTCGCCTTATTACTTAACTTGAGTCGTTCCTTCAACAATTGGAAACCCATATTTAGATATGACAGAAGGTGGGCTAACTATGAAAAGTGTAGGGAAGCCATCATCAGGTCGTGGAAGTTAGAGGGGAAAAATCAAACGGAGAAAAGCATCTCGAGGAGGGTAGCTTCGGTTAGACACAGTATCCTTCAATTGAGGAATAATGAAGGAAGAGCTAATTCGCATAAACTGGAAGCTGATCTCACAAGAGAGCTAGATGCTCTTTACGGGTTTGCTACTCCGGATCTGTAAAAATGAAAGGAGCTTGAATTTCAACTGATTCAGGCTACGATGGATGAGGATCTGTACTGGAAGGACCTGGCAAGAGCGGAATGGCTTACATCAGGCGACAAAAACACGAAATTTTTCCATGCCAAGGTTCAATGGCATAGACGGATCAATTGCATTCATGAGATTCTAGATGGGTCTCAAACCACAACGGCATGAGGGGAATTGCAACTCGATATTTTAGGCAACTCATCAAATCTTCCAACTCGATTGATGCTTTGGAGGTAATTCCCCCACATACCCTCTCGCATTTCTGAAGATGACTGCGTTATTCAGAGTCATTTATCTAAGAAAGAATTTTGTGATGATCTTAATGAGATTAACCCTACGAAAGCCCTGGGTCCGGACAGATTTAATGCGGGATTTTTTCACCAATTTAGAGACATTGTCCATGAGTACTTATTTGATATAGTTCTGAAATTTTTTAATAATTCTATTTTGCCATCTGAGATTAATGAAACTCTGATCATGTTAATCCCCAAAATCCATAATCCTAGAACCATGGCTTACTTTAGGCTATAAGTTTGTGCCATGTTACCTATAAAATTATATCTAAAGTCCTAACTAATAGACTTCGGATCTGTGATGGATGAAATTGTGAACCCTGCCCAAGGAGCTTTTATTCCAGAGCGATTTATAGGGGATAATATCCTTTTGGCCCATGAGATTTTGCACTCTTTGAGGACTAGGTGGGGGAAAGGTAGGAAAGAGGCTGCCACCATTAAATTCGATATGTCAAAGGCCTATGACCAGATTGAATGGACTTTTGTTATTTCAGTTCTTAAGAAGATGGGATTTTCTGATAAATGACGCAACTGGGTTTTTTCCTGCATTTCTTCTGTTTCGTTTAGAATTTTAATTAATGGTGACACTTCAGATATTGTGGTCCCTGAGAGGGGATTGAGACAAGGCGACCCCTTGTCGCACTTCCTGTTTGTTCTTTGTGCAGAGGCTCTCTCAACACTCCTCTCTGAGGCAGAAAATGCAGGTTGTATTCATGAGTTTAAACCAGGGGTTACGGGACCCTCTATTTCGCACATTTTTTTCGTGGATGATTCCATCTTATTTTGTAGGGCTTCTGAAGAAGAATTTATTGCTATGTTTGATATTTTAACAAGATATTGTCAAGCTTCAGGTTAGAGAATTAATTTTGTAAAGGGTGGTATTGTCCTTAGCCGGAATGTCCCAATTAGCACCAAGAATGTTTTGGCCAGGATTCTTCATGTACGCCCAAGGAGATGGCCTAGGGAAATACCTAGGGCTTGAATCAAACTTTGGCTTGGCAAAAACAATCATCTTCAATGATGTTAAGGAGAAAGTTTTGGGCAAGATTAATGGGTGGTCTGAAAAATTCATTTCCCCAGCAGGAAGAGAGATTCTCATCGAGGTGGTTGCTCAAGCTATCTCGTGCTATGCGATGTCCTATTTCAAACTCCCTCTAACCTTGCTAGACGACCTACACACTCAGCTAGCTAAATATTGGTGGTCTTCCTCCCCTAACAAGGGAGGTATCACATGGGCTTCATGGAAGAATCTGACCTCCCCTAAGAATGTGGTGGTATGGCTTTTCGAGATCTTAGTTGCTTTAATTTAGCCATGCTAGCTAAGCAAGGGTGGAAAATTTTGTCGTCCCCTGCCTCGCTCATTGCTCTGTTTCTTAAGGCAAAGTACTTTAGAGACGGCTGTTTCTTTATTGCTAGCTTGGGTTACAGGACATCTTGGGGGTGGAGGAGCTTACTAAAAGTGAGGAATATTTTGGTTTATGGTGCTAGATGGAGAGTGGGGAATGGGGCTTCGACTAACATTTGTCTTGATCCTTGGATTCCTAGGCCAAATCATTTCAGGGTTCTATCACCTCCCTCACCGAATCTGAACAAGGCGAGTGAGCTTATAGATGGAACTTATAGATGGAAATCATCGTTGGGATATAGCTCTCCTTAATCAGTATTTTATCCAAGAGGATGTGAATGAAATTTGCAAGATCCCCATTAACCATTTCAGGTGTGAGGATGCTTTTATATGGCGCTATTATAAAGACGGGCGATACTCGATAAAATCAGGGTATAAACTTGCAATGACCCTTTCTTCAGATGGGCTTCTCGGGCGGTATGCTCGTGGAGAGTCTAGCACAATGGGAAGCTCAGGGACTGTGGAAAGGCCTGTGGAGTTTGGACATCCCACCTAAGATCAAAGATTTTATTTGGAGGAGTCTGAACAATTTCTTAGCTGTGAAATCTAATCTTTGCTCTAGAGGCTTGAATATTTCTCCTTTATGCCCAATGTGTGAGAAATTTGGGGAAACAGTAGTTCATACTCTATTCACCTGTGAATTTGCTCGCCTGTTCTGGTTTGGGAGCCCCCTCGGTCTACATCCCAGCCACTTTATGAAATTAGATATCCTTAGCATTTGGTCATAGCGGGTGAATGCTCTCTCAGTCTCACAAGACTATTATTTCTTACTACTGTGGTTGTGTTTTGGTCTTTGAAGGCTGTGGAAGATCAGGAATAACAAATGCTGTAGAGGCTTCTCTCCTAACCTTCTGACTGCCATTGAAGATACAAGCACCCACCTAATGCAATTCCTCTCTTCCTATGTGATGCAACGTACCTTCTTTATGGCTGTTGCTAATTTAAGCCCCCCCCTCACCTGTCTCCTAATGTTTGTGGACGCTGCGTGGAAAAGAGAAAAGGGTGGTTTGGGATGGGTGACCCAGATGGTGCAATTCAGAATATGGGCTTTAAGGCCTTGGACCTGGTTGCTAATGTCTTAGCGGCAGAGTCCTTGGCCATTCTTTAGGAATTAGAGAGTTGTCAACTTCCAGGTGATGCCAATTTACAGATTCTTTCAGACTCCTTAGAGGTTGTCTCGGCCTTACAAAATCCTTCCTTGCAGATTGCTTCTATTTTTCCTATCTTGAATGATATTTTCAAGATGTGCTCAAAAGTTGCCACTGTTTCTTTCTGTCATATTCCTAGAGATGTTAATGGTCTAGCCCACTACCTAGCTAGCTGTGGTTTCTATAGTAGGAGTTGTATTTGGTATGATACCATCCCTCGTTGGGTGTCTGACTTCTTGTAACTCTTTTCTTGGCTATGAGAACCACATTTTTCTGTAAAAAAGCCTTGTCCTCGTATTCTTCTCATGCGACCGAGTTTGAGTCAATTGTTTTGGCTTGCAAGTGTCTCTTGTCGGGGATAAATGCCTCCCGCTATGACCACATTCGGTGCTTCGAGACGGAGTACAAATTGGCTTATCTTGGGTGTCTCTTGAAGATAAAGAGGTTTGGTGGGGTTTTGATTAGGGGTGCAGACGGTTTGGTCGGCTAGTAATGTATTTTTGTAATCGAACCGAATTCATCGGTTACCTAAAATACCGAATTGAACCGGTATAACCGAAAGAATCGAACCGAATGAAACTGAAATAATCAGTTCGGTTCAATTACTTGTAACCGGTTCGACTACAATTATAAAACTTCTAAAAAATATTAAAATTAATTAAATTGGAAACATCAATGCTCAACACAATTAACATATATGTCTGATTAATAATTATGTCTATTTTTTAATAATATATGTCTAATTTATTAAGTTGTTAATAATTTATATCTAATTTTAATAATATATGTCTAACTTATGTAGTTGTCAATAATTTATGTCTAACTAATATATATATATATATATATTAAAAAATGGTTCTAACCGGTTCGAACTGATTACAAGTTTTATTGTAAAATAATTTTTGCAATTCTTTATTTTAAATAAAAATAAAAAAATTATATCAAACCGAAATTTCAGTTATTTAAATTAACTGAACCAATTACAATTACCGTAGTAACAATACCGACCGAATCAATTCGGTTCGGTCGGTTCTTAAAATTTTTACACACCCCTTATTTTGATTTTCCAATCTTAGCAGATATATTAGTTTATGAGTCTTGCTAAGTTTTTGCTTAATTAGAAAACGGGGACTGTAAAATATCCCATAAAATTTGACGATTTTTCATAAATACACTATTAAAATTTAAAAATAAAATCATAAACCTCTCAACTTCTATAATTTGGTAAAAAGTCCCATAAAATTTGACTTGATTTTTCATAAATACACTATTAAAATTTAAAAATAAAATCATAAGCCTCTGAACTTATATAAATTGGTAAAAAGTCCCACACCGTCCATTTTAGTGATAGAATTCCACGTGGATACCTACGTGGTGCCACATGGTTATTATTGGTGCCACACATCTATCTCTCTACCACGTGACCATCTCTCTCCGTTAGATTTTCTATTATCTTTTAAAACTCAATTCTCTAATGTCTGGAGATGAGGCTGGAAATTGGCATTCAAGCAGGGAGGAACTGAGATCAATAGTAGAAAGTTATTTTGGAAGGCTATTCTCTTCTTCTAACTCGAGCTCACAAACTATCTCATTAACTCTTAACGGGTTGAATGAAAGAATTGGTGACGATGACAAAAAGAGACTGACTAGGCCAATTATTGAAAAAGAGATTATGAGGGCAATTTTTTATCTAGCTCCAATAAAAGCTCCAGCGCCTGATGGATATCCAGTGGCTTTCTACCAGCAATATTGGGATCTTGTAAAATCTAAGGTGATCGAATGAGTATCCCAATTTTTTCATTCAGGATCTTTCCCTAAGGAAATCAATACAACTCAATTAATACCCAAAAATAGAATCCAAAGTCTATGGCCCATTTGAGACAATTAGCTTATGCAACATCTATTACAAAGTGATATCAAAGGTGCTGGCTAACAGACTTTGATTGGTGATGAATAAAATAACGGTGCCATTTTAAAGTGCGTTTGTACCGGAGAAGTTAATTGCTGATAATATCATGATTACGCACGATATTCTTCACTCTTAGAACTCGGACACAAGAAAAGAAGATGGAGGGAACTATCAAGGTCAACATGTCATAGGCCTATGATAGATTGGAGTGGCAATTTATTCTTGAGACGTTATGAAGGTTTAGCTTCCCCAACCAATGGTGTCAATGGATATATACATGTATTTCCTCGGTTGCCTACAAAATTGTTATAAATGGCGAAACATGCTATTTAATTCTGCCTAAAAGAGGTATTCGGCAAGGCGATCCCCTATCCCCGTATTTATTTATTATTTATGTTGAAGTTCTATCTTCTTTGTTTTTAACGGCTGAGGAGAGGAAACTTGTAAGCGGTTTTCGTGCTTCCAGAGGCGGGTTGGCCATATCCCACCTCCTTTATGTCGATGATGCGCTGTTTTTTTATAGAGCCAATATGCAAGAGTTATCTGAGGTAGATAAACTATTTTCTATCTATTGTGATGCATCTGGACAAGAGATTAACTTAGACAAGAGCTCCTTATTTTTTAGTGCTAATACTCCTCTAGATACCAGAGCATGTCTGACTACGCATATAGGCATTAAGGGAAGCACATCTATTAGGAAATATTTAGGTATCGTTTCTGATTTCAGCTTAAATAAAAGGAAAAATTTAAAGATATCATGGATAAAAGCATTTAAAAATTAATCGGTTGGTCAGAAAGTTACCTTTCTTCTGCCGAAAAATAAATTCTTATTAAATCAATTGCATTAGTTATTCCCAATTATGCCATGACTTGTTTTAAACTTCCTTTAACTTTATGCCAGAATATTTGCAAACATATTACCAACTATTGGTGGAACAATTCAACTAAGAAGGATGACATTCATCGGTGCACATGGGATAAGTTGGCTAAACCTAAATGGATGGGAGGCCTGAGTTTAGATGACTATCTCTTTTTAATTTAGTTATGTTTGCTAAGCAATGGTGGCATATATTAATGGGGCAAGCTCCCCTTCTTTCCAGCTTTTTAAAAAGTAAATATTTTAGAAATTATAGCTTTATGGAAGCTAAATTGAGCTATAAACCCTCGTGGGGCTAGAGGAGTTTGTTGGAAAGGATAATAATATTAGCTCACGACACTTATTGGAGCATTGACAACAATCAAACTGTTCGAATTTGGGAGGATCCTTGGCTCCCCGTCCGTTTTAAATCAAAACTCTCTCACCTAAAAAAGATAATTTGTTTCTTGTTAGAGATCTTCTCCTTCCTAATGGGAAAGGATGGGATATTGACAAGATCCATGTTAATTTTGAAGACGTTGATCGACAATTAATCTTAAACATTTCTTTTAGCAAATATGGCATAGAAGATAATATTATGTGGTTCTTTTCCAAGTCTGGATAATAGTCTGTTAAGTTCGGTTATCACTCAACCTGTGACTTAAAGAGAAGTGGCATTATAGGAAAATATTCGGAAGATATAACGAGTATTGACAGCAACTCAACACCTGCTTAGACATGTTTGTGGAAGCTCTAAATCAGTCCTAAGCTTAAATTTTTTATGTGAAAATTGCTGATTAACTATTTAGCTATCAAAGGAAACATTTTACCCATGGGGTTACAATTAATTCCCATATGCCCCTTTTGTCTCAAAGAATTAGAGTATAGTATCCATCTATTTGTCAAATGCAGGTCTGCTCAAGCTGTATGGTTTGACTCTCCTATTAATTTGAAGGTCATGGACATTCTAAGTAGTAATATGCTTGATATTTGGCAGTGGCTGATCTCTAGTCTCCTTGATACAAATTTGGAATTTTGTTTAAAATAGATTATAATTGGACTATGGAGAATCTGGAAACTAGAAATGATCTAATTTTAATGGGAGAGAGGCTACACCTCAAGATGCGTTGAGGAAGATGTATGTTGATGCTGTAGAAAATAGACTAAAAAGCATTAAGGTATAACCAAATAATCCCATCCAACCGAGAAAATCAATTCTATCATTGTTCCAATGAACACAAATACGGGTGGCGAATCTAGCATGGGTTGGAGAATATTTTTGGATGCTGCTTGGAATTCTAATACTAATATTGGATGATCTGGTTGGTGTTTGGTTAACCTAAACAATTATGTAGTAGCAGTTGCTTTTAAAACGACAGAATTTGTAATGAATTCTATGGTTGGGGAAGCCTTAGCAATTTTATGGGCTATGAAGGAATGCAGAATCTGGAGAACTCCTTCTATTATAGTTTGTTCTGATGCTTTATGCTTGATTAATATGCTGAGTGAATCTTGCAGCAAAGATGGAGTCCTGCAGTCTACCATTCATGATATTCTGTATGTTAATAAGAGTTATGATGTAGTGAATTTTGTTTATTTGCACAGGTATTGCATGGTATAGTCCATAAGTTGGCTAAGATAGATGTTTCAGAGAATAATGACGGTGTATCTGCTCGTCCCTTCCCCCATTGTATTGCTCAAATTGTGGACTGTTCTTGAGTTCTGTTGCAATACAGTTTATTTGATAACAAAAATTCTCTCGTATCTACGTGGAATTCCAATCGGTACACTGAGGGATTTTTCTGTCATGCTAGGGGTTTTTCCCTAGCATGAGTGCTGGGTCATTGTGGCCCTTGGATTGCTTTTGGAGCGATCCAGGCCACACAAGGCCCTACCGGTCAAACATAATTTTTTTGTTCACTATATATATATATATATATATATATATATATATATATGAGTTCACTAAATATGTACTGAGATTCACCAAATATGTAATGAAATTCATCAAATATGTATAAATTAATAATTTTTGGAGGGATTCACCAAATAAATAATGGGGTTCACCAAATACGTACATATTTGGTGAACCCAAATACTATTTGGTGAATCACAGTACAAATTTGGTGAACACGAGTACATATTTGGTGAACCCTTTCAAGATTTATTAATTAGTACGTATTTAGTGAACCTTACTATATATTTTGATGGACCCCAGTACATATTTGGTGAACCCATAATGTGTTGGGGTTCACTAAATACATACAAATTAATGATTCTTGAAAGAGTTCACCAAATATGTATAAGTGTTCACCAAATACGTAAAAATTAATAATTCTTGGAGTGATTCACCAAATATGTACTTGAGTTCACCAATTGCTACTGAGGTTCACCGAATACGTACAAAGTCAATTTTAGTGGACCCCTCCAAGAATTATTAATTTTGTACATATTTGGTGAATTTCACTATATATTTGGTGAACGCTAGTACATATTTGGTGAACCCCTCCAAAATTTATTAATTAGTACGTATTTGGTTAACTCCACTACATATTTGATGAACACCAGTATATATTTGGTGAACCCCTCCAAGATTTGTTAATTAGTACGTATTTGGTGAACCTCACTACATATTTGGTCTACCCCAGTTCATATTTGGTGAACCCCTAATGTATTGGAGTTCACCAAATATGTACATGTGTTCACTAAATACGTACCATAGTTCACCAAATATGTACTGGGGGTTCACTAAATACGTAGAAATTAACAATTCTTAGAGGGTTCACCAAATATATAGGTATTCACTGATTTCGTACCGGCATTCACCAAATACGTACAAATTCAATTTTGGTGAACCCTTCCAAGAATTATTAATTTTGTACATATTTGGTGAACTCCACTACATATTTGGTGAACCACAGTATATATTTGGTGAACCCCTCCAAGATTTATTAATTAGTACGTATTTGGTGAACTTCATTATATATTTGGTGAACCCCTAATGTATTGGGCTCACCAAATACATATTAATTAATGATTCTTGGAGGGGTTCACCAAATATGTATATGTGTTCATTAAATACGTACTGGGCTTCACCAAATATGTATTGAGGTTCACCAAATACGTAGAAATTAATAATTCTTGGAAGGGTTCACCAAATATGTACTGGTATTCACCGATTGCGTATTGAAGTTCACCAAATACGTATAAAGTCAATTTTGGTGAACCCCTCCAAGAATTATTAATTTTGTACGTATTTGGTGAATCCCACTACATATTTGATGAACCACAGTACATATTTGGTAAACCCCAATACATTTTGGTGAACCCCAATACATTTTCGTGAACCCCTCCAAGATTTATTAATTAGTACGTATTTGGTGAATTACACTACATATTTGGTGAACACCGGTACATATTTGGTGAACTCCTCCAAGATTTATTAATTAGTACGTATTTGATGAACCCCACTACATATTTGGTGAACCTTAATACATATTTTGTGACCCCTAATGTATTGTAGTTCACCAATTACGTACTAATTAATGATTCTTAGAGGGGTTCACCAAATATGTATAGGTGTTCACCAAATACGTATTAGAGTTAACCAAATATGTATTGGAGTTCACCAAATACGTATAAATTAATAATTCTTGGAGGGTTAACTAAATATGTACCGGTGTTCACCAATTGCGTATTGGGGTTCACCAAATACGTACAAAGTTAATTTTGGTGAACTCCTTCAAAAATTATTAATTTTGTACGTATTTGGTGAACCACATTATATATTTGGTAAACCCCAATATATTTTTGGTGAACCTCTCCAAAAAAATAAATTTTTAATTTTTGGTGAACCCTTTAATACTCCATTTGCACCCATTACAAATTTGGTGAACACCAAAAAATTGAGTAGCCGCTCTTTACCCTCCAAACGTCATTTTTCAACCTCCAAACGTTATCCTGAAAGTGCAAATCACCATTCTTTGTTGCCAAACACCAGTTTAATGGCTCCAACCGCTAATCGACTCCCTAAACGCCATAGTTTAACAAGTGATCGCCTATGAGGTTCATAAACGCCATTTTTTGCCCCAATCGCCACTTTTTGGGCCCTAATAGCCATATTCACTAAATATCTAAAATTTATAAATGTTTTAATTAGTTCTCGTACAACGGACAAATTATCGATCAAAATAGAAAACATTTGTTCTCTAAATGCAAACATTCACCATATTCACTTATTAAGTAAAATTAAATTGGATTAAGTAAGGATTCCTGAAGCAATTGGACATTTATACATAAACTCGTTAAAAGTTATCATTGATAATGTTGTTGTGCTTTTTTGACAAGTATCAAGCGAGACATGTTTACACCATATATAATTATAGGTCGTGATGTTATGATGGTTGATAAATCCTATTTATCGATTTAACGAACACGTATAACCCTTAAAGCGAATTCTACTGTTAAATTGAACATATCCACTAAAAATTTATAATTAAATATTAAAATTTGAAATTTAACATTTTATTTTATAATGATAACCCCACAAAAGTTGGAAAATAACCTCATTTAAGTTTTAATTTATAACCTATAAATATATTTGTCAAATCTGACCTTATTTTCTTATCAAGATTAACCCCAAACTTAAAAACCCTATTCTCCGTCTTCTTAAAAACCTGATACCCACCCTTCCCCTCTTTCTCAAGACTTCATTCATCTTCACTCAAACACTCTACTCTCATCCTTTCTTATTCATCTCTTCATCTTCATCTCTTCATAGCTTGAAATCCGTCCAACCCGAGTAAAATCCATTGCAGCACACGAGTCAAACCCGCAATCTCTTATTTGGCACATCCTTTATAA
This sequence comes from Datisca glomerata, assembly GCA_003255025.1. Taxonomy (NCBI): domain Eukaryota; kingdom Viridiplantae; phylum Streptophyta; class Magnoliopsida; order Cucurbitales; family Datiscaceae; genus Datisca; species Datisca glomerata. The sequence continues at coordinate 874,929 of QANY01001827.1, forward strand.
CACACAAGTCAAACCCGTGCCCCACACGAGCCAAATCCGTCCAACCCGCTACCCCAAACCCCATATCCTTCTAATATTGTATTTTTTCACAAAAAATGGTTCGAGGAAAGCATAAAATTACAAGGGGAATGTTGAGTTTAACGACGCAACCGAGTTTAAGCGGTTTGAAAGGCCCGTACGCCGCCGCCAGTTATGAGGTGAAAAGATTTCGTCCAAAGAATCAAAATCTTACTAACCTTATTCTTCATATTGCTCCAATATAGTATATATCTCACCCAAGCATACAAGAACTAAGTTTTTCTTTAAAGATTTTGGATTTTTATGTGTTATACGCAATAATGGATACTTGTTGCGTGTTTTTTTTATGTAATGATGGTAGAAATGTATAGTTGTTGGTAGAAATACATGTGTTGGATGAAAAACTATAGTAGTTTTTGAGTGCCCGTAAACTGTTCGACGAAATATCATAGAAATCTATGACATTTTTTTATCAATGTCCGTAAGGTGTTTGATAAAATGCCACATTGAGGTCTACACTATATTTATATGAATGCCTGTAAAATGTTCGATGAAATGCTATATCCCATCCAAGGAAAGAAACCTTAGTTTATTTTGTGATTAATTTGGTTATTATGTGTTTTAGTGTTAAAACACCAAATATATACTTGAATCATTCTAAAAGTTGGGTGTTTTTATGTGATGCTTCTAGAAATGTATGATTATTAGTAGTGATATATGTTTCGGTATGTTTATGTGCCTGTAAGGTGTTCGACGAAATGTCACAATAGAGATTATAGATTATTGTCATTGTTTTCTTTGATTTTTTTCCTATGTAATACATCTTTCTTCACAATACTTTTTCATTGAGTCATAACTTAAATTTTGTTTTCCTAGGCTGAGTTCTATGTGGATGGTGTACGTGGTTTTGGGAACACCACACTGATACCTACGTGGTACAATATGCTACCTGAAAACGTGAAAAGGAATGTCGTTGCTTCTGGGTTTAGATACTTTATAAGTATCTTGAAAAGGAGGCAGATGGATCGCGTCCTCATGAAGAGCCTGGCCGAGAAATGCTGGGATACAACCCAAACCTTTCATTTAGATGAAGTGAGTGAAATGACGATGACCCCACTAGACTTTGCTGTGATTATCTACCTTAAAGTCGATGGTCGACAGCTAGACTACGATTTGAATCTGTACAACAACAAGAAGGCATTGCGGAAGCTAGTCGACAATCGTTGTTAGAGCTTCAAGAAAAAAGTTAGTTATCAATGGATTTTTGATAATTATGTTAATTACGAGTCTACTACTCCTAAAAATGAGAAAATATGGATGAGAGTGTTCTTCTAGTGCTATTGGGAAGTACAATTTTTGTGATAAGAGAAACAAGTCTATTTGTACTTCCTCCACAGCCTACAAAACATATATGAGATACGAGAGTATAATTGATGTGGTTTGGCGTTGTCCATATTGTATTGCAATATGGACGCGTTATGCCGCGGGAAAAGTGTAGCGGCTGGGGGTTTCTAGAGAGCATGGGAGGTATGAGCTTGTGAATACTTTCTGTGTTCTACACTGACCAGACTAGTGGGTGGTCTAGATATGTTCCTTAGAGTAGCACGATGGATAGACAATGACTCGGGAACAAAGGATGTTGGTCACATCCTTAAAGTATTCCGTATTAAACTTCAATATGTGAAGCCCCACAGGGTATGTTTTTTGTCTGACCAATTCCTATATCGTCCCCCCTCTTGTGTATGAATAATGTTTTACTGACAAACTATTTATTTTTAAAGTTACAGATCAACTGGAACCCTTGGGGAGAATGTACAAATTTGTTGGACTACTGCCACGACAATATACCTCCTACCACCCTAAGGATCTTACTGCAAGGTCCTGCTGGTAGAACATTGTACTTGGGTGAGCGTGTTGCACGACAAAGTTTGGGATCCTAGGAGCCGTTAATCCCAATCAGACCACACCTTTAATGTTATGTGATCAACTATGTTCTAGAGAAGTTCTGATTGATGGTCTTGGAGGTTTTAGAGCGTCACACTTCATCATTGATGAAGACGGTGATGGCGAAGATACTTATGATGATTTCTGAAAAATGTGGTTGTCCTACAACTTTGATGGGGAATCTTCATTCGTAGGTGCTAAATGTCTCTAAATAGTTTTTAACTATAGGTGATACTGATATTGTTATATAATAATCTAAATTTCTAATCTACATGGTATAGGCAACAACACGAGCAATCGCAACAGCCATATGAGCACCAAGAGCATCAGGGTTGGCTAGAGTGACAGTTCATGATATAAGAGTGGCTGAAATCCAACTACCACCGTGGCAGATGATAGTTCCACACCCAGATGGTGGTAGTGATATGATTGACATTCCAGAAGATCTTCCAGTCCTGGGTCTTCTATTAGCTGATGTCGATTATGTGAGTCATTGAATATCTTATTAACAGGCAATTCGAATAATGCAGTTGCTAGTGGCATGTGTTGCAAGCATGATGCGCATGATTACCGGTCTCAGGCAACAGTTCTTTGATAAAATGTTGAGCGCACGTGAGACGATGGTGAAAGCGATGGAAAAGGCCAAAGAATCAATGTAAAAGAATGATAAGAAAATTGTAATCACTTATCTTTCCTGAATTGTTTTTTAATTTGAAACCAAAATATTCAAATTTACTCTTAGCTGACATTTTGAGTATGTACACTTGTAGATGAAGTTACAAAGATGCTTGCAAATGTATGAAACTCAAGGAAGCAGGCATGTATGTGATGATGAAGATGATGAAGATGCTGAAGATGATGATATGGTCATAATGACAATGGGGAAGATTCAGTTAATGATGATGACGACAACCATGATGATGACACCGATAAAGATACTGAATCAGAACGATTATATGAATGACATACAAAGCATTCACATGATGCTTCATTGTAAAAGAGAAGAGTTACACCATGACACTTTATCAACTTTTTATTGTCTCCTTCAATTTTAAACTTGATTCTAACTTTGTTGAGTGTATTTTTGAATTTGTTAAATTCAGGCTATAGTTGGTTGGACATATATATTATGGATATAAATATGTATTTTGACTGTGGAATTTCTAATATTTATGGGGAGGTTCTGTCGAATCATTGTTTAGAATTTTAAACTGATTCAAAATTTATTTAGTGCATTGTTGAATTTTTAAACTGGATAAAATTTACAAATCAAACTTCTATTAGTTTTGACGATGTTGTGGAGAGAAACGATATTGGAAGTGGAAGCAACTTTGTTTGTGGAATTTATGTGGTTGCAAAATGTAAGAATGTTATATTCTAATTGGAAGTTGCAACAAACAAAATATAAAGGAATTGAGAGTGCGTATCTCTATCGATTCGTGAATGGCGATTCACCATTGATGGGCATTTCGAGTCCAACTAGTCCTTTTTAGACCCCAAATGCCAGTCGCAGTGGCGTTAGACCCGTGTCCAAGTGACACGGGCCAAACAACATTCGTGAATGGCGTTCGGGGTCCAACTGGTCCTTTTTGGATCCCAAACACCACTGTGACATGCGCTTGGTATTTGGTTGGTGTCTAGTGATTGTGCAATTAATATGGGCAATTACTACCCTTAAAATTCAATTTTTCACTCAACTAAAGAAACACATTATCACTACTTCTCAATTGCTCTCAACTTAAAATACACTTGCTTCTTCAATTTCCTTATTTGGATATTCAATTTTCAACTTCAACTAAGTGATTGGCTATACCGAAAAGGTAATGCTTGTTTTATTTTCATTTTTTAAGATTATGAACATAAGTTAGATGCTTTATGAGGTCTTAGTTTATGAACATAACTTCAACTATTTTTTTACTTTCAAAGTCCTTAGGTTTTCTTATGGACCTGATCATGCTTGCTTCCTGCGTTGACTAAGGCACATATTATGCATTCTTTTTACGCTTTTGTTTTTTTCTTAAACTTTATACTTCAATTATTGGCATAATTCATAAACTTCAACTTTTTGTTTTCAATATAATTAAGCATCTTCGAAGTTTAGTCATCATAATGTATCTTTAAACCTGGGTGAGACAAGTACGGTACTGGGTTCATCCACATTAATAAACTTGTGAAATGAAAATGTCATTGGTGAAAAATTTGATACGTTACAAGAGGCTGAAGATTTCTACTATACATACGCAACCGATGTTGGGTTCAGTGTACGAAAAGATGATAAACGCGAGAAAAGAGATGGAGAAACTGTGTTGTGGAAATGGGTTTGCTCAAAAGAAAGAGTCTGGGAGAAAAAATATATGGGCAGAGAGGACACTAAGCGAGAACTAAAAGGCTTGATAGGGGTGGATTGCCATGCTTGTTTCAGGATGAACTTAGATAAGAAGACGAGAAAAGGGTGGTAAAAGATTTTGAAGCTAAGCACAACCATCTCACCGCCTCACCACAGGACGTGCCCTTTCTTTGATCTAATAGAGCAGTGAATGAAGCGGACACGGCGCAGGCAACAAGATTGCATAATGTTGGTGTCAGGCTAAGCCAAGTTTATGACTTGGTCGACCAAGCCAACAGTTACGATAATGTGGGGTTCTTAAGAACGGATCTATACAATAAGATGGACAAGCAGCGAAGATCACATGTAGTTGAAACTGATTTAGAGACGACTATTGCTTTTTTACTACAAAATTGGAGATGGATCCGGATTTGTATTGAAAACACAACATTGACATAGATAATCATCTCACAAATTTATTCTGGCCAGACTCGACGTGCCAAGTTGGCTATAACTATTTTGGTGATGTATTGACGTTTGATATGACCTACAAGATGAATGTATACAAGAAACTGCTTGTCATTTTCCTTGACGTGAACAACCACTACAAGACCATGATATTTGGTTACGCGTTATTGGTTGATGAGACTGAAAACCTATCAATGGGTGTTGAGGACTTTCTTGGATGCCTTGAAAAATAAGAAGTTGTAAGCGTTCATTACAGATAGCGATAAGGCGATGCATAAAGTAATCAAGACGCTCCTCCCTAATTGCAATCATCGGCTTTGTGCATGGCATCTCGAACGAAATGCCCAATCATACGTGCAAAACCCGTATTTTCTATAGGCCTTCAAGAGAGTAATGTTTGATGTCTTCAGTGAATAGGAGTTCGAACATGAATATGATCATTTGATAGAGTCATTCAACCTTAGTCAAAACAAATGGGTACACTGGATGTATGTCAAGCGTGAACGCTGGGCAAAGACCTTCCAACGTAAACATTCTTTGCATTCATGAGAACGACACAACAATCTGAATGTATAAACCTGTATCTCTATCGATTCATTGAATGTCAATCTAAACTATTTGAATTCATGCTACAATTTGATCGGACGTTGGCACATATTTTCCACGAGGAGAGGTTAGACGACTTCAAGTTGACAAATGAAATTCATCTGCTTAAAACTCACTTACCTGCGTTAGAGCAACACACGACAAACATGTTCACACATAAATTATTTATGCTCTTGCATAAGAAGATCATAGGTGAGGCATCATTTACAGTTTGTGTTTTGAAACATGATGGAGAGACTAAAATTTATTCGTTGGTCGAGTTTGGGGTGCCGAATGACTCATACATATCACGAGACCAACAACTTGATACGCTAAAGTGCAGTTGTGACAAGTTTGAGTCGGTGGGGATACTGTGTCATCATATGTTCATTGTTATGAAAGTTGAACACATGCAAGAGATCACAAGCACATGCATACTAGACTGGTGGTAGATCACTGTGAAGAGTAATATGCTACCGACCGGGTCAAGCCATTCTCATCAGGATACAATATTGTTTCGGTACAATTCGATCCAACTAACTACCAAAAGACTTGCTCACTTTACGTCAAAATCAAGTGAATTGTCGACTCCAACCAAAGTGGAGATTAGGATGCTATGTGCAAAATATGCGACCTTGTGGAATGATAAGGTCGCCAATGAACAAGATGTGAAGTAGAGGGATGTTGTAGAGATTAAAAGAGGTCTCGTTCAAGACCCGATAATCGTGAAGGCAAAGGGTAGTCACGTGCCAGCTCTAGTAAAGCACGACCAACCACCCGTCGATGTGGCCATTATAAGAACACTGGGCACACTAAACAGACATGTCCAGAATTATTGAGCGATATGCATGCCACGATGCCGGACGATAATAATGATGATCCAGCACCATCTAACGTACAAGGTCCACATGCGACAGGGGTCTCCAGACAAGGTGCGCCCCCATTCAATGTGCAAAGTGCGTACACATTCACTGTCTAGGTGCGTACCCATTCACTATGAAAGTGCGTACCCATTCACTATGCAAGGTGCGTACCCATTTGACCCATCTGCATACCCACCACCATTCAACGCACAAGGTGGCTACTATGTGTACAACACAAACATCCCATACTGGTATAATTCGCCGTATCCCCCGTTGCAGTAAATGTATATTTTGGTATTAACTTGCTTTCACAGTTTTTTGAGAATGTTAATATACGAATATGTACACAATTTACCCTTTAAAAATCTGCTTATTTATAATTGTACACAATAATTCTGAAAAATATGAAGATGATCACTATACATAACAACTTCAAAAATCTGCTTATTTATACCTATACACAATAATTCTACGACATCTATTTCTCATCATTGTACACGATAACTTACAAAAACTTCAATTATTTATAGTTGTACACAACAATATACAAAATATGTTTATAATCCGTATACACAGTAACTTACAAAAATCTATTTATCTTCACTATACACTATACACAATAATCATATACAAAATGAAGACCCATTTTTCATTATTGATAAATTTGATGAGCTAGAGGTTATTGAAGAAAATAATAACGACGGAGCAATAAAAGTAAAAGCGTACGAAGATATCCCCCTTGAATCTACTTTGAAATTTATTGCACCGTTGTTATTGTCTTCTTCAATAACCTCTAGCTCATCGAATTTCTCATAAATGATAAATGGGCGAGTGATTGAACAAGAACATCAGAAAATATGACACATTCACAATAATGTATAAAATATTATCTATCCTTTTATTTTTTCCTATTCTGAAGCCTTTGCTATAAAGTAGTACTCATCTTCAGTGGTAGCTGGGTCTTCGAGACAGATGAGTTCCTACTATAAAATCGATCAACGTTATCATGTAATTAACGTATCATACATGTCATTCGAAGGGATGGTTGACTATCTTCAACTAAATATTACAACGAAGATTGTGCGATTTATACTCCTGTAAAAATATTCCTAATATTCAACATACTATCATACACCTAAACAAATTCAATAATGACGGCCATAAACGAGCAAATACATAAAAATAAGAAAATTCCCAATTACATAACTAAAAGAAGCCTAACTCTAAACTAGAACAAAACATAAAATAGAGTTGTAAGATTTGAACATACACCAAACGATCATACAGCTCAACAAATTCAATAATGACAACCACAAATGAGAAAATCCACAACAGAAATAAGAATATCAATTACAGAACTAAAGGTACAAAACAAAACAGAAAACTCTCAAGCTTGAATATTCACCAAACTATCATTACACCATAACAAATAACAAGTAATGACAACCACAAATGAGAAAGTCCAAAACAATCAGAAAATTTTCAATTATAAAACTAAAAGAACCCAAAACTATAACAAACAGAAAACAAAGCTCTCAAGTTTAACGAAATGTGAACAATAGCTGACATATTACCTGTGAACGATAGTTGCGAACAATTTCTACCCTGATGTCATCCATATATCTCAAGTCCCACACACCACAATCACTCCTGCAAACGTAATAATAAGTGCATCATTCAAGGGTGAAGTTACCCATTTGATTGGGTGACCACTTGGGGCGGCCTTAAAATTTTGAATGAAGAGAAGGTTGTTGGCGGGGGCAACAAATCTATGAGCTTATGCCCAAATATCAAGTTTATACCTTCTAACTATAATTTCATTCACAAAATATAAACATGTAATCAATGTTAAAATAAAACATGTTATATGATAAATTACAATTCATGATGAGGGTTTAAAACATACAATCTTTTTTATCTTTTCGGTCCATCCTACGTTAAGTCGGCCATCTGGCAAGGTGTCCCATACGGTGACTTCCTCATTCATGATGGAGATCTTGGCCATAAACAAATGATCTCGACCATCGTGAACTGGAATACATATCTAGATTACACAATACATTTACAGAATCATACTAAGTCAAAATTTAATATTTTAACAACATTAAATTTGTTTACCGTCATTTTTAGCTTAAGCGTTGACGCGTATCTATCCAAGATCTTGTGTTTCCTTACAAAATTAGGAAGCTCTACTAATTTTGAAACACATTAACTCTGCACTGGCACAACAAAAATATAATATACAATGTACATAAATAAGGAGGTTACTGAGTAGTAGATACTCACAACAAAGAACGTGGGAAGAAATCAGAATTGGTTGCTCATCGATGCACGATGAGCCTCCCAGATCAAAATGCTGACAAACAAGTCTATAAAGTTAATGGCAAGCCAATTTTCTGGACCGAGATTCTTTAGCTTTCCCCGTTTATCATGGATGCTAGAATGTCTAATGAGAATCTCATTGCAAAAGACAAATAAAAGAAAAACTTAATCAAAATTTGGAAGTGATGGTGTTTTAAATTTTGTTAGATTAGTGTTACTACTACCTATCCTCTAATCTTTTCTAAAAAATATACTCCACTAAACGCTCATCTCTCACTTCTAGTGGGTCCTGCAACGTGTATATACCCATTTTAAATACCATTTTGCTGCATTTAGTGGTCGGTTTACCCTTCAAATAAGGTGAACTTAGTAGAGGACCATCTCTCCTCTCCCGAGTGCTGTGCAACTGCATCGGGAATTGGTTTTTGGTAGGCCCAGACAAGACTTGTTTGCCCCATCAAAACACATCCCCAAGTAAGGTGTTAGATTAATAGTCAGATTATACGTGTTATATATAAAAAAGATGAAATACGAATAAACAGAATAATACCTTTCAATGTCTTTTAGTTGTTCCAGTCATAGATAGTTTCTTGACCAGCTGGATGCACCTTTCATCATTATCACATTTATATAAAGGTGATGAAGAGACCGACATCTCTTCTTCACGGGAGGGACTCATATCCTCATCTGAATCTCATCGTTTTTTACCTTCTATCGGGGTGACGGTGGCTCATCATCTTGGCCGGCCAAATTTGTGCAAATCTGCTCTTAGACGGCCATCATCTATCTCTAAATGACCCTTAATCGTGAAATCTCCTCCCTCATGGAGCTAGACTCCACCTGAAAACCCGAACACATGGAGCTGGATTCCGTCTGAAGAGCGACAACAACATATTAAAGTATGAAATATTTAATTAATGGTTGTTAGTATGGTTCACTAAACATTATGAATGTGTGTGATCTAGATCCAGATCATTGATGTATATAAATATCTTAGTGAATATACTTTATATAATGAGATTATATATGACTCGATCGATGTGAATTAATATCTTTATTAACGTACCATTTATCTTAAAGATTTAATATATATCAATTCGATGATCATATGTAGATCAATCTTAATCCTGAGTAGTCCTGAACTCCTATGCATGTCTACTGGATCTTTTGATTCACTCGTTAACGTTTGTTTGTAAACCAGCGACTTTTGTTTTGAAAATTCAGTGATGTGGATGACTAGGAACATGATATTTAAGATTTGGAATCCAAGCTTTCCTCAGAGATCGTAGATTGGTTCTATTAAGTATTAATTCTGGAACTGAATGGTTATTGACTTCAAATTTATAATAAAATTATAAATTAGCCATTCAATAGTGGATTAATGGTACTTAAGGACCAAAATATATTTAGAGGGGTAAAATGGTAACTTTTTGACCAACTCTGATTTACGAACCAATAATTGGAGGACAAAACTACATGAAACGATTATATCAATAGACTACATAAGAATACTATGTAAATACATTCCATAATCACTAAGAGTTCAATTCTATTTTTATAGTGGAGTAATAATAGAATTAATAAATAAGATTATTTAATTAAAGAGTTTAATTAATAATTTATTTTATTGGAGCTTAGGATTATAGGTCAATGGTCCCCAAGTCACCTCTATACTACGTAGTCTAAGGTGTGAATATTTCAGGACATGAGAAAATGACTAACTTGCAAATGAATTTTTATTATAGGGCAAGTACATAATTATGAGATAATTATTTATGATTAATTAATTAAAAATTAATTAATTGGATTATTTATAAATATAAATATAATTTTTGAAAATTATATATATAAATATCGATTATTTTTCAAATTATCGATAAGTGAGATATAATATCTATTGTATGAAATTAGATAATTAAATTATTATTAGATAATAATTTGAATCAACTAAATCTGTTATGTATGAAATAACAGATAATTTAGTTGATAGGAATAATCAGATATGATAATTTTGAATTAACCGATATCTAGATATTTATCTAATTAAAATAAATATTTAATTATTTATAATTGTCACGTGTCGATCAATGATTGGGAATCATAGATCACCATGAATTGCTGTAGTGTCACGTGGCACTACAACAGTAGGCGTGTAACACTGTAGTTCTACCCAACATTGTGGTGTGGCGAAATACACGGTGTTGTGAGACACTATGATGGTTCACGCCAACTGCAGTGTTGTGTGACACTGCAGTTGTGCACCATTAAAGAGTGAGTACTGTATTAGACAACTTGAAATTAGATATTAATTTTTAATTATCCTTAAATAACTCATACGCCATTATCTAGAAAAGATACATATATTATTCTAATGGCCATAGTTGATGATTCGTTTCAACAATTCATCAATCAAGAATTGAATGGAGAACACAGACCATGTCAGAGTAATTTTTCTATGTGATTAAAAGTTAATCAAATCTTTAAAAAATAATCATCGCGTTCTTTTAGAGAATCCTCTCACAAAAGTCATTCTTAGTAAATCTCTAGATCTCATGTGTTGAGTACATCTAGTAACAGAAAAAGTGTCTTGAAATATTCTACGTGCCCACACACGTCTTAGTGCGTTGATGATTGACTTGAATGATCTTGGTGTGGACCTCGAAGTCTACTGATCATTGGAACGATTTTGTGGGACGGAGGATCGATCGATTTTGCAAGGATGCTTGATATAGAGTACAAGATGTATATGCTCCCTAACCTTGTCTATTTTAGATTTAATGTATAAATATATAATGGATCATGCTTTATTGAAAAAGAGTTTTCAATGAAATATTTTTATTTAGTTATTTTGGCATTGCACAAATTTTGTTTTCATAAAAGATTTAATCTTTATTAAAAGTATAATTTTTTAAATGGTCGCGCGACACATGCTTCTCCTCCCCTTGATTTTACAAAATAAATCATTTGTGCAACGCCCCTGTCGTTCCACCTTAGCGGCGAAGGCTGGTTCAAGTCAACATAGTTGGCAGTAAATGCCAACTTCTCCAGATAAAACAGTTGCATGGAAATGAACTTATTAGCAAATATAAGTATGTTATAATGTGAAAGTAATACCAATGTACGCTAAATATATTACCTGTATAAATAACAAACATCTAGTAATGTTATTGTGGTGGTTGTTTTGATACTTCGCGACACCATCCACAAAATCTTTAAAACAAGCAGAAGGCCAATTATTCCGTTGGATGGTCGAGGATGACTTCACATGGTGCAACCATGAATGACTAGCGATTTGTTTTGATCGAGGAGATTACAAAACCCCGACGTGTGAACAGCACAGTGGCTTGCCTCCAAGTATTCATCATATCGATCTGATCGAAGGGTTTTCAATGATTTACCTAATTGTATTTTAGCTTCAGTTTTGAAGTCTTTAAACTTTCTAAAAATTTTATACTTTCTTTGCACTAGGTAAGTATAACCATATCTTGAGTAATCGTCAATAAAAGTGAGAAATACGCATACCCACCTTTAGCTTATACATTGATCGGTCCACAGACATCACTATGCACTAGCTCAACTGGTTCCTTGGCTCTTTGGCCCTTTCGAGAGAAATGTCTCTTGGTCATTTTTCTCTCTAGACATGATTCACAAACATGAAGAGTTCTAACTTTTAGTTCTCTCAAAGCATCATGCTTTGTTAATCTATTTAACCTATCTAGATTAGTATGTCCCAACCTAAGATGCCAAAGATATGTGTTATCATCATCATGAGAAACTCTTTGTCCTTTGTTACTTTTAGGTTTTGTTACTTTAAATAATTTAGAATTATTTAACGCACATTCAGTCAGTTTAAGCATATACAAATCGTTTATAACTTTAGCATGACAAATATCGAATTCATTCTTTGAAATAATAAACTCTTTATTAATAAAAGAAACTTCGAATAACTGTTCTTGCAAGAATGAAAGAGAAACCAAATTTCTCAAAAATCCAGGAATATAATAAACATTGTTCAAAACCAAATAATTATATCCAAAAAGTAAATGGACTGTCCATAATACTTTAGCTGACATGAGCGCATGATTGCCAGCTCTCAAAAAGGCCTCACCATTAGCCATCACCCTTGACGAATCAAGCATTTACAAAGAAGAACATGGTTAGTGGCTCCTGAATCAAGTATCCAGGATGGCAAATCATATTTCACTAAGAAAGGTTCAAGTAAAAGTAAATCATATTTACTTTTCTTTTTCAGCTCAGAGAGATACTTGTTACAGTTTCTCTTCCAATCTTCAACCCTACAGTGGAAACATTTTCTCTTGGGCTTGCTGTATTTTTTATTCTTCTTGACTTTTGGTGGTCTTGACTTTCTTCTCTTTCTTGTTCTTAACTTTGTCCTTACCATTGCACTTCTTCATTTTCTTGTTTTTAACAGTATTGTAAGAATGTTTTTGCTCAACAACATTTGTCTCGCCCTCTTTGGTCATTCTAAGGTTGAGTGACCCAAAAGTCTACAGTTCATTCAAATATTGGGTCATGTTGAATTGTAACTTTTTCATAACATAGTTGGTCATGAACGCAAAAAAAGATGGTGTGAGTGACTCAAGTATAAAGTTAACTTGACTTCGCTCATCAATGGTCGCTCCATGTACTTCTACCTCGTGTATTATGTTGATCATGTTCAAAACATGTTCTCGCACAAAAGTACTCTTTCTCATCTTAGTCTTCATATAGCTCCTAGTGGTATCATGACGACTTTAAGCAGACTGTTGCCCAAACATCGCCTATAGAGATTCCATAATCTTATAGGTAGTCTCCATGCTTTCATGCTTGGTTCTCAGAACATCATTCATTTGGTATGATCCAAGTATCATATTTGTCCCTAACATTCTTAGGGGTATTAGCAGCGGGATCCTCAGGATATTCCTCAGCAAGAACGAACTTGTGGTTCTCATAAATCATCATTTATTTCACATTTAATTTTTCAAGAGCGAGTAAATCAGTAACAGGGTTGCCCATGGTAGACATAATAATGATAACTGAAATTTAAAACATACAAGATTCAATATAACTGATAAATATCTAGAATTTGAAAAGTAAACGTGATGCATGAATGCAACATTATAGACACACAATTTTAACAATTCCTATCACGATAAAATAACCCATCGATTAATGTGTTGTCTTAGGATTGATCAGATTAACTTCATATTGTATATGAGTGGTTCTCATCCTTACTAATTAAATTTTAAAATATCTCATATTTTCTCTTTTGACAATAAGGTATCGTTTGTTCGGTCAAGTCACAAATATACACATGAAAGTTTAGTTATGAGGTTGTGAGTGTAACCCAACATTTTAGATTCTATGACTTCATTTAGAATATGTCGCATTGGGGTTGGTCAAAACTAAACTACATCACTTCCTCCTATCTTCTTAAGAAGTCCAACCTTGGTATTGGTACAGCTTGAAACCTTCATTAGGGGGATGGAAACAAAGCCATCTCGAGGCCTTTACTTCACCTCACGGTATTGTACTAATGATGGAGACCATAGGTTCCATTGACATATCAACCTTCTCTCACTCACTATTTTAGGATTATGTGTTTCATTTTAAATAATCAATTAATTCCAAATTAATCACTGGTTAAAATAATAACCCTATGAATATTTAATAATCAGTTATCCGAATCTCATTAGACTAGGTTCATTTTAACATTTTAAAGCACTTAAGTCATAATTAGGTGAACTTAGATGAACTAATTAATTATATTCATCAAACTTTAATAAAACTCTTTTAAAGAAATACAATTACGATTTCAAGAATGCATATTTTCCAAATATTGCATTCTCCTCCTGATTTTCATCTTCATAATATTCAAGCTTTGAACAAATAATTTCTATAATCATCCCTTTAAAAATAGTTGCTTTGACTTAGTTAAATAAACATTTTATTTGATTTGGTTTAACTTGGGTCAAATCCAAATAATCTATTAATTTCTAATTTTCATAAAATTTAAAATTAATAATTAATTTTAAAATTACATTAATTTCAAAATTTAAAAGGATAAAAGATAGAGATAGAGTTATCATCAAATTATACAGTGTTAGGGTAAGTTGGTATCAGAGTTTCTGCGAAACTTCTCCAAATGTGACAACAGTTGTCCCTAACAATAGGACTCTCCTACCGCCGCCCATCACTACCGTCCAGCCATAGCCACTGCCGATCAACATCGTCGGCCGTCGTTGCCGACCCACGCCGCCGGCTGCCGATGCTGATTTTTTGGGGATGTAACTGAAACAATAAATGCTGGCGACATTGCCGGTAATCATTAATCAGTGGTGCTAGCGCCGAAAATCTAATTTCTGGTCCCGACGCTAGAATTCTAAAAAGAATTCCTATTCTTTTTCTTTTTCCTCCGTCGTTCATCTCGTGCGTTCTTCGTCTTCTCACGATCGGAATAATTACAATAAATATTTAAAATAAAATTACAAAAATTCCTACGCCCCAAAACGGCTTACACAAGATCTAAAGAAAAATTAAAAGAACAAATACTAATCCAATAATCATCATATAATTAACGATCTATTATTTTTCATACATTCAAAAAGCATAACCATCCGTTCATCCAAACATATCTCATATTATATGAATAATACAAAAAAACTCACACAACATTTAACATATAAATATATAAAGAAAGGAGAAAATGTACCTTATTGGATATTGTTAGGTTGATGTTAAGTTACTCATCACTACCATTTATATTTTTGGGATATGCATTACACACGGCTACATACATTTTGAATGTAGTACAATATATGTTTGTAAGCAAGAGACCTTTAGAGTTATGGAATGATTCAAAACTCAGTTTACGTCATTTTTGTATATGGGGGTGTCTAGCTCATGTTCTTGCATCCAAGACTGGAAAGTTAGACACAATGTCTGAAGTATGCATATCCGTTGGTTATGCTCCAGAGACTAGAGGTGGTTACTTTTATAGTGACAATGATCAAAAGATGTTTGTATCGACAAATGCCACCTCCCTTAACGACTATATAGAAAACTACAAACCTTGAAGCAAAGTAGTTCTCGAGGAATTATCAACTGATGAGATCAGACCACCTTTAATTTCTACTGATAAATGACAAACCAGTGAAATCAAAGTTTCTGCAAAGGAAATCCCAGTACAACGTTGTAATAGGAGGGTTGTGAGATAACCAATTCATTACGAACTAGCAAATTTCCTAGTGTCAGACATTGATAATGATAATCTATTATCTTATGAAGAAGCAATGGATGATCCTGAAAAGGAGAAATGACAAGATGCCATGAACCAGAAAATGGAATCTATTTATTCTAATTCCGTCTGAGAACTTATAGAGTCACCTGAAGATGTCAGGCCCATTGGATGTAAATGTAAATGGATCTTTATGTTGATGATATTATACTCATTGGGAATGATGTAGAAACTCTGTCAAAGGTAAAGAAATGGTTAGTTGAGACATTTTAAATGAAAGATTTGGGAGAAGTGAGCTATGTTCTAGCATCCAAATCCTAAGGGATAGAAAGAACAAACTCTTGGCTCTTTCTTAGAAATTTTATATTGATAAGGTGCTGGAGAGATTCTTTATGGAGAATTCTGAGAAAGGTAAACTATCGACCCTACATGGAATTGTCCTCTCCAAGGAACAATGTCCTAAGAAACCTCAGAAGGAAGGAGATATGATAAAGGTTCCCTATGATTCAGTAGTTGAAAGTCTCATGTACGCCATGTTGTGTACGAGACCAAACATTTATTATGCAGTGGGAATTTTCAATCATTATCAATCGAATCCAGATTTGGAACACTAGATTACAGTAAAACATATTCTCAAGTATCATAGGAGAACGAGAAACTATATGCTTGTTTATTCAGGTGGAGACCTGAACCCCAATGGATATACAAATTTTAACTTTCAATCAGACAGAGATAGTCCGAAGTCGACATCTGGATCAGTATTCACCCTAGGTGGAGGAGCTGTAGTCTATAGAAGTGTTAAACAATCCAGTATTGCAGATTCCACCGAAGAAACCGAATATAAAGCGGCGTGAAGCTGTAAAAGAAGCAGTATGGCTTAGAAAGTTCTATACTGATCTGAAAGTAGTTCTAGATATGGACAAGCCACTGCTCTTGTACTGTGACAACACTAGGGTGGTAGTGAATTCCAAGGAACCGAGTAGTCACAAGAGGGGCAAGCACATAGAGATGATATATCATCTTGTAAGAAAGATCGTGCATCGAATGGATGTAACTGTCATGAAGATAGCGTCAGAATAAAACCTAGTTTATCCTTTTACAAAGACACTTTCTGCAAAGTCATTTGAGGGTCACATGCGTAACATGGGATTGGGAGACATAAGACATTTGATTTTGGGCAAGTGGAAGATTGTTGGGGGTTATGCCCTCAAAGCATGTGTATTGACATTTTGATATGAAATTTAATGAGGATTACATTTTTCTTATAATTGTTCTTTTAAATTATTGTTGAATAATTTATATAAATATCTGAATATTTCATATTCATTAATGAGACTATGACCTTGTATTAGTACGAAGAGATTAAGGTTATAAATAATGAATAAAATTGTCAGCAATATATTAAAGTATGTAATCTTTAATGAATGGTTGCTAGTACGGTTCACTAAACATTATGAATGCGTGTGATCTAGATCCGAATCATTGATGTATATAGACATCTTAGTGAAAGTACTTTCTATAATTAGATTATATATGACTCGACCGATATGAATTAATATCTTTATCAATGTGTCGTTTATCATAAAGATTTAATACACATCATTTCAATAATCATATGTAGATTAGTCATGAACTCCTATGCATGTCTACTGGATCTTTTGATTCACTCGTTAAAGTTTGTTTGTAAAATATGCTAGTGACTTTTGTTTTGGAGATTCAGTGATGTGGATGGGTGAGAACATGATCTTGCAAGATTTGAAATCCAAGCTTTCCTAACAAATCGTATATTGGTTCCCTTAAGTATTAATTTTAGAATTGAATGGTTATTGAGCTCAAATTTATAATGCGATTATAAATTAGTGATTCACTAGTGGATTAATAGTACTTAGGGACCAAGAAGTATTTAGAGGGGTAAAATGATAATTTTGATCAGATCTAATTTATAAACCAATAACTGAAGGACGAAATTACATGAAATAATTATACCAATGGACTACAAGAGAATACTCTGTAAATGCATTCTATAATCACTAAGAATTAAATTTCATATTTATGGTAGAATAATAATGGAACTAATAAATAAAATTATTTAATTAAAGAGTTTAATTAATTATCTAATTTATTGAAGCTTAGGATTATATCTCCATGGTCTCTAAATCACATCTATACTATAAAAATTAGAGTGTGAATATTTTAAGACATGAGAAAATGGCTGACTTGAAAATTAATTTTTATTTTGGGGCAAGTACATAATTATGAGATATTTATGTGTGATTAATTAAATGAAGTATTTATATATATAAATATTTTTTTTGAAAATTATATATGTAAATAATTATCGATTACTTTTTTAATTATCTATAAGTGATGCAGAATATCTAATTTATGAAATTAGATAATTAAATTATTATTAGATAATAATTTGAATAAACTAAATCTGATATTTGTGAAATAAAATATAATTTAGTTAGTAGAGATAATCAGATATGTTAATTTTGAATTAATTGATATCTAGATATTTATTTTATTAAAATAAATATTTAATTTGTAGTAATTAAAATGTATCGATCAATGATTGAGAATCATAGATCACCATGGACTGGTATAGTGTCACGTGGAACTACAGTAGTAGGCTTGTAACACTGCAATGCCACACGACACTGTGATGGTTTACGCTAAGTTGTGCACCATTATACAGTGTGTCCCACTATATTAGATAATTTAAAATTAAATATTAATTTTTAATTATCCTTAAATATCTGATACGTCATTATCTATAAAAGATACATATATTATTCTAACGACCTTAGTTGATGAATCAGTTCATCGGTTCATCAATCAAGAATTGAATGAAAAACACAGTTAGCGTGAGAGTAAATTTTCTCTGTGATTATAATTTGATCAAATCTCTAAAAGAATAATCATTACGTTCTTTTAGAGAATCGTCTCACAAAATTCATTCTCAGTAATTCTCTAGATCTCATGTGTTAAGTACATCTAGAGATAAAAAAAATGTCTTGTAATATTCTACGTGCCCACGCACGTCTTATTGCGTTGAGGATTGACTTGGAAGATCTTCATGTGGATCTCGGGTTCTATTGATCATTGCAACCATTTCGTGGGATGGAGGATCGATCGATTTTTCAAGGACGTTTGATATAGAGTACAAGAGATATATGATACATAACATTGTAGATTGTAGATTTAATGTATAAATATATAATGACCTGACTGATTGAAAAAAAAATTTCAATAAAAAAATTTTGTTTGATTATCGTGGCGTTCCGCAAATTTTATTTTATTAAAAGATTTGATCTTTATTAAAATTTTAATTTTTTAAATGGCCACATTTCACATGCTTCCACTGCGCACGCGTCGCGACAACCAACGAATATAACCAATCAAATTTGCAATGTTCTAAAATGCATACTGCACATCTTTTAGGCCAAGCTTCTCCTCCCCTTGATTTTACAAAATAAATCATTTGTGCAACGCCCCTGTCGTTCCACCTTAGTGGCGAAGGCTGGTTCAAGTCAACATAGTTGGCAGCACATGACAACTTCTCCCGATAAAACAGTTGCATGGAAATGAACTTATTAGCAAATATATGTATGTCATAATGTGAAAGTAATACCAATGTACACTAAATATATTGCCTGTATAAATAACAAGCATCTTGTAATGTTATTGTGGTGGTTGTTTTGATACCTCGCGACACCATTTACAAAATCTTTAAAACAAGCAGAAGCCCAATTATTCTGTTGGATGGTCAAGGATGACTTCACATGGTGCAACCATGAATGAGTAGCGATTTGTTTTGATCGAGGAGATTACAAAACCCCGACGTGTGAACGACACAAAGATTTACCTCCAATAGTCATTGTGAGACCCCTCAATCAAGAATTTCGACAAGGCGTTCACTGGAATATCACCTTTGGCATTCACTCACTTCGCCTTTAGATCTTTTATCTCATTCACATCACCATCGAATTTGATTTCCTACCCACCATCAAAGATGCCCAATATAGAAGTCACATCATTTGCGATGACTTTGAATGTCGACCCATGGACATTCAACGTGCAGGTGGCTATATCGAAGCATCCTAATAGCTGCTGCAAGAAGTTCCTCTTCATCTTACAACATTTAATATCCAACAACCCTCTCAATCCTATCTCCATGACCGCACTCATCTTCCCCACATCAAAATTTGCAACAAGATCCGCAAATTTCTCGGGTGTACAGAGTGTGAGCAACTTATATTTAAAGGCATGCCTTCTCGGATGACTAGGACTGGGTTGTTCCGCTCCACTTTCAATGGCATGGATTTCATTTTCCTTAAAATAATTGAGTTTTGCTTCCTTCGTCATACCAAAAGCTAGATCTTTTCATGTCTGCATATCACAAATTCACTTAAATTACAATCAAAATTTATCAATTCCATGTTATAATGTAATGTTTGTTTAAACATACTTACTTCATTACCACTAATATTTTCACATGCCGCTCTCATTCTAGCACATTCTTTCACACTGTTTTAATTTTAAGCAACCATATTAACATTGCAACAATTTATATGAAAATATGTAACATTAAATTGATGGTCTCATTAATTACTTACAAGTATACAAAGAAACATTTCTGTGCATTCTTCGCATTCACATTTGTGTTAGCCGTATGAAATATATTTTAGTATAAACGAATTTATCCATATGACAATATTTTCTTATCATTATTACCCATAACACTAATTTATAATGGATTGAGCATCATCTAGTAAAAATGCTAAGGTCCTATGTACCATTAAATTAATGACATACCAATGTATTTTAAAGAAAATAAGTAAAACTAGCTATTATATACTTTTATAAACGAAAAACACTTGGAAACTAAACAACTTAACTAATAATTAGGTATAGATAAAGAATTAAATTAATAAAAGTGAGATGCATCACATAAAAGTGAAGGAAAAGATCATGCACATAAATGACGAGTAACTCTTAAATCTCTTTCTAAAAAAAAAAAAGATAATATTTCAGCACCACCTATCCAGATTATAACCAAACATTACATTGTAAACCAAAAAACTAAAGATTGTGTACATATTAGATGACCATGAAACCAAATAGTGTTAAGATCTTCTTGAGCGAAATTCCAAGGAAAGTTATTCAACGCCAACAAATTCCCCTTTAAATCCAATTGGAGTCAACCTTATCAATCATTTAAACTGCGTAAGCCTTGACATATCTGAACAAAAAATAGAAGAAAACATTGATATTGATATCAAATTTATTATGCAGAAGCTACACTTAATGCCCATGCTAGACATATAAATATGTTTATATATAATGCACCGATAACATTGACTATATGTCCATTTTACCATATATAATGCACCGATAACATTGACTATATGTCCATTTTACTTCATCACTACTAAGATGAAAAGATCCACAATAACATGTTTTTAGGCTTCAGAGCAGTCAAAACTATTTTACAAAAATAGTTGCAAACTAAACTAAAACTAATACTAGAACTCCAGCTCAAGAAAAAACTTATAAGAAACATGTAAAAGCAAAACTCAAGCATGCTCAACAAAATGAAATTGAGACTCGCGGCAGGGTTCAGAGTGAGAATCGACACTGATATCCAGTAACATAATTAATACATTTGCAGAGAAAACGAGGAAATACTTAAAATGTTTGAAAAACCAAAATCACTGCTAATATTCATATGTTGCGGTTAGCTTATCCCCTTTTGAGTTGAAGCCACATAAAATAGTGATATTTGTTTCAATTTTCAAAGTTGAGCCTATATCTCTTAACAATGCATTACGCATATAGGTTTTCTTAGAGCTATCTTACTGAATGATTTGTAGTCATTAGTTCACATCTGAATCCATCTACCACCAGAGTACAATGGCTCTACACTTCTAAGTTCTATTAGATCATAAGCCAAATACAATAATAGCATCAAATATTGATTAATGATTTCTCATTATTATACACTTGAATAACAAGATTATATCGTGCAACTTATTTCCTTTAGGTGAATTGAGCTAGAATGTTTAAGCTCTTTCCTAATTGAAATGAAGTTACTATATGCTAAAAATAAAACAGTAAATGAAAATCCAAGAGCGCATCAAAGAACTTGCCTATCATCGACTTCTACAACAATCGACAGTCTGGGTACTTGACCAAACAAGAAAAAAGAAAACCCAAGACCCATAAATCGAACACACCAATAGATATAAAAACACAGTGGGCGATCTCATTTTATATGCAATCATGCCAAACCTAAGCAGAAGTAAGACTTCATCGACCGATAAAATACAATCATGTTTCTGAAGGCTTATGATTTGCTAGGTCTAGAGTCAATGTGTTCAAAGAATTCTTGGTATCCACTATATTTCAAGTTTGATTGGGAGGCAGAAATGGATGCAAATAGACATGCTAGCAAGCTTTCAGTCAATAATGTGTTATCTGATATCTCCTTATCTATGAAGAAACTCGACAGATAAATGACATAACACAACTCCATTAAAGCAGTTCATAAAGCAGGAAAAGATTGCATCTCATAAAAGATTCCAGGATCCTAATTATCAGTTCAATTTATCCACCACAATTACTTCAAAGCTAAAAGGAGGATTAATTTGATGAAATTTAATCATGTTATATAAAAATAATCTTCTCTTATCTATACTCCCAAGTAGAAATGAGAAACTTATACCGCATTCCAATGAAACTATTAATTGCTGATAAATAATAATAGATAATCACACTAGATTTCTTTACACAGCGAATTCCCTGAAACCACATTCCAATAGTGATACATGCATACGAAAGCATTTTCTTTATCGGTTAAAAATCAAATGTATAGACTTAAATTTTTTTTCCCTTAATCGAGTTTTACACTTAAAAAATTTAGAGCCTTAAATAATAAACCAGTCGTAGACTCCCTAATGGTATACTAAAGAAACTCAACAAATTACAAACCCAATGGCATACCCCCTAATTTTTTAGCCTTAAAAACTCCCTAATTCCCTAATTCCCTTAAAAGTTACAAACCTAATCGCATACTCCCTAATTCCCTTAACCAATCGTACACTCCCTAATTTTAGAGCCTTAAATATTTTATAGCCTTAATACATAAGCTTACTAAAGAAACTCAACAAAGTACCAACAAACAAAAATGATTTCAAACCTAATCGCATAATCCCTAACAAAACTATCATATTGGGAACATATTCAACTCGCTCAACGCCAATGGAAATAGCCTTAAGTAGAAAGAGAGAGAAAGAGAGAGCCAAAGAGAGACAGATAGAGATAGACAGAGAGCACCGATGACCTTGATGATGTAGAGAAAGAGTCGACGATGGGGAGAGTTGGACGATGGAGAGAGTTGGACGATGGAGAGATTGAGCTAGACAACAGAGAGAAAGAGAGAGGGCTGGACGTCAGACTTGCAGAGCTGGAAGAAGAAGAAGAGTCGACGATAGAGAGAGCTGGAAGACGGAGAGAGCAAGCTAGACAACGAAGAGAGATAGAGTTGGGTAACAAACTTGACGATCGGACTTGCAGAGTTGGACGAAGAAGAAATATCTTGACAAAGATGAGAGAGAGTTGGACGAGTTTGGTGAATTTTGGATGAAGATGAGTTTGGTAGCTTTCGAATGAAGTTTTAGGATGAAAATGAAATTTGCATAAAAAATGGTGAAGCTTCACAATGATGATTGAGGTTAAAATATAATTTATAAAATATTTTGTGAAACTTCCCAAAACATATTGGGGTGAAAATCAAATTTATGAAAAAATTGATGAAACTTCTCAAGAAAAATTGGGGTAGATTTAAAAAAAATTGAAGTGAAAATCAAAATGCTAAACATTATAACATGCGATTCACATAGCCGGTTACAAAATAATTTCACACCCAAACACATCTAACGACTGATATTAACCTGACCAGATTCTATGACCAGAATTAATCCTAGCATTAGAGAAGGACCCGTACACTGAGATATTCTTACCCAATGTAGATAACATCGCGTGGCACGACATAAGTACCCTACACAGAATTTCACCATTGAAATGAATGGTGCAGCGTTTGATCAATTTATAAAAGTTGAGGGGTTAAGATTTTATTTTTAAAATTATGGACTGTGTCAAAAAGTCAAAGTTTAATGAGTAATTTGTATTTTTTCCAAGAAAAAAACCGAACACATCTGGTATTAAAAAAGGGAAAAAAAAACACGAACACCACCTGTTAGCTCTGCCGTTAAAACAGTCTTAAGAAAAACGTTCGCAAACTGAACGTTACAATTTCTCCTGCCACTTTACCCCAATCTCACCCCATACTCACGATCTAGGGTGCACGAATCAGTGTTCGCAGGAGCCCTAGCCGCGAAGATTTGTGACCGCAAGTAGGCGTGACGCCGGCTAGAGGACCAGAAGGTTCCGGCGCAGAGGTTTTCGACGACGGCGAGGGTTTGTGATGGCGGCAGCGGTAAGAGCTTCTGTGTTCAGGTTAATGGTAATTGTTGATCGATGGAGATGGGATTCTCGGTGGGGATGGAATATGAAAGCTTTAAATAGAGTTCTTTGCATATCATAGTCATATAGAATATGTAGAGTTGTTTGCCATTAATAGCTACACTGCAGTTTATTTTAGCAAATTCAACTTATTTAAAGTCATTGTATGAATTCTTGGTCCTTTGATTCTGACTTGTGCTGTTTCCATGCGAAGGCTATGTATATCCGTGTCAAGCGTAGTAAGACAACTTACTTTATCCAGTGTGATCCAACTGAGACAATTCTCAAGATCAAACAAAAATTACACGCCCTCATTGATCAGCCAGTTAATGATCAACGTTTAATCCTAGCTGGAACTGGGGAAGTTTTGGAGGATTCAAAGACGCTGGCAGATCAGAAGGTACCAATTTGGGGAAAAAGCTTATCACTTTTGAATTGTTAACACTGATTTTGGATTTGCAAGTAGAGTTAGGGTTTGATGCTATTATAAGGCAATGTTACTAATCGAATAATCCTCATATCTTCATTAATGCGTTTATAGCTTTTTTTATCTGTGCGTTTATATCTTTAAAGAGTTCGGCATTTCTATGTTCAGGTTGAAAATGATGCTGTTGTGGCACTAACCTTTAGAAAAGGTTTAGTTCTTATCCTTCTCTTCCCGTTACCTATTAACTTTGTCTATTTGATGCTTATGTGTCTCTCATATTGTTCTTTCTTTTTATTATCACACCGGCTCTTGGCAATGGTTTAGGGCGTTGAGTCTTAATGTACACGGAAATTTGGCTCTGTCTCTCTAGGACACGATACCATCTCGGCCTTCAGTTGCTGTTAGGGGATAACTTTTAGAGAAATTTTTTTATTGTAGATAGTTGCGGCAATTCTGGAAGAAAGATGTCAGCTCCTAGTAACTATGGGGATAACTTTTTTATGATTTATGAAGCACGTAAAGAACCTCCATGGTACGTTGGAAACTAAATCAATCCCTTCCCAGATGAAGAGAAAATAAGATTATGAAAAGAAGCACGCAACAAGAATTTGCTATATCATATAGGCAAGATGATCTACACTGTGCAAGAAAGTAAAGTGATGAAGCAAAAGTAGCACTATTAGTTTGATTCAAGCTACATACAGTCCTACTTATAGTGGTCCTATGTTGTGTATTATACCAAGATCTCACAGATTTTATGAGATCATAATCAGAAGCGGTATATCATATCAGGTGGGAAGATGATCATGTATTAGGCAATCCTTATTTAGAAACTAGAATTAGAAAATTCCTCTTACCATCTTACTTGATCTATTCACTCTTGTGCTTTTTTCTTCATCGAAGTATTTTTATGATAACACAATACAAGGAAATTCGTTGCATTTTAAGTGACTTAAACTGAATTTACTCTCTTAAAGTTACTTGATTTGCGCTTTTTTTTCTGTCACAGATGATAATGAGTTTGAGGAGGTTGACATTGTTCGGCCAAATGATTTCTATCAATCTCGAGATGCTGATAGTGGCAGTTGGTAACCTGGGGACTTTCTTCGACTATTTTCTTCTGCTAGTAATGAGAGAGAATCACGAGAGTGAGTTGCCGAGTTGTTTTTTCATTTGGATTAGTGTTGCACGTCCGAGTCAGTGTACTATCAACATTAGTAACTTCATTCATTGCTGACATTTGAATCGAGCTATCAGTGCAGTAGAAATTGTTCTATATCTATCAGCTCATAGATGTCTTTTGTAACAGTTTTATATATGACACCGTGGCGAAGTTGTATACATGTCTTGAAATGTGGCAATAATTTATATTCCAAAGCAAACCATATCAGTATGATGCATGTAGAAATATGAACAGAATGTCTCTTCAAGACCTCCCACGAAGCTAGCTGCATCAGTTGGTGAAAATCTTCGGTCAGGCATTTGTACAAACGAAGGGAGACAGAACCATTTGACTGATGCAAACATTGAGAAACCAATAGCAGGCCTTAGAAAAATCCGAAGTACTACTACTGCTGGCCTAGGGTGAGGTTGATATCTTCATCCTCTTCAATATGCTCCATCTCAAATCATTGCCTGCACTGCTTGGACATCATATGCTTGGATATGGTAGCTTGATGATATAATGGGTTAATGGCTAACTTACAACCATTACAGTCTTCGGTCTTGGGAGGATTCTTACAACATTTTGAAATTTAGGTTATCTATTTTAATTTGGAAATTAGTTTTCAATAAAGTAAAAAAGACGAGAAAGAGTATGTTTAAAAAAACACTTAATATTTGAAAACCTAACCAATAATAATATTGGAGAATCGTATAAATATAATTTTCTTGAGAACTTGTTTAAAAATATTTTCAAAATCGTTTTGATAAACTGTCTAAAGATTAAAAACAGAGGCCATCAATTGGTCTTAACTCTCAGGCGACATTATGCCAAAGAGGCAATCGATTAGTCTTAACTCTCAGGCTGAGCACTATCAGTCTTACTGCAAAGGGGTGGGTGGAGACACCTGTAATTTTACACTGAAAAAAATGGGCCATCGGACATCGGTTCCTTTGAATTAAGAATAAACTATTTATTAATAAAAGAAATTTTAAAAAATTATTCTTGCAAAAATGAAAGAGAAATTAAATTTTTTAAAAATCTAGGAATATTATAAATATCGTTCAAAACCAAATAATTATGTTCAAAAAGTAAACAAACGACCTCACCATTAGCCAACTCCCTTGACGAATCAAACATCTGCAAATAAGAACATACATGATTGGTGGCTCCTGAATCAAGTATCCAGGTTGATAAATCATATTCCACTAAGCAAGCTTCAAGTACAAGTAAATCATTTTTACCTTTCCTTTTCATCTCGGAGAGATATACTTGTTACAGTTTATCTTCCAATGACCTTCAACCCCATAGTGGAAACATTTTCCCTCGGGCTTGCTGTCTTTTTTGTTTTTATTGGCTTTTGGCGATGTCTTGGCTTTCTTCTCTTTCTTGTTCTTACCTTTGTTCTTTCCATTGATCTTCTTCCTCTTGTTACTATTAACAGTGGAAGAAGGATTTTGCTCGACAACATTTGTTTCGCCCTTTTTGGTGATTCTAAATTTGAGTGACTCAAAAGTCTGCAACTCATTCAACAATTGGGACATGTTGAATTGCAAGTTGTTCTCGCACAGAAGTACCATTTATCATCTTAGTTGTCATATAGTTCCTAGTGACCTTATAACGACTTTGATCAGACTGCTGCCCAAATATAGCCTGTAGAGATTCCATAATCTCATTGGCAGTCTCCATGCTTTCATGCTCACATGCATGTTGCACTTCGCCTTGTTGTTTGATATGATCCAAGTATCGTATTTATCCCTAACATTCTTAGGGCATTAGCAGCGGGCTCCTCAGGACATTCCTTAGTAAGCGCGAACTTATGGTTCTCAGAATCTGCATTAAGTTTATATTTGATTTCCAACGTATAAATTTATCACCATTCAATTTCTCAAGAGCGAGTAAAGCAGTAACATGGTTGTCCATGGTATACATAATAGTGATAACTGAAATTTAAAACATACAAGATTCAACCTAATTAATAAATATCTAGAATTCAAAAAATAAATGTGATACATGAATGCAACATAATAAACACACAAAATTTAACATTTACTAATCACGATAAAACAACCCAACGAATGTGCTGCCTTAGGATCAGTCAGATTAACCTTAAACTGTCTATGATATTCTCATCCTTATTAATTCAAACTTAAAATATCTCATATTTTCTCTTTTAACGATAAGGTATCTCTTGTTTGGTCAAGCCACAACTATCCACATGGAAGCTTAATTGTGATTTTGTGAGTGTAACCCATTATTTCAGATACCATGACTTGATTTAAAATATGCCGTCTTAGGGTCGGTCAAAACTAAACTACATCACTTCCTCACTTCTTTTTAAGAAGTCCAACGTTGGTATTGGTACAGCTCGAAACCTTCCTTAAGGGGATGGAAACAAAGTCATCCTGAGACTCTCACTGTACCTCACGGTGTTGTACTAATAATGGAGTCTCTAGGTTACATTGGCATGTCAACCTTCTCACACTTACTATTTTAAGATTATGTGTTTTCATTTTTAGCTAATTAATTAATTCTAAATTAATCACTAGTTAAAATAATAATTCTATGAATATTTAATAATCAGTTATGTCAATCGTATTGGTTTAAGTTCATATAACCTTCTAAAGCGCCTAAATCATAATTAGGTGAACTTAGATGAACTAATTGATTATATTCATCAAACTTTAATAAAGCTTTTTTACTGAAGTCGGTTATTCTAAATGTTATTATAGTCCTTAGTGTGGTGTGATTACCAAATTTTAACTAATTAAAACCTAGTAGTTTATATGCAATTGATTTCATAAAACAATTCATATAAACATATGAGGATAATCCTAATAAATCATGTTTCTACTGATGAGATGCATGATTAAATAAAACTGTGTGAGATTTTCATGTATGACATGTGATCGACTAATATATGGACATGTTATCAATCATAACAATTAAAATAATTATTTAACAATTAATTAAACTAATAATGGACCAAGTGACTATTGAGTATTTCTAAATTACAGCCCTTGAAATAAAGAAATCAAATTACAAAACGGACTTCAAGAATACATATTTATCAAATATTGTCTTCTCCTCCTGATGTTCATTTTCATAATCTTCAAGTTTTGAACAAAAATATATTTAATTAAGGAAAACTATTTTTCTTAATAAAAAATAATTTTTATAATTATTCATTTAAAATTAGTTAACTTTGACTGAGTCAAATAAATATTTGATTTGTTTTGGTCAAACTTGGGTCAAACCCAATCAACCTATTAATTTCTAATTTTCATAAAATTAAAAATTAAGAATTTAATTTTAAAATTACATTAATTTCAAAATTTAAAAGGATGATAGATAGAGATAGAGTTATCATCAAACTCTATAGTGATAAGGTTGGTTGATATCAGAGTTTCTGCGAAACTCCCCCAAATGTGATAACAGTTACCACCAACGATAGAACTCTCCTACAGTCGCTTATGACTGCCGGCCAGCCATAGTCGCCGGCCATCGGTGCCGATTTTCTAGTGACGTCGCTGGAATAGTAAATTCTAGCGACATTGTCGGTAATCCAAAATCGGCGGTGCCAGCGCCAGAATGCTAAAAGAGTTTTAATTTATTTTTTTCCTCGGTCGTTCATCTCGTGCGTTTTTTTTGTCTTCTCACGATCGGAATAATTACAATAAATCAATAAAATTATAAAAATTCCTACGCTCCAAAATGGCTTACATAAGATCTAAGAAAAAAATTAAAGAACAAAGCCTAACCCAATAATCACCATACAATTAACGATCCATTATTTTTTAAACATTCAAAAAACATAACCATTCATTCATTCACATATTTCATATTATATGAATAATGCAAGAAAACCCACACAACATTTAACATATAATATATAAAAACCGCTTTGATAACACCGGTTGTCGCGACACGTGCGTGACAGGAGCGTGTGGTGTGTGACCATTTAAAAAATTAAATTTTTAATAAAAAATCAAATTTTTTAGTAAAATAAAATCGCACAACACTACGATAACCAAAATTTTTTTTATTGAAAACTCTTTTTCACTCATTTAAGATCCATTACATATTTATATATTAAATTAACAATATACAATGTTGTGAATAATATACCTTTTGTAGTCTAAATTAAGCGTCCTCGCGAACCAATAGATTCTCCGTTCCCACGAAATTGTTTAACGATTAGCAGACTCCGAAATCCACACCAAGATCTTTCAAGTCAATTCTCAACGCACTAGGATGTGTGTGGGCACGTAGAATATAACGAAAATACTTGTCTAGATGTACTCAATACATGAGATTTAGAGATTTTACTGAGAATGATTCTTGTGAGACGATTATCTAAAAGAACGTGATGACAATTTTTTTAGAGATTTTGATTAACTCTTAATCATAGAAAAAATCACTTTTTGAGAAATTGTGTTTTTCCCTCAACTCTTGATTGATGAACTGATGATCTGATCAACTCATGTCATTAGAATAAAATTTGTATCTTATTCTAGATAATGACATATTAGATATTTAGGAATAATTAAAAATAAAAATAATCTTTAATTTCAAATTGCCCAATACAGTGGGGCCCACTATATAATGGTGCACAACTATAGTGTCGCATGGCACTACAATAGTCCATGCCAATTTCTACTACCCAATCAGTGATTGACGTGTAGCAATTACTGTAAATTAAATATTTTTTAATCAGATAAATATCTAGATATCAGTTAATTAAAAAATTAACATATCTGATTACCCCTATCAACTAAATTATTTGTTATTTCATAAATAACAACTTTAATTGATCCAAAATATTATCTAATAATAATTTAATTATCTAATTTCAAAAATTAGATATTATGTCTCACTTATCAATAATTAAAAAATAATCGATAATTATATATATATATATATTAATTCCTAAAATTATATTTATATGTATAAATAATTCAATTAATTAATCACACATAATTATCTCATACTTATGTATTTTTCCTAGAATAAAAATTCATTTATAAGTTAGTCATTTTCTCATGTCCTGAAATATTCACATCCTAGACTGCGTAGTATAAAGGTGACTTGGGGAGCATGGACTTATAATCCTAAGCTCCAATAAACCAGATTAATAATTAAACTATTTAATTAAATAATCTTATTTATTAATTCTATTATTGTTCTATTATAAATATGGAATCACACTTTTAAAGATTATTGATTGTATTTACAAAGTATTATTGTACAATCCACTGATATAATCAATCATGTAGTTATGTTCTTCAATGATTGATTCATAAATTAGAACTGGTCAAAAATATCATTTTACCTTTCTATCCAGCTCTTGATCCTTAAATACCATTAGTCCACTAGAAAATGACTAATTTATAATCTTATTATAGATTTGAGCTCAGTAACCATTCAGTTTTAGAATTAACATTTTAGGAAACTAATAAGAAAAACTTGGATTCTAAATCTTGTAAAATCATGTTCTCAGCCATCATTATCACTGGATCTCCAAAACAAAAGTAGCCAGCCTATTTGACAAACAAACCTTAACGAGTGAATCAAAAGATTCAGTAGACATGTATAAGAGTTCATGACTACTCAGGATTCATACTGATCTACATATGATAATCGAATTGATGTGTATTAAATCTTTATTATAAATGACACGTTTATAAATATATTAATTCACATCGGTCCAGTCATATATAATCTCATTATATAAAATACTTTCACTAAGATGTCTATCCACATCAATGATCTGGATCTAGATCACACGCATTCATAATACTTAGTGAACCATACTAGCAACAATTCATCAAAGATTTCATACTTTAATATGTTGTTGACAATTTTATTCGTTATATATTATTTTAATCATCTCGTACTAATACAAAATCATAATCTCTTTTATGAATATAGAATTTTCAGATATTTATATAAATTATTCAACAATAATTTAAAAAAACAATTATAAGAAAAATGTAATACTCATTAAATTTCATATAAAAAAGTCAATACATATGCTTTGATGGCATAACCCCCAACAATAAATTCATTTTATTTTCTATTGTTCCCAAGTCCATAGGTTTGTCAATTACCTAAACCAATTATAAAAAAATCAAAGATTTTCTACACTCACTAAGGATGCTAATAAAGAGTTACCGTCAATGCTAATAAAGAGTTACCAGGAAGTTGGAGTTCTTGTATTTAATCTCTGATAGATTTTTGAGGTGTTGCACATATTCTTCTTGCTCTGATTCTCCATCCATTTATGCACTGAGAGACAGAGAAAGGCTATTTTTTCAATCAGATTGATTATTTAAAACCTTCAAGAAACTGGAAACAGTATGAGCTAGATCAAATATAAATTCATCATAACCCCCCCTAAAATTTCTAAGTATCTAGCGAGAGCTATAACCAAAAGAGAAGTACACAAAGGTTTTTGGGTAAACAAAATTACAGGGGGATTACGGGTGTCTAACAAGACATGCATCAATAGAGTAAGCAAAAACCCTAGAATTACAGGGGAAAAGCAAAAACCCCAGCACTTCATCAAATACAGGCAAAGGCACACACAAACCATGAAGAAATTGAAGTCAAACTTGTCATTCATCCGAGACTTTCTTGCTAGTATTTACCGAGATTGACGTGCAAATTACACTTCAATCCCTAAATTTCCAGAGAGCATTGAGACCCAGAAACCCATAATTAAATAGAAATAATGAAAACTCATTAGCCTGAAATACTTTCATCAGATTGTTGTATATTAGTATGGCCATTATGTATTCCACCTGCAATATACATCATTAAAAGTCTCTCGACTATTAGGGATAAAGAGGGCCGAGGTCGACGAGTCAGAAAATTCATCTCGACCAAACAAAAGAGTTGAAAAATAGAGAAAACAAGTACCTCAATCACATCCATATCTATCTTAAGCCATTTCAATGCTTTAATAACAACTACTTCCAATCTAACCTGATGAGCTTTGGCTAGATCCTTTTTCTTTTGGAATATTTTTGGATCACATCAGAAACCCAGATCTTTGAGAAATTACGACAAATAAAACCCTAGGATCTCGTTCCTGAACGTAATGATCTGACCAAAATGGAAAAAAATTATAAATAACCACATGCAGAGTTCACTAAGCTAGATCTGAAAAGCATGCCCTAGATTATGGGGTTGAAGTCGAAGGACAAAAAGGAGGAAAGAGGAGAGGAAAGAGGGGTAATCACACCATAGCAGAAAGAGAGTGAAAGATAGAGATAGAGAGAAAGCGAGAGCACGGACGACCGATGACGAAGAGAGAAGTGACGACCGATGACGGAGAGAGCAGCGATGACCGATGATGGAGAGAGCAGCGATGATCGATGACGAAGAGAGAGCACATACGATGAAGAAAGAGCCTGAGTTTAGTGAAACTTTTAGATGAAAATGAAAATATGAACATTTGGGGTAAAAATGTAAAGAGAAAAAAATCTAATGACAACTTGTAACTTATTCACCAGGTTGAAAAGTAAATAAATCATCAATGGTTGAGGTTTATTAGAATAAATTCAATAATCATAATTTGACCCAATATCAATGTCGCAAAAATGTTCTCATATTTATGGTCGTATGTATATGTTTGAATTTTACTCGGCGCTGGTTAAAAAAACTCTCACACACATTATCGCAAACTATAACAGTTGCACTCTACAGTACAAAACAGCTATGGCTGTCTCAACCATGTCCCTTATCCCCTCCAAGCTCGGTTCACAATGTCCTAACCATATACTTCCATATGCAATTCCAAGGCTTCCCTGTCTTCGTTCCCATTCAGTCAGGATCGTTTGCGCCAAGCGAGCCGGCAAACGGAAGTATCCATCTGAGAAAAAGAAGCTTAAGTTAAAGCAAAAGGAAGCTCTAAGCAGTGTTAAAAATAAGTTCGAGGGAGTTTGGAGGCTTTCCAAGCTCGGAGTCCCCGTCGACAAGGACCCTGGCAAGGATTTTCTCGGTTTATCGGATGCTCTGCTCCAAGAGATTGCTAAAGTTATTGACTTTCCGGTAATTTGCTGTCTTGTATGATTCTATTTGGTTGCGGAGGAAGTTTAATTAAGTTATGTTGGGAAATGAAGTAAAGGTTTCTTCGTTCGTCAATTTCGGCAGGTTGCCTCAATGCTGCCGCAGGAAGCTTTCTCTATTATCCGGAAATCTTTTGACGCGAGGAAGGTCTGTTGAATGCACATTACTATCGCTGTTTTTCATTTCTCTTGTGCACTATCTATATGATAACTCTTTCCCATTGGATTGACACAGACTTGAGTTTAACTGTGTGTGTCTGATTTATTTTGCCTAACCGATTCTTCCAGATGCTGAAAGAACCCAAATTTGTGTATACGGTGGACATGGATGTGAGCAAACTCCTCAGTTTAGAGCCTCGTGCTCGGGACTTCATCTCTGACTTGAAGCCTAAAATTGGGCTGGTAGAATATATGCCGAAAGAAAGAGTTTCTAGTGATTTGATCGGTCTTATACATGATCTCAAGAAGAAGGATGAACATGCAACGATTAGCGTAAATGGGAATAATATTGACTCGGGTTTGGAGAAAACATATGTGCCCACAACGGTCGAGAAGCCAAAAATTGCTGTTGTTGGAGGTGGACCTTCTGGCCTCTTTGCTTCTCTTGTCCTTGCAGAGCTCGGAGCAGATGTTACCTTAATTGAAAGAGGTCAAGCAGTTGAACAACGAGGGCGTGACATTGGCGCTTTGGTGGTACGACAGGTTCTAGAATTGGAAAGCAATTTTTGCTTTGGGGAGGTTATCTCTTGACTCACTGAGTACTCTTACTAAAATTTGTTTATTTTCTTTTCTTGTTCCATTACATTAATGCATCCTCTTCATTCTAATTTGTTATTGGTAAAATGTTGAGGCCACACCAATCTTTTTCATTCTATAACACCATAACAGCAAGATGAACTGTCTTGCAGTGCTTCAGCACGTTGATCTAATAGCAATTATGTATATACCTGCTTTGTCTCATAGATCTACTCTTGGAAAAATAAACTCGTGATGAATTTTAATTAAGCCCATTCTGAAGAATGAATATAATGCTCTCTTAGAGACCCAAGTGACAGATCATAAGACATGGGTATTTCCATCATAACTGGGTTATTTGGAAGTCTTTTCGGTTTTAATAAACCAAAACTGATTGTGAAACTTTTATGGAATTTCTCCGAGGAAGCAGTTGACATTTGAAATTGAAGAAGTCGGCAGACAAGATGGTCATGAGCTGTGTCTTAGAGTTAATTTTACTGTGCATACCCATGAGTCAACTTTTTGTCAATATAAGTTTTCCTCGTTAATTTCATTCTCTTTTCCATTTTCCTTCTAATATTTTATTTTTTTATGCAAATGATTCTTTATTTTGAGTCATTTATTGAAGACTTATGCGTGGCAGGGTGGTGCAGGTACCTGGAGTGATGGGAAGCTGGTCACTAGAATTGGGAGAAACAGCGGAAGTGTTCAGGCGGTTAGAAGAACCTTTTCTTTTATCCTTGTTGCCAGATGAATTATTTCCTTCTGTTTTTCTAACTAACGCCACTTTGAGTTTCTTCTATCATGTTATATTTTTTATCAGTGTCTTCTACAGTTAAATCTAATACCTTAATGAGATCTATTGTTATTTTCGGAAGAAATAGAGATTTTAAGTAAGATGAGGGATGTGTAATATAAGTGTCAACTATATCAACCTGCCTATTGCCCAATATATTCTGAAATTTAGAAAGGGAAAAAGGAAGAATTAGTGCACCTATATTTCCTTGATCTTCTTTTTATGCTCTGCTTAAGATGTAGTTCTCTTACAAAGTGAAAGGTGGAGAAAAAATATCCACTACGTCCTTTGTTTTCTACATTTGAGATTTTTGTTCTCTGTTGTATGTGCTGTACTGCATCAGTTAAATAATTGTTATTTTCATTCTAGGTTATGAAAACTTTGGTCCACTTTGGTGCTCCAGAAAGTATCTTGCTTGATGGAAAGCCCCATTTAGGAACAGATAGATTGATTCCATTACTTCGCAACTTTCGGCAACACCTACAAGGGATGGGTGTGAGTCGCAATCTTAACCAAACTTCTATATGTTAAGCATAACTGGGAGGCTTGTACATATTTTCCATTTTTCCTTCACAGTTTTGTGTCTGGATGTGCGTAGGTTACCATCAAGTTTGGGACAAGAGTTGATGATCTTCTTGTTGAGGATGGACATGTAGTGGGTGTCAAAGTTTCAGATTCAAGAGATAAATTACAACTCAGCAACCAGAAGATGGGATATGATGCTGTTGTCCTAGCTGTAGGGCATTCTGCTCGTGATGTATATCAAATGCTTCATTCTCATAATATATCCTTGGTTCCTAAAGACTTTGCCGTAAGTTTCTACTCCGTTTTAATGAATTGCTTAGCAAATCGTAAAGTATGATGTATTTAGAATGTAATTGCGTTGCAGGTTGTTCTTACGTTATCTGTATTTGAGTCATTTGTTTAGGTTTAATACCGTCTTTAGATGCAGTTGAAGCTTTTATTTCTGTTTCTTTGTCCTTTTTGGGACTATTCCTATTCCGGTTGATTTTAAATACCCAGGTTAGCCATTTTCCATGATAGCCAAGGTTCATGTGCTATGCATGTGGTTGAACTCATTAAACTAGTCATCTTCTTATCTAATTGTCAAACATATTAATTTGTTATATTACTTTCAAATATATTTGGTCATTTTGAGGGCTTCTAGTGTCGTATCGAATCAAAAGGATGGGGCCCCATGAGAAGCTGTTAAGAGCTTCTTTTGTCCTTGACAGTTTCTCTTATGATATTTTTACAAAGAGAGCTAACTAAATGACACTACGCGCACACATTTATAACAAGTTTTGAATTGATGACTGGGCGGTGTTGGCATCCCCAGTGGTGGAGTGTTTATTCAATGATGGCTCTTTGTTGGACAGTATTAGCTTCAATGCTAATTCGTGTAGTGTTTTAATTATTCTAATAGTTCTTTCTGGGTGGCTGATGACAGGTTGGTTTGCGGATTGAGCATCCTCAAGAATTAATTAACAGCATACAGGTTGATCTTTATTCCCTGTCTTCTTCAGAGATTTAATCACTTCACTGTATGCATCAACAAGTTTCAGCTAGAAAGACAATAATAGTAAACTTAAAAGTAATAGTAGAGTACCATCACATGTAGTAAAGGCTTCCCTTTAATTTTGAACAGGTCACACACTATGCTCTCATCTGGTAGGATAAGATATTTAGTTTCATATGCTACCACAAATTTGTTCTACATATTGTCTTCATTGTGAATCATGGATTGCAATACTGTATAGAAGAGTAAAGTTTAAGCCTTGCATGCATTGTTGTGAAAGTTCTCGTTCTATTGTTTGTATTGTAATATATCCCTTTTTTATTTTTTTTCTTTTACTTTTTCATTTAATTAGCATTCTTCCAATTGTAGTATTCCGGATTGGCCAATGAAGTTGACAGAGGTCGTGGGAAGGTTCCTGTGGCAGATTACAAGGTTGTCAAGTATGTTAACAGGGAGAAGCAAGATGCATGTTCAATTTCGGGGGGAGAAGGACGTAGTTGTTACTCCTTCTGCATGTGTCCCGGTGGGCAGGTACACTTTTATTTGGATCTGATGGATGTGGTTCCAGGTTGAGGTTCTTTGCTGATGCCACCTAAGAATAAGCAAAGATGGTTGCACACATCTTTAATATAATAAATTTATTTGTTTATTAATATATTAAAAGTGGGAAGAGAATGAGAATCAGTTTTGGACGGTTTAGCGTTGCCCTCTCCTTATTTTACAGTTTCTAAAACATTCTTTTGAGTCTATTACTGATGCATTATTATTGGTTAGTTTTTCTTTTTTCTTGTTTCTCATAATAGTGTATATCTTGAGTGAGCTTTTTACTTTTCATAGAAAATCTGGGATCGTAAACTAAATGGTAACATGATCTATGAAATGCAGAATCAACGTCTAATATCATCTACATTCTCTATAACTTCGTAGAAATGTGGCAACTAACATGTAGTCAGCATTATTAATTTGACGAGACTCCTATTAATATATTTTTTTAGTAAATAGCTATAAATAACATATTTGCAGGTTGTCCTAACTAGTACAAGTTCCTCAGAACTGTGTATCAATGGCATGTCATTTTCTCGACGTTCATCCAGGTGGGCAAATGCTGCCCTTGTGGTGACTGTTTCAACGAAGGATTTTGACGGTTTAGAATGCCATGGACCTCTAGCTGGGGTTGAGTTCCAGGTTCATTTTCTGTTATTACTCTCTATTTTCAGTTGGTTACATTTCATCTAAATATTCCATTTTGTAACCCCTCTGAAGGAATGAAAAATAATTGCAGAAGCTAGAAGCAAAGGAACCTTTAAGATTTTTTAATCCATTTGATCCTAAATGATCAGTCTCATGAAAACTCCAATGATGTATGTAAAAGCGTCTTCATCTGACTAATCCACCCTATCAACGTTGGTTGAAATGCTCATAAGTTCAACTAAACTGCAGAAACATTAAGTTAAAGTTTAATGTATCTCCATGTAATTGATCCGGTGTTTATTTGAATAGCATGTTGATTGAAATTATTGTTTAATACTGTTTTATGATTCTCTTATCAGAGAGAGTTTGAAAGAAGAGCAGCCATAATGGGAGGAGGAAATTTCGTGGTACCTGTGCAGACAGTTACGGATTTTCTTGATAAGAAATTATCAGGTATTTAGTCACCAAGGGTCAATTAGAATTCTTCGAAAGGCGGGCGGCATATATATTTTAGAAAATTATCAAGCACAAATACACAAGCATTTCCCTTATACCATGCCAAGTTAATCTGTCTTTTCGAAAAAGTTATCTACTAATTTGCTCAGCAATGTAAAATATTTGCGCTAAGGAGGTAGAATAGAACTGTTATATAGTCTTACATGTTACTTGCTATAATTTCTTTACTTGTTTTGTCAGTAACATCTGTGCCACCGTCGAGTTACCGATTAGGAGTAAAGGCAGCAAATCTGCATGAGTTATTCCCCAACCACATAACCGAGGCTTTACAGCGCTCTATTTTGGCATTTGATGAAGAGGTAGCTCCTACTCTTTCTTCCATGATGAATGTGGGAATGGTTCCTAGATTAACGTTTTTTCCCTCTGGACTTTGAACTTTCAGTTGCCAGGATTTATATCTGAATTGGGCCTTCTTCATGGAGTGGAGGTAATTCTTTCTGTTGTTTACTAATACTTTAAAGGAAAATTCCTCCAATCTCCCTTCTAGTTTGCTTGAAAGACACACACTCTCTAGTTTGGAAAATGACAGTTAGGTCCAGTCTCTTAATAAGCCAATGGTGTCCGTGTTATCTTCTGCTGCATATATTCCGTATTTTTTATCTCATGTCTGTATTGCTGACGGTAATCTAAAGCAAGTCCCGTCGAGTAATAGTTGCTTGATACATCAGTATTAAACGTGTTTTTTTTTCTGTTCTGCTTCTAGACCAGGACAAGCTCTCCCATTCAAATTCCTCGCAGCAGTCACACATATGAGAGCACAACCATGAAAGGACTCTACCCAGTTGGTGAAGGAGCTGGTTATGCAGGAGGTATTGTAAGTGCAGCAGTCGATGGCATGTGCGCCGGGTTTGCCCTCGCTAAATACCTCAATCTATACGATGGTCACCTTGAATCAGTTTTGGGCAAGTCCCAAAGTTCTGGACTCCACATGTATTAGAGGGCCAATACTGTCAGCGGCAATTTTGAATGCAAGCCTGCTTTTCTATTCTCGGATGTTGAAAACCGCCTCAACGGCTTCAATTTCAGTCCCACGAGACAACGAGTAAGTACATCACAATAATTTATTTTTATATGTAAAGTTGAAGTTTATAATATGGATCCGTTGAATTTTACTCTTCACCCCATAATTAAATGCCAACTGATTGAACTGTATAACAGGGTATTGTATCACTCGGATTGATTGAGGAGCTTGGTAATTCATGATTTTTGATCTCTAACCATGAAGCTGACCAATACTTCAAAATATAATGACCTGCTATGGTTGAACAATCTACAACCATTTGCAATACAGGAAGTGAACTTAGAGAATGTACATTTTTCCCTATTCAGGTCAAGTTAATGCTATGAGTAATGTACATTGGCTTAGTTCTTCAGTATACAGTCTTTTTGTCATAATGTTCATCATGTTATGGGTTTGTAAGCCATTTAGAAATTAGAATGGTTGATTGATCTATAAAATTTTGTCTTCCATACTAAAGATTTTATTTTCCTATATTATGATCTAACATGACAGGTCGTCTTGCCCGCTTTGAATTGAACTCACGATCTCTAGGGTATGGTGTGGGGTTTAATTAATTGCGCTAGCACAACTTGTCGTCTTCTCC
Source organism: Datisca glomerata (assembly GCA_003255025.1). Classification (NCBI taxonomy): domain Eukaryota; kingdom Viridiplantae; phylum Streptophyta; class Magnoliopsida; order Cucurbitales; family Datiscaceae; genus Datisca; species Datisca glomerata. Next base: position 915,240 of record QANY01001827.1, read on the forward strand.
GTCATGTTTGAATCATGCAAATTGTGTAACGATTTAGCCACTAATTGAACTATTATTAGTTGACGTTTGGTGAAATATCATCTTGAGATGTAACATTGTTTTAAGAACACATCATGGCTCTGACTAGATGAGGAGAGGTTCTTCCTCATCACTGACGTGGATCAAATCATGTTAGATCATGTGTGAAAATTGAGTGTAAGTTTAACAATTCTTTTATGGCACATGTATTTGATTCCCGTGAAAAGAGATTTCGTGAACCTCACAGTAAATGGTCATTTCGATTGTTTAGTATGACTTTAGAATCATATTTTGAGTGAGTCTCACAACTTTCACCAAAGTTGTTCTTGATTCTACTGACTCTTTGGTTTGAGATTTCTAACAAATAGTTAGTATTGAGATTTCACTCTTTTATTCTTTTGAAATAGATTATGAAAAGTCTAATATGTCCTTAAATTCTTACCTAATTAGCACTCACTTATTCATTTTATATAATTATTTTTTCTTTAAGACATTTTAGTTATCATTCTGGCAATATAAAGTTTAACTATTATTTGTTAAATTAATGATATTATGTACAAAATCTATATATATATTTAATATATAGTATCATTAAAAATCATATTTGGCTGTTTAATGTATGAATATTCATGAATTATAAACAATATGTCATTATAATTAAATCTAAATAGTTCGAATAATCAAATAAAGGACATAATATTCATTTTCTTTAAAAGTGACATTTTAGTAATGCCATATAGTTTGATTTCTAATTTCTTGATTAGTAAACAAACAATCATTCTTATTTTAAATAATTTGATTTCTGACAGTTAATAAACACATTAATCTCATTGAAGATTCTAATTCTTAACCATTTCATTCTGATTCGAATCCGACGGAAGAATCTTTATTTGATTTCAAAAATAAGTAAACGTGCTATTAATAAATAACAATATTTAACATCAATATTTTTTAACTTAAAAAATTAAATAAATTATAGTACATAGGCTGAAGTGATTTGTCCATGTCAACAAAGAAGAATACCTAAGTTTCAAAACAATGTTGTTGTTTTATCAACAATCCACGGTTCCTTAGACAGTGTAGTTTCGTTTCGAAATAAGTTTGTCTTTCCATCAGATAAATAAGTGTTGTCTTTTGATGTAATAAATATTGTATTTGTATTTGTCAAACATTCATTATTCCACAACACTTCTCCCTTCCTTTCTCTTGGCTTTGGTTTTGGATTTATCCATTTAGTTAGGAGAGGGTCCATATCAACATGTTAAGTCTATTATCAAAAGAAATAACCAGGAAGCCTCCAATAAATAACAATACCATACTTTTCTGTGCTAAAATTAATAATATGAATCATGTTATCACAATTTAGAAATATAAATAAATTAATCATTTCTGTTATACGCAAAGACCAAGTACTCAGTTAGTCAGAGGTTGTGGCTTCCCATATTTAAAACTTGGCCTTGGTATCCAATGTCAATTGCAATAATCCTCCATATCAAACAACAAAACAATCGGTGGGTATCATCTATTATTTTACCACCAACACGAAGACAAAAAATAAGAAATAAAAAATGGAAATGACTATAGATTAATTTTGGTTTGTATTATCTAAAATTAGTATTAATTGTATTTAGAATGTATTTGTCAGTATTTATGATCAGAAATGTTTTTATATATTGAAATAATAATATTTTAGTTCATAATTATGTTTTACATGTTTTTCTAAGAAACACTTGCATCTATTTTAAAGTACATGTATATGCATCTAAAAGCATTTAAAAAAAAATATTAGAGCATGTGTTTTTTTTGTAGAATTGCTTGTACATATTAGAATGTGTTTCAAACAACAACATTTGTTAAGTATACGTGATTTGAAGTAACTTTTTATTTCATTAAAATGCTAGTAGACGAAACGCTCCAAATTCACCCTTACATTTTGTAGGTTTTTTTACTGTCAAGTTTTTGAATATTTTAAATGCTCTAATTAAATCATTCATTAAGCCTCAAAGCTTGAAGTGATTTACGTCATTGATAACTTTGTTAATGTTATCAAACAACAAATGATACATAAATCTTTACCACTAATAAGAAGACTCGGTTAACCTCATTTTTAAATTACTCGAGTATCTAATTTAGAAAATTAGACTAGTATGTCTTAGATCGAGAAACAGAGTAAACATAATTACATTATGCCCTATCTTAATGACAAAAATGATAGGTCTCAAAAAAGTTAATTGTTACGTATATAAATTCAAGATTCAAAAATAACTATAAACAATGATGTGGAATTTTTCAATAGGTCCTACTCGTTATTATCTGAAACTCACGTAAATCCCTAAAAATAACTCTAAAAGAAGTTTAAGAAAAAAAATACTCTAACTAAAATTTGTTTGATCTATTCTAATTAAATCTTTGAAATACCAAAGACATTGACAATTGACATGTTGGAGCAAAACAAAAAGGACATGTTTTCCCCCAAAAAAAGAACAAAAGGACATGTTAGGATATGGCATATGAATGGGTTTTGATTATCATTATTATGTTGCATATTCCCATCACATGAATGCCCATCATTTGGTCTTTCCCATCTACTTTTTTATCAAAGAATTTAATGCTTTCAATTAGTTTATTTGATTTAATAATTTTCATCTCTATCCCCTAATTATATATAGAAAACTTCAATATTTTATTCAATTTTTAATTTACAAAGAATATATTATTTATTACTACTACTAGAAAGCACTTTTGTCACAAAATGAAAGCATTAATTAAGGAAAGAAATCTCTCTTGAGCTTAAATTGTTTTTTAAGATTAAGGATCATGATTAGCACTTTTGTCACTAAACGAAAGCATTAAGTAAATTGTTTCTGCATAATTATACCCCATATGCATAATTACTCTATAAAAAAAGAGAGTAAACATGATTAGTCATAGCTAGTTACAGTTACAATGCTGTATAGTACGGAGTAAAATGTCATAAAACCTCATCCTAATAAACATAAGCAATCATTAAAATAATTATTCAAGATTTGTCACCTGATGCTTATTAATGTGTTATTTCATTCATTGATACTGAACATGTAAAAAGTACTCACCATTACGTGGACAAAGGATGATCTATCTAAGGGCTCGTGAAAAGCGGTAAAAAATTGGAAACGAGTCACAAGACTGAAGAAGCGAGGCACCCATAAACATATGATCAATACCTCAAGGATGAGACCAGCACCTCAAGAACGGGGATAGTCACTTCAATAATGAGAAAAGTATTAGAACGGGAAAGACTATCAGGACGGGAGAAAGTGACTAGTTAAGTGGAACTGACGGACGAGGGACTCATGCCTTCAAGAACGAGAAAAGATTAATGGAACTCAATCCTCTAGAAAAAAGATTTCGAGACTCGGAGAACTGCCATGGACGGGTAAAGCACTCACTAAACTGTGCAAGAGCTGGAAGAGGAGGATCAGGAGAAGAACGGGAACAGACGAAAGGGATCCGGAATGACAGTCAAGTGGCGTGATTGATTAGGTAGCTGAATGACTCGAACAAGACAAGATGGTAGGCCACCAAGTGGCTACGACTGACTGACTCGAACTATAAGAAATCACAAATTGACTATGAATGATTGTGGCTGAGTGAGACAGGTAAAAATGACAAGTAAGGAAGGGAAAAAGAACCATACTTGGCAGGAACATCTCCCCCCCCCCTTTTATTATTACTCTAATTAATTCATGTAAATTAGAAAGTCTATATAAGGCCAGTGTACTAAGTTAAGCTCAGTCATGCAATACGACTCAAGCATAGATAACACATATCATTTACCCCTTACAATCTTTTGTTCCTAAACTCTCTCTCTCTCTCTCTCTCTCTCACATTAATACCCATATAAGTCTACCCCTATCAATACTTTTCCCTTTAATCCTTGATTAGCGGAAAAAAATCATTTACATTTTGGTGCTCTCGTTGAGAGTTGAGAGAAAAACTTAACAGACCCACCCTAAAAAACCATAAACATGCCCAGACTAGATCCAACACAGCTCTAAATGGAGACAACAAGCCTAAAAACAAAGATGAGCACGTAGATCAACACACCCCACCCACAGAAATGTTGTAGACAATCCTAAACGGGATGCATGAGATGGAACAGAGGAACACTGAAGTAGTGCATAATGTATGGAAGAATGTGCAAGAGCAGACTAACACACTACAATAGGAACTCGTGAAAACGTGGGTAGAGGTTAGCCAACGGGTGAATGATGATGAACGGAAAACAATGATGAACAGGAAACCCACTCCGGGGGAAACCATCAAGACAGAAGGCAAGGGGACCTCGAGAACAGTAGAAACATGTGACGAGAAGAAGAAGTCCAGTTGTAAAACTTTATGTAGGAAGCGATGGGAGAGGCTCGGCAATCCCGAGTCATGTCAAAGGAAGCAATGGAAGAATTGTTCAACCAAAAGATGATGGAGATAAGGAATCTCGGGAGTACGAGAAAAACTGATCTTGAATCTCTTATCCGGACGCCATTAGGCCCAGAAGTCCTAGCAGCGCCCGTACCCAAAAAATTCGTTGCATCCGGGTTTAAATGTTAAGACCCCGTAGAATATCTTCGACGATTCAGACAAGGCATGGCGTTGTACCAACATGATGACATTCGAGCAATGGGCATTACAAGCGAGACTATTTCCAGCTCAAAGACTATATTGAGCAACTGATCAAAGAATGATACCTTATCCAATTTGTGAAAAAAAGATGAACATAAATGCGAGACTGAGAAAGACATGAGGGATAAGGGAAAGCATCCCTTCTGCATTGTTGACACAGTTATAGCATTAACCGAACAAGAGAGGATAACAAGAAAGTAAAGGAAGATATACTACAAGCGACCAACGTTAGAAAGACATCAGTAGAAGTCCTCAAACGACAATGAGGATTCACCGCTAGTGTTCAACGACTATGATCTAAAACATGACGGACACCATAACGATGGCCTCGTCATTTTAATACAAGTTGGCAACTGCTTGTTGAATAAGGTCTTGGTGGACGATGGGAGCGCACTGAACATCCTATACCAAATGACCGTGAAGAAAATGTCCATGGAAGGTCAAAAGTTACAAGGAACTTCACAGCCAATGTTTGGTTTCAATAGAGTCATCAACTACTCGGAAGGAACTATGACTCTCCCGTTGAGCGTGAATCCATTTAATAATATGATCGAGTTCATGGTACTCGGAATAGCTTCCCTCGTACAACAAAATCCTGGGGAGGACCTGGCGCACTAAAATGAAGGTTGTACCCTCAACAGTCTACCAAGTATTGAAGTACCCATCACCGGAGGGAGTGAAAACAATAAGAGGCGACCAGGCCGCGACTCGTATCTATTCAGTGACAGCTTTAAAATCTGTAAAGAAAAAGGCTACGGAGAAGGCTAGAGGAAAAAGACTCACGGATCTATAGTAATCACAGGAAAATGAGGAAGACGGCCCGAGGTATGAGGCATGAGAGGAAATGGAGCCCGTATGTTTAGAAGGAGGGGCCAGAAAATAACCAAGTTGGCTCTTATCTCGAGGAAAATGAGAAAAAAAGTTGATATAATTTCTAAGGGAAAACATAGATATATTTGCAGCGACGACACAAGAGATGCACGACATTCAAGAATAGATCATTTGCCACAGATTGAACACGGATCCCACTGTGAAATCTGTAAAACAAAGGAAGAGAAGCTTCACTCCTGAACATAATCAAGTGATCAAAGAGAAGGTTGAGTTGCTCTTGGCAGTGGATTGCATCAGAGAAGAAAACTACCCCAAATGGCTAGCTAATGTAATGATGGTACGAAAGAAGAACGGGAAGTGGATGATCTGCGTGGATTTCACTGACCTAAACAAGACATGCCCCAAAGACGAATATTCACTGCCAATGATAGATCAAATGGTAGACGCCACTTCAGGACACGAACTTCTCAGCTTCATGGATGCTTATTCAAGATACAATTAGTTGAAAAGATTCCAACCCGATCAGGAAAAAACATTTTTCATTACTGAGTATGGCGTCTATTGCTACAAAGTCATGCCCTTTGGTCTAAAGAACACAAGTGCAACATATCAAAGGCTGTTGATAAGGTCTTTCATGAGCATATCAGAAAGAATATGGAAGTCTATGTTGATGACATGCTGGTCAAAAGTAAGAAGCCGGAAGACCACATTTAGAACCTTAAAGAAGCCTTCTCTGTTCTAAGGTGAAATTCCATGAAGTTGAACCCAGAGAAGTGTACTTTTGGAGTGGCGGCGGGAAAGTTCATTGGACACCTAATTATGCAGCGAGGAGTCTAAGTAAACCTAGACCAGGTGAAGGAAATCACAGAAATGAGGTCCCCGTGGAACCTCAAAGAAATCCAAAGGTTAATGGGAAGACTGGTTGCCCTAAACAGGTTCATCTCCAGATCAACGGACAGATACAAACCTTTCTTTGAGAGGTTTCGGAAAAACTCCATGAGCAGCTGGAATGAAGACTACGAAGAAGCCTTTTCCAAAGTTAAAGAGTACCTAACAGCTCCCCTTTACTCTCCAAACCTACTCCTGGCGAGCAGCTTCTGTTATACATAGCCGCCTCCATGGGGTCAGTCAGTGTAGTACTCATCAAAGAAAAGAAAAGGAAACAGAAACATGTATACTTCATGAGAAAAAGTCTCGTAGCGGAAGAGACAAGATATAAACGAATAGAGAAACTAGTACTGGCCATTATAACCACGACACGAAAACTAAGACCTTATTTCCAAGCCCACAACATCAAGGTATTAACTGATTCTCCCATTAAAAGCCTTCTACACTCGACGAAGGCAAGCGGGAAAATAGTAAAATGGTCAATTGAGAAAAGCCAATATGACATCAGTTACGAGCCCCGAACTTAAATAAAAGGGCAGGCGATAGCAGATTTCATAGCAGACTTCACTGAAGGGGAAGTCGAATGGGAAACCCACCAAACGAGAGAAGATGGAACCTGGAAACTCTTTGTTGATGGTCCTTCAAATAGTAGAGGAGCAGGATTAGGGGTAGTATTAGAAACTCCTTTCGGAGAAATATTGGAACACTCCATCTCTTTCAAATTCGATACATCAAATAATGAAGCAGAGTATGAAGCAGTGATCACGAGAGTTTCCCTGTTGTGGGAATACGAGGTGACTAATGTTAAAATTTTTTATGATTTCATGTTGATTGTGAAACATATCACAGGGGAATATGTAGAAAAAGATGAACGAATGGTGAATTATTTACAACGAGTAAAGGAGATCCTCAGCACGATAAAAGATATATGAGATCCAACAAATTCCAAGAACTGAGAACGCGCATGTTGATGCCCTAGCAAATCTGGGATCTTCATTATGCTTCCCCTACAAAAGGAACGTCCATATAGAAGCTAAAAAGAAGCCAAGTATCTCACTCCCATAGAGTAACGTGTCTAATGTAGAAGTTGAACGGGAACCGAGTTAGCAGGACGACATAATCCGCCTACTTGAAGAAAAAATGCTTCCTAAAGACAAACTACTTGCCAAAAAGGTGCAATACGGGGTGCCAGGTATACAATGATTAATGGGGTACTATATAAAAAATGTTTGTAGGACTATATATGAAATGTCTACGAGAAAAAGAGGACCGATATGTGTTAGCGGAAATTCATGAGGGCATATGCGGAAACCACACTAGGGGCATATCACTAGCCTATAAAGTCATGAATGAAGGATACTACTAACCCCGAATGAATCAAGATGCCAAACAATATGCGAAAAGGTGTGACTAGTGTCAGCGTTTCACAACCGTAGCAAAGATGCCCCCCAGAGAACTCAAAACTGTGGCTAGTCCTTGGCCGCTCATGCAATGGGCCCTGGACATTGTTGGGCCACTCCCCATGGCCCTTCCTAAAAGCATTTTTTGTTGGTAGCAACAGATTGTTTTTGTAAGTGGATTGAGGCTGAAGTCTTTGCCAAAATTTATGAGAAAGAAGTAAAAGGGTTCCTATGGAAAAACTTGGTATGCATGTACGGGATCTACCAGATCTTGGTATCTGACAACGCACTTCAGTTCACTGAAAACTTAGTAAAAACATTTTTTGAATATCTGAAGATCACGAATCGCTTCTCCACGCCTTACTACCCATAGGGAAACAGGCAAGCAGAAAGATCAAATTGGGTCATACTTGATAACTTGAAGAAACGGCTGGAATCCACCAAACTAAAATGGGTGGAAGAGCTACCCTCAGTCTTATGGGCATACAGAATGACTCTGAGAGAAATAACGGGAGAAACCCTGTTCAGAGCATAAGCGGGCATTACTGTAGAAATTGGAAACTCTACCATCATATCCGAACTAAATGAACAACAAAATGGAGAACTCCTAAGAAATGGTCTTGATGAACTAGAGGGAAGATGGGAAGCGGCCCTGATCAGAATGGCCCATTACAATCAGAAAACAAGATCTTATTTCCAGGAGAATACGAGAAAACGAGAATCCCAAACAGGAGACCTGGTCCTCAGAATAATCTTCCAATTGAAGGGAAGCTCGGGCCAACCTGGGAGGGACCGTACATCATCATCAAAATAGGAGGAAGCGGCTATTACCACTTGAAAATAGATGAGGGAATGAAATTGCAGAAAACATGGAACGCGATTCATCTGAAAAAATATTTTGTGTAAAGAATGTAAGAAATCTGTTATAATGAGACATCTTTCCCGTGATTTTTTCCTGTAAGGGTTTTCCATGTAAAATAGTGGCACCGATCTTCTCTCCTTACTAAACAGAACTAAGGGGATAAAAAGTCTTTGGGAGAGCATTTTATAAGTTCTACTCCCAAAAAGAACTAAGGGCATAAAAAAGTACTTGGGGGGGGCAGTTCATAAGTCCTACTCTTAGAAGGAGCTAAGAGCATAAAAATTTCTTGGAAGGGGCAGTTCATAAGTTCTACTCCCAGAAAAAACTAGGGGCATGAAAAGCCCTTAAGCCCTACTCTCAAAAGGAAAAAATAATTGAATAAGGAAAACCCATGGAAGCAGGCGATTCCAAGGGTCCCGCTTGCAATAAACGGGATGGGAATTCCAGCCTCAACAGATGAAGAGTAGAAAGGACCAAAACGGGTAAACATTCTCTTGCCTAGGCATTCCTTGAAAAAACTTCCAAGTGTGTAAAAAAAAAGTAGTTGATAATTTACTTAATTGTCTAAAAAGTTATGGATGGACATATGGCGGAGTACAGGAGCATCCGCATCAGACATGATCTCCTTCGCGACCACATGTGAAGAACAAGGGTCCTTCAAGAAGCTGACATCAGCGGGAACCGGTTGAGCCACGGGGTATCACCACCACCTCCAGACACCCATATCCTCAGACATATGTAGGGAACCAGAGGAAGGGGAGACTACTTCTTAACAGGCGAGGGAGGAGGCGCTATAGTCCTCTCTGGAACAAGGGAAACCTCATTAACGGGGGCAGGGAGATCCGCAACGAGAGTAGGGAGATCAGGGATGGGGGGAGTAACATCACCGACACTTGACAAGCTGGCGTTCCCCGTAATTTGGCGCTTGCTCTCGCCAGGTATCCCCACAAGCTACTCCTAAGACGCTTTGACATCTCGAGCTCGTTATACGTAAAACGAAAAAATGCGTCCTATTCTTCTGCCTTCTTCTACGCAGCTTCCCGTTGAGCCTCACGTTCTGTTTCTTCTTGAGCAAACCCCTCTTCCTTCCACTATGATTCCAAAGATTTAAAAAAACTTGACTAGACTATTTGACAAAAAATGGGAACATGGATTGCAACGGGGATGTCCCAAGGGGCTTCTATTGTAGAAGATGAAGGGGCAAAAAACTCAACAACCATAACGGGTGTGACCTCGACTTCGATCTCTCTCCTTGGATCAAGAAGATCTCTCCAGTCCCGTTCTGGGCAATCGTAGGCGGCACGAAGTCGCACGGCTACTACTTTCAGGGCAAAAGACCTATTGTTCATATTTTTGTTTGTACAAAACAAAAACAGGTTAGTGTTTTAAAAAAAGATAAACGCAAAAATGAAACAACAAAGTTAAACATAAGCAAAAAAATAAAAAAGAAACCAGAGCTCCGGCCTCTTACTAAACTCTCTTTAGATCCGGGGAACAACCCAGCAGTGGTCACCACCCCAGTTTCCACCTATGAGAAGAGTACCCTTCTTACTCGCGCGAGGAGCTAAGTAATAGGACAATCAGTGCCTTTTCACTATATACACAGTGTGGATTTCATCTACACCTATATTTAAATTATGCCTCCTATTGAGAGCTTCAATCCCTAAAAGAACCATGTAAGTACTAGGGGTATATTGGGAAGGGGCAAGGTTGAAAGTACTAAAAATTCTTGAGAAATAGGAGAGAAAGGAAGTTTTAAACCTAAGGCTATGTATATCAGGGCAAGAAATATTTGATATGGGGGATTACAAAGGAAGAATTTAGGGAATCTTTCCCTGAAACCACAGACTACGTCTGGCGGGAAGACGTCCTAATGAAGGGTAAGGAAATGGTTGAATTTGGTCCTATTTTTGACTAGGAGGTTAGTGACCTTAAATGGATGCTCCTCCATTACTACCAAGGAAAAAATGTGAAACAAAAAAGTGAGAAGAAAAGAAACAATGAAGATGAAGAAAGGGAAGAAGGGAGACTTACAGAAGGCAGAAATGAGCGTGAAAAGAAAAGTGAGGGAAACCACTATGTGATATAAGCTACGGATGCCAAAATTGAGAGAAACGTTTAATAAATTTATAAATGAAATGACACTAGTTCTGAAAAGGGGGAAGGGCAAACGACGGGCGCATGAGAAGAGATGTAATGAAATGATTACTATCAGTCAACCTAAACGGGTAAGCCAATGGAAACGCGACTGTTGGAAAGAAGAAAGCTAACAGATAAAAAATACGCACTATGCAAGAATGGTGAATGAAACGACGTGCATGGGGAATGAAAAAAGAATTCTGTACGCGCGCGTGTCACAACAAGATAAGACGACACAAAGATAAAATGAAATTTTCGAGGAGCGCGTCAGCAACCCAGAAATGAGGCAATGATGGTATGTCATTTTATTATTTAAAAATAAATGACTTTTCTTGTGCAACAATTAATGTTTTGCAGGATAAAAGAAGATCCTAGATTGGTAAAGATGAACTGAAGATAACGACTCTCCCAAAAATGGACTCATGCTGGAAACATTCATTGCACTCTGACGAGCATCGTCGAAGCGCAATGGGGGCAAATGAACAGGTAAAAAATATTCACTGCCACGTGGACAAATGAGACCTACCTAAGGGCTCATGAAAAACGGTAAAAAATGGAAACGGGTTACAAGACTGAAGTCACGAGGCACCTATAAATAGATGATCAACACCTCAAGGACGAGACCATCACCTCAAGAACGGGGATAGTCATTTCAAGAACGGGAAGAGTATCAGAACGAGAAAGAGTATCAGAACGAGAGAAAGTGACTAGTTAACAGAAATCAATGGACGGGGGACCAATGCCTTCAAGAACAGGAAAAGACTAAAGGACCCACTCCTCCATAAAAAGGATGTCGAGACTCAGAGAACTACCCTGAACGAGTAAATCACTCTCTAAATTGTGTAAGAGTGGGAAGATGAGGATCAGAAGAAGAACGGGAACGATTGAAAAGGATCCGTAATGAAAATCAAGTGGCATGATTGATTAGGTAGTTGAATGACTCAGATGAGACACGATGGTAGGCCACCAAGTGGCTACAACTGACTGGATCGAACCATAAGAAATCACCAAATGACTATAATTGATTGATGGCTGAGTGAGATAGTTGAAAACGACAAGTAAGGAAAGGAATGAGGGCCATACTTGGCAAGAACACCCCCTCTCTAAATTAGGAAGCCTATATAAAGTCAGTGTACTGAGTGAAACTCAGACATTCAATATGATTCAAGCATATAGATAACACAAAGCATTTACCCCGTACAATCTCTTATTCGTAAACTCTCTCTCCCTCTCATTAATAACCATACAAGTCTACCCTTATCAATACTTTCCCTTTAATTCTTGATTAGCGGAAAAAATCCTTTACAGATATTATTATATATGTTATAGGGTTGTTTGGATAAATATATATTTTTCATTTTCCTTAAGAATTTTTATACCAATTTTTCAAAACTCAGAAATTTATACCCATAGCCCACTAAATCTAACAAATTTCATTATTCACACACTACCCAAGGCAATTATCCATCAAGTAGGAAAAGACGCTTATTTGCTTCACAATCCTTCTTCGTGTCTCTTTTTTCACTTTTCGCTCATTTGCTCTTTTCTTCTTCTTTGTCTTCATTTTCATCTGTGCTCTCTCGTCTCGCGTCTCTTTTGCCTCTTCTTCGGCAAGACACTCCCTGCAAGTCATCATCACCATCTTCTTCTTCTTTTGTTTTCAGAGCACTCCGGCATGATACCCAGGCACGACACTCACCTATGGACAAACTTAGGTACCCATTATTTTTTTGGACGCAGAAAGGGACTTAGAGTTTGTAACGTTTTCTTTTGTTTTCTTACTGGAAGTTTTCAGTTCTGGGGTTAGGAGAAAGTATTCTAGGGTTTAGGTTATCCATCTTGATGATTATAACCTTCTGCATGTCTGGATTGATTGATATTTTTTATAGATGAATGTGATAACTATTTGAATATATTGGCTACTTGAAGGGTTCAAGTAGCTGTTTAGGACTTCTTGAACCCTTCAACTAGTCAATGTAAAAACATATCTCACTGTTTGAAAACTTCAAATAGTTCTTTTGATTCTGAAAGTAAAAATAAGTGACTACTTGAAGGGTTCAAGTAGTGCACTGACTACTTGAACCCTTCAAGTAGTGATTTTGACCCTGGAAGTCAAAATAAGTCACTACTTGAAGGGTTCAAATAGTGTATCTGACTACTTGAACCCTTCAAGTAGTGATTTTAAATTTGGAAGTCAAAATAAATCACTACTTGAAGGGTTCAAGTAGTGTATCTGACTACTTGAATCTTCAAGTAGTGATTTTGATTCTGAAATTCAAAATAAGTAACTACTTGAAGGGTTCACGTAGTTATATCTAATTACTCGAACCCTTCAAGTAGTTATTTATTTCTGGAAATTAGAACAAGTCACTACTTGAAGGGTTCAAGTATTGTATCTGATTACTTGAACCCTTCAAGTAGTCACTAATTCACTATTTGAAGGGTTCAAGTGGTTTTATATAACTACGCTAACCCTTCAGTAAGAAATCAAGTGCTTTTATGTGTATAATTAAATGATGATACTTACTTTATATTTACATCCTTCAACAGATATAGCTCAAAAACTTCAGCTGACTCTAGTCATCAACGATGATGAAATTATCCTTGAAAAAGTGAACTGCCTCTCTAGCCTAAATGCTATTACGAAACTGAATGAAAAACTCACTGAAATCTCAAAACATTCTATTTAGGAAGACATGTTTCGGTCATTTGCTGGACATACGGACATATGTCATCACATGCTTCTCAAAGAAGCCACGCCAAAGGATTTCACTACTAAAGATGATATGTATTTTCTCATAGATGGAAATGCAATAAGGTTCTCCAGGAGAGAATTTGCTTTGATAACTAGCCTTCAGTGTGGCACTCCTCCTGATTTTGGGACATATGACAAGGCCGCCCCTAATAAAAGGATTAGGGATCGATACTTCAACCATGATGACAGCATCAACAACAAGTGGTTGGAGGAAGTTTTTATTGGCATCGAAGGTGTAGAGGATGGTGATGTTGTGAAGTCGGGGCTACTTTATTTACTGGAGCATGTTTTGCTTGGGTAAGAGAGAAGGAACAAGATTGATAATATGTGGGTGATGTTAGTTGATAATTTGGACGATTTAAATAGTTACCCATGAGGGGAAGTATGCTTTGGGAGGACCATACGAGCTTTGAAGAACGCCCTTCCCAAATAAGTTAATGATGAGGAAGCGAGTGCAAGTTAGAAAAAGAAAAAGAAGAAGGTTGGAAAAAAATTGCTGAGTATACATACGCATTGAGGGGTTTCCCATATGTTTTTAGGTATCTTCATTCCCCTATTCTTTTTTTATGCTTCCAAAATTAGTGGAGAATAATTATTATTGATTTATACCATTGTGTTATATATGACTACTAGAAGGGCTCAAGTGCTTTTTTGTATAAATAAATCGTGAAACTTTCTTTATATCTGCATCTTTCAATAGATAATGACATGTTTTTTGTGTTAATTTATAGTTGAAGGTGCTTTTGACTCTGAACCCAACTGACCAAGAAGAGGAACAACGATTCTGGAAGAATTTTGTAGAAGTTCATAAAGTTAAAGCTGTTGCTGAGGAAGTTGGGGTTGTTGCTGAGGAAGTTGGGGCTGTTGCTGAGGAAGTTGGGGCTGTTGCTGAGGAAGAGGTGGACTTGCCGAGTCCTTTGCTTGAAAGTGAAACTGTGGCTGAAGAAGTTCCACTGTTAGAGTATACTACTTTTGGGGATGTTGCTGATAGTGGGGGGATGATGTCCATGCTTTCATGCATGAGACCAAAAAGAAGCTAGACATCATGACGTCTGATATTAAGAAACTTAAGGATGGCTTAACAATGCTGAAAAAAGAAGCTACTGATATTAAACAGGAATTAAGAAGTATTGTAGGTCAGCTACAAGTCCTTATTGATCAGCAAGTGAGATCCTCAATTGGGAAAGATTTTTATGTACATTCTTTTGACCAAACTGTTAAGAATGGTCACAAAAATTTTGACAAGATGGATGTTGGACATGAAGAAAAGTTGGATGGTATTGAGGGGGAGATTTTGGATGGTACTAAGGGGGAAATTTTGGATGATGCTGATGATAACACATCCATCATCATTTCTTAAATTGTTCAACAGTACGATACTGAATTATTGAAAGAGATAACCAATGAAGAAGAACATCCCACTATTGAGCCGACTGTAGAAACAAATGTTGAGATGCCTACTGAAGAGGCTGAGACAGAGGTCATAGAGATACCTTCTTAGGGGGCTGACTTAGAAGTGGACAAATCTCTGTCAGAATATGAGGTTGTGGAGGTGCTTGGGGAGTTGGGAAAGAGAAAGCATTTTCCTTCTCAATATGTCAAGTCTCCATAGACAAATCCAACAAGAAAACAACATCGGATAGAACAATATGATAAAGATGCCCCCTCACTACCATTCAAACCCTTTGATAAACTGACGAAAGATAATGAGAAAAAATTTGACCAGTGGTGTGACTCCGTTGATGATAGGTAATTTCCTAAACTTATGTACATCTATGTTTTGTTTTATTTAAAAGAAGGTTAGATGATTGTACATATATGTTTTGTTTTGTAGCACTACCATCCAACTTAGCAATTTAACTGTTTATAAGAAGTTCTTCTCCAAGCTCTTGGATCCATTTGAATGGTTGGAATCAGAGATTCGTATTTAATTAGTTTAGAAATCAACCAATTAGAGTTTTATTGTGTTCTGTAGTGGTGTTTTATGACTACTTGAAGGTTTTCAAATGGTGTATTTTAACTACTTGAACTCTTCAAATAGTTATTTATTATTCTTGCATTAAGTAATCTAGTGGGCATGAGACCACTTGAAGGGTTCAAGTAGTATTTTTAAGGTATTTTTTAGTCTTACATTAAGTTATCCGGTGAGCATAAGACTACTTGAAGGGTTCAAATAGTATCGTTTTCTCTGTTCAGCAGCATATAACATATTTTTTCCTTATTTTGTTAGCAACATATTGATGAGCACTCGCTCAAAATTTGGAAGGATCTTCACGACTCCCACCCAGATCAATGAATCAATATTTCTGAAATTATTTTTCAGGTAAGCTTTTAGGTTTTTTCCAAATTACAAATTCATTATGAATTTAGTAAAGCTATAGTGATCAATTTTCTAACCTCAAATGTAGGATAATATTTCTAATAGATGTGAACTATTTGATGCTAATACATCCGGATTTGCATTAGAAGACAGTGACCTTTTACGAGCTTATATAGTTCGGTTGGGACCACATTTTGGAAGAGATTGAGATTCACGTGATCGAGTATGTACTCTTACACATTTTTCAAATTATGTCCTTTAGAAGTTATTTTATGCAAAGTTTGC
The DNA here is from genome assembly GCA_003255025.1 of Datisca glomerata. NCBI lineage: Eukaryota > Viridiplantae > Streptophyta > Magnoliopsida > Cucurbitales > Datiscaceae > Datisca > Datisca glomerata. Next base: position 931,397 of record QANY01001827.1, read on the forward strand.
TGAAATACAATTGTATAGGTTTTGTTTGTTATGAACGTGAACAAATCTTGTTGGATAACCGTGGAGTTGGACCTCAATGAACAACCTGCCAAAGTCTATAATTCAATGAACAACGTCACTCAGCGAACCACCTCCGTCCATTAATGTGACCCTTCACCCATCTACTCCCTCTTGTACTAAAAATTATGAGCCTTTATGAAAATAGAAAAAAAAGTTCATAAAGTACTTGACGAGTGGACTCTAACTCATGTCAAGGTTCCTCAGTAAGGGATCGGGTGAGCTTTGTTCTAGTACATATGACCTTAATTCATGAAAGAAGGATATTTAACTTATTTTACTTTTGTTTTGTAGGTTTGATTGTGGTGTTTTTTCCTTGAACTTTTTGGAGACATTGGTTTATGATCGGGACTTAACAACTATAAAGCAAAAACTTATGCCACAATCTCGCAAAAAGTTGGCTGTGGACCTTTTTTTTACGTACATCTCCACTTGAAGGTCTTGTAGAACTATGGACGCTTTGTTTTTTGTTTGTTGTTTGGATGTCTGAATTCTTATAAACACTTATTTGGATAATAAGTTTTTTTATTGGATCTATTTGTTGATTGAAATTCAAGATATTATTAACTGATGAGGGATTAAAGATTGATTATTGTGTGGATGGTGCCAATTTATTTGTCTAGATTGCTCACTAACAGTAGATAAAAATTCTACTTAAACCTTTCAAGTAGTAAAAAAATACTGCTTGAGCCCTTCAAGTAGTAAAAAATACTATTTGGACCCTTTAAGTAGTTGCATACTCTCTGAATATACTAAGGACAACCAACAATGTAACTAAAATAATAATAAAAGCTACTTGAACCCTTCATGTAGTTACATACTCTCTGAATAAACTGAGGGCAACAAACAATATGACTACTTGAAGGGTTAAACCCTTCAAGTAGTAAAAAAAATACTACTTGAAGCATTCAAGTAGTAAAACAATACTACTTGGACTCTTTAAATAGTAAACCAATACTACTTGGACCCTTCAAGTAGTTACATGCTCTATAAATGAACTAATAGCAACAAACAATATGACAACTTGAAGAGTTTAAGTAGTAAAAAAATACTACTTGAACCCTTCAAGTAGTTACATGCTCTCTGTATAAACTGAGGGAAACAAACAATATGACTATTTTAAGAGTTCAAGTAGTTACATGCTCTCTTATAAATTGATGGCAACAAACAATAGGACTACTTGAAAGGTTCAAGTAGTCACATGCTCTCTTTATAAACAGAGGGTAACAAACAATATAACTACTTGAAAAGTTCAAGTAGTGGTTTATGACTACTTGAAGGTTTTAAGTAGTGGTTTATGACTACTTGAACCCTTCAAGTATTCATTTTTTTCTCCTATAGTGATTTGTCCAGAGACAATGTGACTACCTGAAGGGTTCACGTAGTCATAAATCACTATTTGAACCCTTCAAGTAGTCATCAAATATATGCAATTTGCATTAGTTTGTTTACTAACCAAAACAAATAACTACTTATGTGGATAAAAATAGATACAATATCTATACAAAATTTTAACAATATACATACAAGCTTATGTGTCTGGTTGTGATTCATCACGTATGTGAAGGGGGATAGGATGTTTGCATGTATGTTTATTGTGTTTGCGTAAACCACATTGACTACATTTATTTAGTTGTACATCCTCACATCTAGATGGTATTCTACTTTCCCTGGGCCTCCCACTAGATTGCCTCATCATAATGGGCAAGACAATTCTTTCTCTCACCTCATCACTGATAGTCCAGTCTGTAAGATCTCCGAGGGGGTGAATTGCTTATGTGTAAGCTGTAAGCATATATGTTGCATTGTCGACAACAAGCTAACACATGTGCACATGTCTATTGGTCTAGACCAAATTCATGACAAGTGCATATTTTTTTATGCAAGTTCACAGCATGCTCTCTATCCTTAGTACTTACACGCAACTCGTGAATATCTGAGGCAGCCACTAAAAGTCTATGAGAAGCATCGTGCTACTTTAAAAAATAAAGGATTGACGTTCCTAGTTTTGAACGTTGATTTTATATTCATTCTCATATGGTAGATGCAAGCACCATGAAATGATTGTGGGAAGACAGTCTGTATACCCTTTGCTATACTTTCATTTCTGTCCGGAAAAAATACCAAGTCATATAAGTCTCCAATAACCCTATGCAGCTTATTAAAGAACCATTCTCACAATGCGCCATTCTTAGAGTCAGCAATCCCAAAGGCAAGTGGATATACTTGGTTATGCCCATCTTTAAAAGTTGCAATGAACATTGTCCCCCTATACTTTGCTTTTAATGATGCTCCATCGACAATAATTACAGGACATATACAATTAAGAAATACATGAATCAAGGCTCCAATCCACATGAAGAAGTATTTGAAATGGTTATGTTCATCAGTCTTTATATGAGTAACAATACATGGATTCTTCGCCTATAATATGTGACAGTGGATGGGAACCTCATATATGAACTTTCAGGTGAACCTCGAACTAAAGCCAATGCAACTTCCCTAGACCTCCAAGCTTTGTCATAGCTTATATTGATGCCATTAATCCTTACGAACATCTTCGATGATATCTTTCATCCTATAAATCTATCCAAGTTTTGACTTTATGCAATGACCGACCAATAAGCTTATTGCTTGACGATGATTGTGTTGTGAGATATCAAGAGAACACGTATGAGTATTTATGAATTTTGTTATTTTAAAGTACTCTGAAAATTTCACCTTAATAGCTCGTAGCCTCCATGAACATGTTTTCCCAACATAAACAATCGCCAACAATTTTGGCATGGATTTGAAGACTTTAAGCTCAAAGTTTTGACGGATTGCCAAGAGCCTAACAATTCTTCGGAGCTCTTCTTTGTCTTGGTAGAGTTCTTCTGTATCTAACATATCTAAGACACTTACATGCTCGTGATCCTCTAGTTGTGATTATCTCATAGCATTATAAGATTGTTGTGACGAAGATGTAATGTTACTTAGCATTGATGAAGGATGTGCATTAGCCTCTGATCTTCTATTCAAATCTAGTAAGGTAGAGGGATCATCTCAAATTGCTTCTTCATATAGCCCAAAATCAAGATCATCATCAACACAAATATCAAGCCCATTATCATTGTCAAGATGTTCAAGTTCATCATCATTAACATCTTGTTGACAATCATTATATCTCCCACAGTAATACTCCCCTAAATGGATATTGTCATTATCATTGTTCTCATCACTATCGACCACTGTTTCACCCATAAAACATGAAATGTGACCATAACGATCTTGTTGCGAGGGAGTTGTTTTACGAACCCGACTTGTTTCACCTATAAAGTATGGAATGTGACCATAACGATCTTATAGTGAGAGAGCTGTTTCAAAAACCTGACTTTGATTTGGACATGTAAGATTATCAACAATTGTCCTACGTTTGGGTTTGAGAGTAACATATAAAGGAGTACGAAGTATTTCAGAACTATTCTCGGCAATGAAAAACCTCACGTGATTATCATTTAAAATTTCAGCAAGTGGGGAGGGCACATGAGTCTTGTATAAAATCTTCATTGAAATATTGTACTTTGTTGGATCAACATTTATTTCATTGTATATGATACTGGATAACTCTTGGTAAGTACAACTTGATGGAATATCTAACGGTGAGCTTACCATACCATTAAAAATGAATGAAGCATCGTTTCTCTCCCATTCACCACCGTGTACCACTAATATCTGAATTTCAGACATATTTGTTTAATACAAAAAACTTTCACCTATAAAGTTTATTTAATTTTGTAGTAGTTATTTTATATGAATAATAATTATGTTTGTTCTCATTAAGGAACCATAGATCATTTTACTATTTGAAGGGTTCAAGTAATGGTTTATAACTACTTGAACCCTTCAAGTAGTTATTTTGATTCTTGCAATCAGTCATCCAGAGAGCATGTGACTATTTGAAGTGTTCAAGTAGTTATAAAATATTACTTGAACCCTTCAAGTAGTCATTTATCCAGAGAGCATGTGATACTTGAAGGGTTCAAGTAGTGTTTTATAACTATTTGAATCCTTCAAGTAATCATTTTGATTCTCTCAGTCACTTATCTAGAGAGCATGTGACTACTTGAAGGGTTCAAGTAATTGATTTTATCATGACAGCAGTAAAGTAGAGGCTACTTAACTATTTGAAGGGTTAAGAATGTGTCTCTAACTACTCGAACCCTTCAAGTAGTTATTTTTTCTTGCATCAACACCTAAATATTAGTGGCGACTTGAAGGATTCAAGTAGTTATTCAGTACAAATAGTTGATTTTATTCTGTCATTACTCGAACCATTACTTGAAGCATTTTATGCGTGAAAAATAAGATAGGAATGAGTATCTGTTTACTCTCGTTGAAGACGAAGAAGAAGGAGAATAATGGTCGGGTCTCGCTGAAATTGGATGGGTCATAGGGTTTTGAAGAAGTAGAAGAAGAATAAAAGAAGAAGAAGAAGAAGAAGAAGATAAAGAAGAAGAAGCAGAAGAAGAGTAAAAGAAGAAGAAGAAGAAGAAGAAGAAGAAGAAGATAAAGAAGAAGCAACAGAAGAAGAAGAAGAAGGGACGAAGAAGTACGTTTTTGTTGAAGAAGAAGCGAGAAAAAGCTTGAAAGGAGAGCTAAGAGTGGGGGAGTGAGTATTTGTCAACAATGGTTGATTTGATCTTTGCATAGGAAACGGAAGGGAAATGATGAGGAAAGAGAGAGTTGCCATTGTTTGATGTTGATAATGGTGGGTCGGAGATATAAAATTCTAAGTTTTTGGAAATGACTATAAAAATTCTAACAAAAATAGAAATGGTATATTTATCCAAATAATCATATGTTATATTCATGATTCATATAGCAACTAAAGATGCTCGATAACATTGTGACTTATAACAAATACTAAGTGTAAAAAAGAAAAAACATTTTGTATATCAACCACCTTTTAACTTAAGAATAAAGTATTACCCTAAGATAATATTGATCAATGTAACAATAAAATTGTCAAAGCATCAAATTCAATCCCTAAACAAGTTTGTAAGTGTCACAATACTTAATTGAACTGATGAAGTCTCTTACTGTAAGGTATGAGTTCAAGTTTTTATGAGAAATACTCACATTCTTTTTAATATCTGAGGAATATATATATGAGTATTAGAGATTCTAGCTTATAATTAAGAAATTAATGAAAAATAATTTTTTATATAATTACAAAATTTATGAGAATCGAAATACAGTGACCAAAACTCATAAGCTTAGAGTATGGATGTGAGATTAATAATCAGGCATGCATAAGTGCTTCAACAATAATTCAATATGATAAATGACAAAATTAGTATACCTAAAATAGATTGGCTTGTTGAGGGGGAGAGTTTCCCCAACATACGAAATGTCTCTATCATGGCATGTGGCACTTTGAATGGCACGAATAGGACCAAATGATCTCTACATCTAAATAGGGCAATCCTTGTCCCCCCACAAATCCTCTATGTAATTTTGTGCAGATCCATTGCACTTTAAATGGCCCACCTACGTAGGTCTTATGCAGTCTTCAAAATTTGGAAAAGTTGATTTGTTATTAGCCATTCGAGATCACACGTACATTTTAAAATATTTTTTTTATCAAGTATAAGAGATCGTGTGTTTAAATTAAACTATTTACACTATAATCTCATTGTTGAGGGATGGTGTTACTAGTCAGTTGGTAATCCAATTGTTGAGATGGCGGTTTTCCCCTATGGAGTCTTCCAATCTAACATGGATGACACACAGATGAGGCAAACTGAAAAATCTAATTATTATTAAAAAAAAAAATTACACAGGCATTGCATATAGTTTATCTAAATTACATTGATATCCTTTCTATATTTAATAATTATACAGACTCCCATGTGCTAATTCATCCCACTTCTGTTAAGTTTTGATTGAGAAATCGGCCACGATCTCCGCCGCCAGCCCACCCACGGCCATGAGCTCCACGCACCCCCATCCACGGTCTTCTTCTGCATTTTCTTGCTGTTAGTTATTGTGCTAATTTTTGCATTCTCACTGTTAGTTTTGTGTGAAATTCTACTATTTTTTGCATTCTTACTGTTTTGCAATGATTCGGTTCGTAATTATTTGGTTCCGTACTCTTTCCCATCGTCTTCTTACCCAATTTCTTAACTAAACCGTAAAACCAAACAAGTCCGAAGCTCTGCACTAGCCACCATTTTTTACAAAGGTTTCCTCGTTTAGTTAATTTCTAGACTTTCGTGCAATTTATTTTGCCTATATGTCATTTAAAATTCGAAGATTTTTTTGGCTTTTTGGTTTGATTCTTGCTTGTGTTTGGGTTTCTGGTAAGTATTATTTCTGTAATTTTATTTTATGTTTTACCCATTTGAAATTTTTTCTTGTTTCTAATTGGCTGTGCTTAATTATAAATTAGAAACCGTGGAATAGAACAAACTGTCATTAGAATGAGAAATTACTTGTTAGCATGTGTGCTTGTTTCTGCTTAGATAGTTGTCTTTAGAGTCATTCCCTTGACTAAACGGTTTTTTATTAAAATAGTGATGTTTTGATTTTGGATGAAATAATATATTAGTATTGTTTGGTATTGTTACATATTGAATTGCTTAGATAGTGGGAATTTAGATTAAATTGTGGATATAGGTATTTTGGACACTTCTATTTCAATGTAACTGCTATTAAAATTTTTTATTAAAAATTAGATCTATTTGTTATAGAATGTGAAGTACGTGATATGTTTGTGTAATTATCGAATATAGAGGTCCGTGTAGTTTTTCCTTATTATTATTATTATTATTATTATTATTATTATTATTATTATTATTATTATTTTACATTTGATAGTATGGTCTGACCTTGAATATCTAAATGAAATCAAAGGACCCTAAATGGCTGAATTGCCAACTACTGATAACCCCAACCCATTGTTGACACTTATTGTGTTATACGAGGTGCAAATAATCTTTAGCGGGCAACAAACTATATAGGCATTTTAGTCTTTAACGGTCGTCAGATTAGACCAGGAGGGCCTAAAACAGGCCCAAACAGAAAAGAAAAAAATTAATTTGTATTTTCTCAATTATGTAGTTCGACCCGATTTTGGGCCATCTAGATGAAATCGAATGACCCTAATTTTTGATTTGCCAACTACTGACAACCCCGATCTATCGTTAACACTTATTGTGTTGCGACATTCAAATTATCTTCAATGGGTAACGAACTAAATAGGCATTCTAGTTTTTAACGGTCGTTAGATCAAATCTGGATAACCCAAACAGGGGCAAAGCAGAAAAGGTGAAAAATAACTTCTTTTTTTCCAATTATGTAGTTCGACGAGATTTAGGCCATCCAGATGAAATCGAAGGACCCTAAATGGTTGAACTTCCAAATGTTGACAACCCCGATCCATTGTTGACACTTATTATGCTACAGGAGATGCAAATCATCTTTAGTGAGTAACAAACTACATATGCATTTTAGTTTTTAACAGTCGTCAGATCATACCTAGAGAGCCCAAAACAGGTCCAAACAAAGAAGACAAAATATTTTTATTTTCTCAATTATATAGTTTGACTTGATTTGGGCCATTAATCTTCAATAGGTAACGAATCACATAGGCATTTTAGTCTTTAACGGTCATTAGATCATATCTGGAAAGCCCAAGCAGGGCCAAACAAAAAAGGTGAAAAAATAACATTTTCTTTCAATTATGTAGTTCGACCTGATTTGGGCCATTCAGATGAAATCAAAGGACTCTAAATGGCTGAATTGCCAACTTCTGACAACTCTGATCCACTGTTGACACTTATTGTGCTATATGAGATGCATATCATCTTTAGTGGGTAACAAATTACATACATATTTTAGTCTTTAACGGTAGTCAGATAAGACCTGGAAGGTCCAAACAGAAAAGGCAAATTTTTTTTTCCAATCATGTAGTTCAATCCAATTTGGGCCGTCCAGATGAAATCAAGGACCCTAAATGGCTGAATTTCCAATCACTGAAAATCTCGATCCACCGTTGATACTTAATTGTGCTATACGAGATGCATGTCATCTTTAGTGGGCAACAAACTACATAGGCATTTAGAACGGTCGTTAGAACATATCTAGACGGCTCAAACATGACCAAACAAAAAAGGCAAAAAAGCATTTTTAGTTTTTTAATTATGTAGTTCGTCCGGATTTGAGCCATCCAGATCTACTAGACGAACCTCACAAGCAAAACTGGCAAACTGCTCTAGAATGATGAATAACAAATAACAAAAAATACCACTGTATCCCAATTTGATATAAATTAATTATTTACCTTGACCGAGACACTTAGTCTAAGTAGTCATGTAAAGGACTTTCATATTCCTCCAACTCTAAGATTCCAACTCTCTCTGATTCTCATTCCTTATTAGAATTCGTCATTCCATTTTCATCATCTTGTTTTTAGATACTCCACAGAAATCCATCACTATTCATGTTCTTCCATTTAGATAGGTTCATTGACAAAGAAAAATAAAAATTGTATGAATTTTTTCCATTAATAAAATTAATTATTTATGTGTTGGAACTGAGTTTAAGTGAAATAATTGTTGATACTCTTAGTTTATAAAGTGCAAAGAGACTATTTCATTAACCCAATTTGATAAAGTAAAAGAATTTCATTTAACAATCCTCATTTATATACCTTATTAATATCCTCTGGATCGATACCAAAATTAACAGCGATAATGAAAAAAGAGGTAAAAATAAAAAATTATTAAAAACGATGGTCATGATGTAATTTCTTGGTGTTGCACATCAAATCACTCATAGTTTAATATAATATTATTAATTTTTATTATGAATTAATTTATGTATTACTTATTAGAAGAAGGTCGCCCCGCTTTAATAAATAATCTCTGTTGAGTTGGGGACAAATGGGGTACTGAAATTTGAGAAGGAGACAATTTGAGCATTAAATATATTCTTTTTTTGAAAATGGGTCTAAATTGAAACAGCCTGTCATCAATGATAACTTAAGGGTTCATGGTACATTTTTATTCTGTTCAGCCTTTAATTTTTTGTTTTCACTTATTCATAGCTAGCTGTAAGTGGGTCTTTTACGTACGTACCCTTTTGTTTTTTTATTCTTTTACATTAATGAGAAGTGGACACTTAACATTTTATACTGACTGGTACACATACTTTTTGACAGAATTTATTTCATCAAGTAAGTTTCATTCTTCATGCAGTGGATGACTATCATTAATATTTGAAAAAAAAGGTTTCTAAATATAAAATAGGGTCTCAAATTACATAATTAATTTTGTCAACTGTAATTATTTTCAAAATATGCCACAGTATAATGGTAATATTAATTTCATCATCCATATTTCTATTTGACTCCTCTATTTCTCCTTTCTCTACTCTCTCGTTTTCTTACTTAGTTTTTCACCTTTTGATTTTCTAGCTTCAACCATGATGGCCAGTGTGTGTATGTTAGTCATTATTGATTTTGGAGATGAACAGACGTAAAAGATGGAGAAAAATGAAGATGAAGTGGAAATCGTGTAAGCATGTTAACCTTAGAGAAATAAGAGTTTTTTTTAATAAGAATTGTGCTGATCAGAGAACGTGAAAGGTATATATATATACACACACGTGAATAAGATCGGTAGAGAAAAACTTTTGAATGATGAAATTGAATTTTTAAAATTATAATGACTAAATAAATAATGTTTTCTAACTATTATCATGATTACTATTATTATTAATAAGTAGTAGGTTGAAAGTGTGAGTTGAAGCTTGAAGATTTCTAGATTTATATTAAATCGATATTAAGTCTTCTTTTTATTAAAAGTTTTCAAAAGTAAAATTGCTATTCAATAATATGTCAATGGTTAGAGGCTAGTAAAACTGCAGGTGAGCAGGTCAACAAACCCACAAAAATATTACTTTTAAGTTCATTTTATCTTTTATTTTTCTAAATTTTTAATCTTCTACCTTTTTAGCTGGCAAAACCACTATGTTTTAGCTAGTTAATATTTATATATTTTTAATGTATTTGCAATGATATTTATATTACAGACAATCTGGATCAATTTTCAATAAATGTACTAAATTAGTGATAGTTCATAATACATGTGTTATGTGCGGTAAACAGAACAATATAAATCTAATCATGATAATGTTTTAAAAAATAAAAAATGACTAAACAGCCGATAGCGCTAAAGATATACTTTGTGCTTGTAGAACATGTTTACAAAAAATGATATAGAGATTGTGTTTTTGTAGACACTACAGGAAATTCACTGTTTCCTTACTGTTGTTTTCATCAACGTTGACGATTATAAACTAAATTTACACTAAGAAGTGGGGTATTCAAAAATCGTCCAACCATTTAGTCCAAATTGAAATTGATTGGTCTGGACGATTTTTTTCATGTTAATAGTCGGTTCGGTCCTCCTTTTAGAGAAGACCGAAAGTTCAGACCGGTCCAGAATTTTTGGTAGTTCTGGACCGATCCGACCTTATATATATAGGATTTTAGGTTAGTTCTCTTCTCTCCCTCTCGCCTCCAGTCCTCTCGAGTCTCAACTCTCCCTCTCCAGCCTCCCTCAGCTCAGACCCTCTCCCTCTCCCTCAGCTCAGGGGTCACGAGCCTCTTCTCGCATCTCCCTCTCCCTCAGCTTAGACCCTATCCCTCTCCCTCAGCTCACGAGTCATGACGCCTCATCTCGCCTCTCCCTCAGCTCACGAGTCACGCCTCCTCCTCTCGCCTCTCCCTCTCCCTCCCCCTCAGCTCACGGGTCACGAGCCTTCTCTCGCCTCTCCATCTCCCTCAGCTTAGACCCTCTCCCTCTCCCTCAACTCACGAGTCATGACGCATCATTTCGCCTCTCCCTCAGCTCACGAGTCACGACGCCTCCTCTCGCCTCTCCCTCAGCTCAGACCCTCTCCCTCTCCCTCTCCCTCAGCCTGTAAGTTCATTTAGTTTGTCAGACATCCTTCTACTGAAATCATAATTGTGTACTGGCAATGCTTCTAAATGAACTCTAAATTTAAAGTAGAATCAATATTTCAAAACTGTCTAATAACTACTCATGTGTGTTGTATTTCTTTGTCCACCATATTATGCTCATCATTGCGAAAAATGGTTGCTCGTTTTTCGCTTTTTTATTTGTAGAAAAAAATTGAAAAGGGAAAGAAACTAAACTGATGATATTGTAATTGTGGTCAAACCTTCAAAAATTGAAAAGGGAAAGAAACTAAGCTGATGACATTGAAATTTCCAATAATGTAATTTCCTTTCATTTTCCTAAACTTGCAAACTTAATGACTTATGGTGATCTATGGTTGTGCAATCAGAAATCTTCAAACTTTCCAACACCAGTGACAGCTACATCATAAGGAGATGTCTACTGGAACTCCAAAAACTGTTGAAGCTCTTCTATGTGCACAAAATTAGATTCTGAGTAACATGTGCATATTAATTTCAATGACATTACAAGAGATTGTGGAAATAGATGAATGTAACTCTTTTATATATTGTTATTTATATTTTTTACATGCTTTTAAACTCATTATCTTCATGTTTCTGAACTCATTGTCTTTTGTGAATAGAATGTATCAAGATGCAAGAGGAGAACTGTCATTACTATTGTATGATGTGATTGAAGACTAGAGATAGGGGTGTGCATAGTTCGGTTCTGTCGGTTATAAGACACTTTTGTAATCAAACCGAATTCATCGGTTATCTAAAATATCAAACCGAACCGAACTGGTGTAACCAAAAGAAACAAATCGAATGAAACTGAAGTAATCAGTTCGGTTCAATTACTTGTAACCGGTTCGGCTACAATCATAAAATTTTTAGAAAAATAACAAAAGTCATTAAATTGAAAATATGAACACTCAAGACAAATATATATATATATATATATATATATTTGTCTTGNGTATATTAAAAAGTGGTTGTAATCGGTTCGAATCGATTACATGTTTATTATAAAATATAATCAAATCAAAAGTTCAGTCACTTAAAGTAACCGAACCGATTATAATCACCATAAAAAAGAACCGACCGGTTCGGTTCGTAAAAATTCTGCATACCCCTAACTAGAGATGGATGAACTTCTATTTTTTGTTGTGGTTCTGATTTCATTTTTTTTTCTATATTTGAATGTTGGATATTATTATTTGTATTTTGGAGTTTAAATATGATGTTAGATATTAGTGCTTTGAATTTTAGATATTTTTAAATGTCGGATACTAGTACTTTGAAATTTGGATATGTTTAGATATGAGGAACTCTTAGCCAAAACTTGTCTTTATTGTTGAATAATATATTTATTGTAAAATAGGTATTTAGTCCGCTAAGTCCGTCCGGACCGACTGTTGATTCTCGGTCTGGTCAGTTTAGATTATTTTCAGATCTATGGTCCGTTCGAACCTCCATATATGAGGACCGTAATTTTCGATCTGATCTTGTTTTTCTCCAAAAGGCCGACCAGATCGATCGTTGAACACCCCTACTGAGAATCATATCTTAACATGCATGAACTGACGATAAGACCTGTAAAAAATGTCAAAAGTAAATCAATTATTATGTACCTAAATGACAATTTAGAATTTCTAAAATTAGGTTAGACAATATTGTTCAAAATATTAAATTAAAGTGTCATTAATTATGTAATTTAAAATCATTAATATTTAAATTTAAGATTTATGAAAACCAGTTAAAAAAATTTATGAAGTAGTGTGAGTAATTTTTGTAAAAAAATATATTTGATTAGTTATGATATAGATTTCTGAAAATTCACATAAAAACTGTACCGCAATATTCTATACATTTTCTAGACCATAGACTAAAATGACCCTTGAATATAAATAGTTTAACAAGAATGGATATGAATAGTAAAAAAACAAACACCAACTTGATCACGAAAGCTTTTATGTTTGGCCAACAAGAAATGAAACAACAACGTAAAAACGAAAATTGCTTCTAGAAAAAAATTATTAAATTAGTCAAAATAATTTTCCAACTCTTTTTCTTTTTTATTGGGTCAAAGAATGAATAAGCCACCTATAAAGAAAAAATTCTTCACACCCAAAATAAATTAGAGAGAGAATGTTTTAGAATAATGAGAGGAATTGTTCTGTTTGTATTGAATTGTCTTGGGTTTATAATTGATCTTTATTTATAAGCTCTCAATTCATTACAGAATTTAATCACATCCCACCATGAACGAGATTAAATGGAATATTCTTATAGAATTGAGTTTATCATGATGAGATTGAGTTTATCAGTATAAACAATCGGATTTAAATACACCGTACGATGGAGTCAACAATCTTGGTTGATCTTTTCCGCTCTGTCATGGTGGCGATCCGCATGCTCCTTCATGGTTGGTTCTATTCTTCTCACATGACCGAGTAAGGAATTCACATCCGTTCATTCGCCCCTATTGCATTTGGCGTCACATAGTAAAACCAATAAGTAATATCATGAAAGAGGTTTGCCATCATTGCACACTCCCCATCATGTCATGCCCTTTAGATCAGGATCATGCCTTTTGATACACACATGCCCTCGTGGCAGCTCCTCGTTTTGGCTGCTGTTAGTAGTGGTCATCAATTTTTCGGTCGATTCATCTTCCCGTTATCTGGAACGCGTGGCACACTGCCCATCCTCTAATTTTGATAGGGTACGCCGCCTTTTTTGCCAATTGTCACTCTTTTATTTGTCAGTAATTGTAGCGACTCACTTTTTGGTCCGTAGGTCGTGCCTTGTCAATCACGCCTTTCCTCAAACTTCTCTTCAGTCAGTCGCGCCTGTTCTCAAATGTCTCTTCATCTCTCCGTTGCTAAAATTTTCAAATATGTTTTTAAAGCCTTTTGGCGTCCGCGACCTATTTTCAAATCTTCTCACTCTTTGTTCTTGCTTCTATAAGTTTCTTCTCTTCTTTGTAATTCTTCTTTTATCATTTTTTGAATATGGAAAAAACTCAAATCAAACCTCCAATCCCTCTAGTTATGACCCAAGCTGATGTTATTTGTGCACTGAGAGAGGGTAGAGCCACTGAAGCCCTATATAGAGCTCCCTAACAAGTCACCCTTAACCCTTTATACATAGTGTTAGGTCTCAGACTCCATTTTCCCCCTTTTTCCAAGAATTCTTCCATACTGTTGGCCTTGCCCTTCTCAGTTTACTCTGAGCTCTTATAGGGTGCTCATTGGTTTTGAGGTTATGAATAGGAGGTATAAATTAATTTTAGGAGTGGGCGAGCTTCGGTACTACTATATAATTAATTGCTAAGATGAGAGTATTACCTTGCCCCTCGTCCGTCTGAACAGAGAGGACAGTTGATAACCGAGATCTTGAAGGAAGACAAAGGCTGGGAACGGGATACTATTCTAGTCAGTGGGAACTAGATAACTCCCAAAAAATGGGTAATTTTCATTAAGTTGTCGGAGCTCCGGTCCCTCAATCCTTCTTTAATTCATTTCTTATACTTTTTTATCTATTTTCTGCTTACTAACGAATTTCTTCTTCTTGCATATTACAAGAAAATAAAAAACCTTGCTTATCAAAGACATCTGAGAAAATAATCGTTGCCGCTTACTGTTGTCGAGAACAGAGGTAGACTGATCTTCTCGACCCAATGAGAGAAGTTAACATTACTTTTGCCCTAACTTCAGCCCGTGTTGCATCAACATCAACTATGTCATCCCTCGTCTCATATTCTGCAAGGTATTCCCATTCCTTCTTTTTATCCTGTCCCTACCCTATCCATTTCAAGTACTTTCATTTCCACTAACTCGAAGCGAGAAGAAGTAGAACAAGATACCCTAATTCGAAGACTTGATGCGAGCATTTATACGTCAAAACGCATCCGTAGTAGTATATTTGGAGTTGTTCAAAACGGAAGGAAGATCCGTCCAAGAATGGATGTATCCAGCTCATCCCAAGCGGCCCCTAACTCTCCTTCTCCCGTTGTTCCTCTTGCTCCCGCTGCTCCTATTTCTCCAGTTGCACCTGCTTCTCCTGTTGCTCCCAGAGGGGATCCCGCATTGCGCTCAACTTCTCCTCATCCACCTCCTCATGCAGCCAAAAGGGAATCTTTTCCTTCAAACTCTAGTGGCTCTCAAGGAGGGAATGAAGAACCTTCCTTGTGGAGATGGAGACAGTTCTCAGCTGCTCCCCACATTCCAACCTCTGCAAGCTTTCTGAACGATCCCCGTTTTACACACATAGTGCTTCGCGACATCTAATCTGATGCGATATGGCAGAGGGCTGCAACGTGAGCATCAACAACCAACTCTACTCCTTGAGCCACAATCTAATGAAGGTATGAGCGTTACTTTTTATTTTAATCCTTTGCATTTTCCTTATTGTACTTCTTATTCACTCATGCCTTTTGATTTTCCTTTTAGGCTGTTGTCCACCATAATGCTCTCTAGGAATATTATCTCTCTTTGAAGCATGAGATGTTTTGACGGAGCAACAAAGTGGCTGGCTGCCAGGGTGTGCTTGATCGTCTTCTCACTGACAACGAGTGGTTAAAGAAGAATGAGGCTGATCTTCAAGGTACTATTGAAAAACTTGCTCAGGATGCAGCTACGACAACCGAGGAGCACTCGAAGCTTGTTGACTCATTGAAATGGGGTTAATGAGTCTTTGGAAACTACTGAGAAGTCCTGGATGAGTCTGCAAAGAAATTGGCAGTGGCTGAACTGGCCAAGGCTCAAGCTGAAGAGAGGGAGAAGTATACTGGAGATGAGTTTCGGGCCTTATTCGACAAGGTAGAGAGGATGGTGTACAACGCGGACTATAGGGATGGTTTGGGAAAAACTCCTCCTCAGAACCTCTTTGTGACCTCCCGAAGCCCAAGCTGAGTTAAACGCATCTACGAAAGACACTGCCATAAATGTTCCTACTGCAGTTGATGCTTCTAACCCGGCTGCTGAAATTACTGCCGAAGAAGAGACTTGGTCGATTTTATGTCTTTTTTGTGATTTGTACTTTTCATTTCCTGTACTAATTTTTATCTTTTTTTGTTCAGGTCATTGTAATTTTTAACTCACATAAATGAAATGGTCTTCGTTTGTTCTTCAATACTCTGCTAAATTGAATTCCCCTACTTCTTTCTTCTTCTTTTATCTTTAATGGGGTGCTTTTCTAAAAGAGAGGGCATGCTTTGATGAATTGCTCTTGTTGGACTTTACATTCATGTCTTTCAACTATTCATCAAAATTGATATGGTAAGGTATTCAATTTAATATCCTTCTTGATCTGATTTGGAAGATAAGTGGAGGTGGTTCCTTACCTCAGATGAAAAGTTTTCCGCGAAGAGTACATATGAACCTCTAGATCAGCATAAGCCTAAGGTTAATTGGGGGGAATTGGTATGGTACAAGGGTGCTATTCCTCAATGCTCTTTTATTATGTGGTTGGCAAACTGGAAACTAAAGATAGTTGTCAAGGTGGTCTTCCCCTCCTGATGCAGCTTGTGTTTTTTGTATACATGGTGTGGAATCTGTTTCTCACCTTTCTTTTGTAATTGTTCAGTCACTAGAGATGTATTCAATTCTTTATTGCTTAGAAGTAATATGTCTTATACAGAGCTGGATTGGGTTACTTTTCTGCTTTGGATTGTTAGAAACACTAGGCTGAAGAATTTTTGTTCCTTATTAGTTAATTTGTCTTTTTCAATCTTTTTGTATTGCGTTTGGGGTCAAAAGAAATATGAGTATTTTTCAAGGAAAGATTTTAGATCAATCACTCATCCTAAAGAAAGTTGTCAAAATTGTTAGAGAAAGACTTTGGTTTGTTATTGAAGACCATAGTTTAGACCATAATGCTAGTCTATATGAAAATTGTGAGTTGTCCTTTAGTACTTTTATTGAGTGGTTGTGGTTTTGAGGCTTATAGGTTTATTTTGATACAATTTGACCATTAATGGGTTTGGTAGAGTATAGGTAATACCGTACCCATATCCATATTAAATTCTTACTACTCATTCCCCTACCAATATTTATGTTAAATTAAATGAGTAGGTATGAGTAATACTCATTAAAACATGGATATCCTAACGGGTATCAAATGTGTATTTATATATTGATGATTAATATTAAATTAAACAAATTACAAAATGTTAGTTTTCTAAAATTGCCTTGTCCCAATTGGGATGGGACAAGATTTTTTCGGTCTCGTCCTGTGTTGAGGACAAAAACAGTGTGGCATGGGATCAGAGTTGGGTCGGGATAGGTCAGAACACGGGGTCAGGGAGCTAGGGTCGGGTCGGGATAGGTCGGTACATGGGTTATAATCTTTAAATTTAACTGTTTGTTCTTGAGATATGTATATTGTAAACTTGTAAATGTTTTTTTATTCATATATTTATCCCTCTTAACAAAAAAATATAGTAGTTTAATGTTTTTGTCACTTAAATATTAATTCCCAGTAAATTAGTAATACTTCATATTAATAATTTTAATTCTTTTGAGAAGCAATGGAAATAGTAAAGTTGGTCAACAGTCAATACATAAAAAGAAGAACAAAACTTAGTAAAAAGATTGAATCTTCTGTTAAGCACCAAACAGAGTCTTAATAAAGTAGGTGGCGCGAAAACAACGACCCTGAGTGGTCCCCACTCAAACGTTCCAACTGAAACCGTTTTTCTTTTCCTTTATTTTATTTACATTTATTTCCTAAAATTTTCCATCGTCCAAAAATCTACTTTCGATCTCTTTTCCTCCTCCTCGGCCAGCAGCCACTGCCGCTCAAAGCCTCCGCCGGTATATTCATCTCTGACGGACATTCTGCCGGTCCATCGCGTTCTTTTCGGCGTTCTTTTTCGGGAGATTGGTTAATGGGATTGTCTCCATTTATTGGATCGGTGATAATAGGTAAGCGATTTCCCATTTATTTCTTATTAAGTTTAAATTAGTCTCTGATTGTAATTTATCGTAGACTAAAAAGTCATAAATTAGAAATTTATTCATTGAAGATTGAGCTTTTGAATTTGTAATAAACAGGATAGTTACACCGATTTCTCTGCGTAGATCACAGAATATGGGGAAAAACAAAATAGATAATTATTCATTGAAGATTGAGTTGATTAAGGCGAGTACAGAGTGTGTCTCCGGTTTAGAGACACGAGCCTGTTATGCAGATCCTTATAGATTCCTTCTATTAGTTTCTGTAATTTTTCACCTGAGTTTCATTGATTTCTGTTCCTGAAGTGATAGAAAAATGATGATAATATTTTCTCAATCTTTTGACATAACGATGTGTCGGAAGACTGTTTTATCTGGCATTTTGTCGACTTCTTTTCTAGGTGAGACGTCTCTATGCGATGGTCCTATGGACAATGATCTCCCTTGCACGTGGGTCTCATCTCCAAGTTGAACCTTCTCCTAATGTAGCCAGTTTAATGTTGTGCATACAAAACAATTTGGGTAACTTGGGGAGGTTCTTACTTTTTAGTTTGTACATGAAGTTAAAATAGAAACATTGGACGTAAATAAAAGAACTCTGTAATTGTTGGTAAAGCGTTCATGTGTGATCAATATATGGTCTATGAATGAATGTTGGCAGAACATTCTGAGTTATTGATTTGATAATTTACAAAATTATGTAAGACTCTGAACAAACAATTCAAGGATTGGGAAAATTTTAGTTTCAAGATTATTGTAAGAGAGAAAGAGAGTTTTATTTTGATTTACTTGCAGTGGTATGTTTTGAAATATCTTTGGTTGAATATTTGAATTTCTTGTCATGAAAAAGAGTTGAGAGAGAAGAAAGAGTAGGGAAGGAGTGGGTCAGTGGGGATGAGCTAAGTGAAACCCATTTCCAGCCCAGCCGACCATGGCACTCTCGTGAGAGGGACTAAAAAGCAAAAACTATTAATAAAGGATCCCCTTTATCCTGCGCACCATTTCTTTCTCTTATCATACACTCCCACCATCACTCCTGTCCCCAAATCCTTAGGGGACCCCTATTCCTACCCTGTAATGCAATTTGTGGGATACCGTAATCAACCTCTTTTGGTCACTGTTCATTCACGTTGTGGCAGTTTCCTTTATTATCTCTGACCTTTTCCGGAGCTAGATGTTCTATACCCTGTTCTTGACCTCCCTGCCACGGCCTGATCTGCTTCGATTTGGCCTTCTTTCAACGGGAAAATCATGCCCGTTTGCGCTTAATTGTTTCGTAATTCACAAACTCATTTTAAGCCAAATCTGTCGCCGCTGTAAAGATGTATGCTTTTTCGGTTTTTCTTTTCCTTTTTTATGCGTTAATCTTTGCTTTAACAATCTTTAGGCTCTGTAGTATCTCACTCTTTGTTGTGCATTTTGGCAGAATTGATGCTGAGAAAAGTGTCTTTCTTTTTCATAACTGGCGTTATTCCAATGCTTGTGGGATGAATTTATCCCAGATTGCCAATCGTGATGTGAAGAATTCTGCCAATATGGTCTGAGTTTGACTGTGTGGAATTGGATGGATGTGTGTGAATCAGAGTCATTTAGGATTAGGAAGAATTCAACAGTGGAGACCCCAAGACCACCATTACTTCCTACTGAAAAGAACAATGCCGTCACCACCAGGCGCCAACGCACAAGGGAAGTTAGCTCTAGGTATAAATCACCTTCTCCTTCAACTCCCTCTGGTTCTCGGCGTTGCCCATCACCAACCATCTCAAGAACAGTGCCCGTGTCTTCCAAATTGGTTCAGAAAAGAGCCCAATCAGCAGAGAGGAAGCGGCCTTCCACGCCTCCTTCGCCACCAAGTCCGTCGACACCAGTCCAGGATTCATCTGTAAATATACAATTGTCATCCAAAAGGACAGTGGGTGGGCGATTACCGGAGGGCTTATGGCCTTCAACAATGCGAAGTTTGAGTGTCTCATTCCAGCCGGATACAATTTCTATACCTGTAAGTAAGAAGGAAAAACCGGTACCAGCTGCCCCTCCTGATCGAACTCTGAGGCCATCTTCTAATGTGGCTCATAGGCAGTCTGAAATGCATACTTCTCCACGGAAGCCTACACCAGAGAGGAAGAGGAGTCCTTTGAAAGGAAAAAACGTGCCCGATCAATCAGAGAATTCTAAGCCAGTTGATGGTTTTCGTACCCGACTGATCGATCAGCATAGATGGCCGAGTAGAATTGGTGGGAGGGTGTCCCCCAATGCATTAAGTAGAAGTCTGGATCTCGCTGATAAACCAGTCCGACCATGTACACCAGTTACAGGAATTGGGTTATCTTCTTTGAGGAGAGCCACATCCGACTACATCAGTAAACCTTTACAGAAATCTAATAGTGATTCTGTGCAGATACTATCACTTGATGAAAGTGTTAGATTAGAAATTGAAGTAAATTCAGTTAATGATAATTCACTGCAGATATCTGGGTCTCAGAAGCTTGTTTCTACCCGTTTAGCTGACAAAATAACATTGACAACTCCTGCAGCGAGATCTCAGTCTTTGCCTACTCCGGGATCTCGTGCACCATCTCCTAGCAAGACCTCAGTACCTTTCGTCACTAGAGGAGTCAGCCCATCTCGGACAAGGCCATCAACTCCTCCACGAGGCGTCAGTCCATCTCGAATCAGGCCATCCAATTCCAGTCAGTCCAATAATTCAAGTTCTGTGCTCAGCTTCATTGCGGATTTTAGAAAGGGGAAGAAGGGCGCAAACTACATAGAAGATGCTCATCAACTGCGGCTGCTATACAATAGACTTTTACAATGGCGATTTGCTAATGCACGAGCTGAAGCTGTACAACATATTCAAGAAATAACAACGGAGGTAGGATTCTTACTGTACAATATAAAAACTTGTGTCATCCCAGCACAATTAATATCGCTTCTATGCATATTGCAGTTTGATAATCTTTTGGTAGCATGTATTCACATGCATATGACTCGGGTTGTTAGCTCATTGCTTGTTGTCAGAGATAGTAATTGAGAAGTGCGCGGTGTTCTTACCTTCGAGGAAGTGATTATCAACTTTAGAGTGAGTTAGGAAAAGAATGACATAGGTGGTTGAATTTAGTATGAACCATTATCTTCTGCAAGTGCTTGTAGTACTCAACATATATATATATATATATATATATATATATATATATATATATATATATATATATATATGGTGCANTTAATTTTTAACATATCACTTCCAAAAATGGTGCAGACTACTCTATTCAACGTGTGCGATGCTAATCTACATCTGTGGGATTCAGTAATCCAAAAAAGGATCAATCTCCAGCAGCTGATACTAGAGCTCAAGTTGACTTCAGTTTTAAATGATCAAGTAAGTCCTTCCCTTTGTAATAAGTTACCATATCCCTAAGGGGTTATTCTCTATTCAGGATGAAAAGAAGATGGTGTTTTAATTTACTGCATCGGAGGTCTCTTTCATTCTTCAAAATCATATAATAATTTTTAGTTCTTTTCGTTAGTAAATGCCAATTTATTATATATGGAACACCTAAGTTACCATATCCCTAAGGGGCTATCCTATATTCCTGGCAATGTGGAGACCTCTCCCTTTTTCGTTTAAAAACAAAGGTGGGAACAAGATATTGCAGGGAATTCCCATATATGGCCTGATCTGGTCTTGCTGATAAAGCAATACAGAAGTAAACTTAAGAATATCCAAATAGAGAAGAGGGATTGCTGATGTAATGCTTAGTTTAAGTAAACTTGTAGTTACAACGACTACCAATAGAGATCATATCTAAAAAAGATTTACTTTTAGGCATGTCCTCAAAACTTGAAGATGTTTATTGTTTGCGCTTCTGATTTCTTTTATTGAATTTGGCTTTTAATTTTCTCATCATACGTCAATTGTAATAAAAATGTTATCTATTTTAGCACTTTCTTTCGAAGTGACTATATTTCTAAGTTTTTACATTTACCATGATTGATTCAGCTACCTTACCTCAATGACTGGGCTGTACTTGAAAGAGACCATATTGGTTCTTTATCAGGTGCCGTGGAAGATCTAGAAGCAAGCACTCTCCGGATACCAGTAATGGGAGGGGCAAGGGTGTGTAAGCTTGAAACTTGAAAGTATTTATTGGATTTTATTTCTGGAAGAATAAATCTTGGAACCATGATTAGTTATGTACATCACAGGCAGATATTGAATCTTTGAAAGGTGCTATCTGCTCAGCCGTTGACATAATGCAAGCAATGGGGACTTCCATATGTGCTTTACTCTCAAGGGTGAGGACTAAAATTAAGCTGTGATGGATTTTTAATGCAGGGTTAATATCCCACTTGTTTTCTTTCACACTTTTTTTCTAAAAATTATGCATTGCATCATTTAAGGCGGAAATCATTATGTCTGAGTTTGAACTGATCTAGGGACAAAAAAGTGATTTCTGAGTGTGAAAAAAATGATATGTAAAATGTTTGGCACGATAATTCATGAAGAATAATAATTAGAACTAGCGTTGCAGAATGTTAATCCTTTTTTATAATGCAGAATAATAATCAGTGCTGGTTACCACCTTATTTATCTCTGTTATAGGTGGAAGGAATGAACAATTTGCTTTCTGAACTTGCTGTTTTAGTAGCACATGAAAAAGCCATGCTTGACAAATGTGAAGCGCTACTGACTTCAGTGACAGCTATGCAGGTGAGGACAATGTGTTTTTTTTTATGGTTATGAATTTATATTGAGTAGCTAGAATCTGCTGTTCTATTGTGACAATAACATACTTTCCTTGGTCCTGAAGAATGGCCTATAAATAAGACATTGTTGCCCTTGCTGTAGATTACCTTTTAGACTAACATCTGTTTTGGATTGTAGAAGTGCTGTCAAATTTTAAAACCAATTTCTTTGTGAAATACTTTCCGTTTTCCCAATCCTTCCTTCGTTCATTGTCTTTTTGCCCTTACTGACGAACAAAAACTGTCTTTTATCCCTTGAGTTCCCAAGCAACGCAACGTCCTTAGAACTTAAGCTGAGAAAAGATTTTTTGGTCACTTTGGAAGTCCTCTCATTTCTTTTATGAATAAACCAGAATAAACAACGAGGACCCCAAATCTATACTAACGAATTTCCAGAGAAACAGTCCTCAAATAATGGCCAATCTTTCTTCTTACCTGCTGTGTCGACTCTGCACTCATAATTTGATTTAAATAAATTGTGTGCATTTAATATAGATCAAGCAGTTCCTCTTTTACTTCTCAAACATGAGATGGCCTTTCATAATTGCTTTGCTGCTTGAAACAGGTAGAGGAGTTCAGTCTTAAAACACATCTCATACAAATGAAACAAGCTCTGCAAAATCAGCTTTCAATCTTGGAGATTAGAACTCCTCCATGACCCTCATTCAGACTGTCAAGCTAACATCTCACCCTTTTGTTACTTTCAGTAGAGGCAAATGACACTCTGCTTGGCTGCTCTCCATTAATGTAAATTGTTTTTTTTTTATAGTCATTTTCTTCCATAACTTTGATGGGAATCTTGTATCCCATCTCTTTCTCTTCTCTCTGTCTCACTCTCTTCTTTCACTGGCAAAAGCTATGGCCATCCTTTCCCCATGTAATTCTTTGTCCATTTTATATTATTTTGGTACGATGCCTATGAGAAAGAATGTGCAGAGGAATCAAATGACTGGATTCACTTGTAGAATGGAAATGTTGAGAAGAAAACCAAAAGAATTTTTTTAGAAGAGTAGCCACTGTTTGTGTATGCTTGGACTTGTGTTTGTATCTCTGTGGTAGATTTGCTTCCTCAGCTACCATGACATTTAAAATAGAAACTATATATTCAACTGAAATTTGCATTTTTCCCTACTTTTAATGGGGAATCAAAATTGAGGTTCTATTAGCAATTATGGTAAATGAGGAAATAAATACTAAATGGGGAGTACGAATTCATTATTCAAGAAGTGTACAAGGTAAAATATTCTTTTGGACTCAAATGCTCTCTCCATTTTTATTCCTACTCGTATTCTACTAAAAAATTAATAACTCGTGCCTTTTCAGAAATACATATAAAGGCTCATGAGAATCAGATTAATCTAGAATAGTAGTGGTTACAGAAAAGTATTTGTATGAGTTCTAATTATGATTGAAGTTATACCCGCCTTAAAACTATATATTAATCATTTGTGTGACACCAACATGATTTATCAACAGTACAATTAAGTTTTTTTCATCAAAATATACAATTTTATAGAAAATGATAATAGTATGACTCAAACTTGAGATTTTAAAGTGTGCTTGTGGAATTTAAATAATGTCTAACTCAACTTTTAAGGTGTCACTCCTTAAATGCTGTCCTGTTTTGATTTAACTATTATTTTTACTCAATATCATAATACTTCCCAATTAAATAGAATAATTCAACAAGTCACGACCAGGTCTTTGCCTACCGATTACAACATATTTTTCCTTCTCAATCAAACAAACAAGCTTTAGGTGTCTTTATCTCGATTAAACTTGAATGATGTTTTTGTTTCATTATTCAATTTTTCTATGTTTTCTCCATTATTCTAGGGTTAATTAGGAGACTGGTCCATTTTTCAGATTTTAGTAAAATAAGGCTGAAACTTACTCACTTTGCATAAATTGCCGAATTTAGTACTAACCAGGTAATAAATTAAAAAATAATTGTATAAAATACAGAGGTTTTGAAAACTAAGTTAAAGGATAGCTGGTTTTTCAAAAATTTAGATAAATAGCAGATTTTTAGAAGTCACGTTATTAACCAGTTGTTGATGACTCCCGGTTGATAATTCTACCCCTCATTTGACAAATTCAATTATCTGATTTTGTGGGGTCATGTCACTTAATGAGATATCCTTATTTTTGGTCATTTTGATTTATAATATCATTTATATATATTATTTTAAATTTACATTAAACTAAATCTTTATTGTTTGTTTTTATTCTTTTCTTTTTTAGTGATTTCGGTTATGGAAATTGCCTTTTCCATTATCAAATGATTGCAATGTGGATTTGCAGCTCTGTTTCAAGGAAATTCACCCAAAATTGATAAGCTTTGATTTATCATTAACTGAATAATTTCATTGTCATCCGTAACACCCATTGATCTCCAGATTCTTTTGAAGAAAAATAACACCCATTGATTGCATTCATTCTCCATAATTGAAGAACATCACGAAGGTTTTTGTGTTCAAGTTTGTGAAGAAAATTCTGGGTTTTTCAGTCTTGATATTCATTCATATTCTATTTTCATATCAAGCTTAACAATGTTCATTCATGGAAGGTTAGTGTTTGTTAGAAAAATATTTTTTCATTTGCTTGTAGATTATCATAATGGATAATTTTTTATTTATATTTCATTTGAGTATTAATCACGCTTTTATATCAAGTGTTTTGTTTATAATATGTTGGTCTCAACTTTTTTTCACATTTAACTGGATGAGTTACTTGATACGTATGTATTTTTATTTGTTGTCAATCATCATTTATCGTTGTGGGTTCAATACGTGTTTCATTGTTAGATGTTCGATATATGCTATTTAGGTGTTGAAATGACATGTTTGAAGAAATTTTATTCGTTAGATTCGGTGATGTATGTTTCGAAACATATTCTTGTTTCGGAGTAAACCATTATGCACATAGTTTCAATAGTGTGTTTCTTATATGAAAACAGTATATTTATTGATTGATCAATAAATATCAATCTTTTATAAAGAATAAGGCATATAATCAACTATTATTATCGTAAATAAACGATTTGTAGATATCAAAATATAGTTTTATTCTCGTACTGTATATCATATATTGAATGGTTGATTTTCATGTAATTTTTGTAAAAATATATTTCGGGCATTCTAAAGATCCCTACCATTGTTATGTATGATGGAAGATGGGATGAGGTAAAATCTTTAATGTTGATTTTCATTCTAAACCTTTATTTGGTTGATGTCAATATGACGCTTGTTGAGATAGTAGAAATAATCAATATGGATTTGTTCTGTTGATGGAAGAGATCAATTTGAAATTATTGTCAAATTGTAATTTGGCAATGCTTCATCGACTACCATTGAAATTAAAAATGACCAGGACATTCAATTGTATGTTTCATTGATAAGGAATGAAAATGGGGTTAACTTTCCACTTATTATTGATAGTAGTAAGTTCAATAAAATCCAATGCACTGACTTGAAAAATTATGTGTTTGATGATGGTAGTCAATCAACATCAATGGATTGTGAGGATGCTCAAGACAATGACATTTTTATCTCTCTGGTTGATTTAGAAAATATCCTTAGTAATTTTGCGTTAAAAAGACATCATTGTTTAGAAATAAATACGAGTTAAAAAAGGTGTTGCACATGATTGAATTGAAATGGAATTTTGAATTCAGGATTGAAAGATCCAATCGATAAAGAATAAATGTCCGATGTGTTAATGATCATTGTAAGTGGTTTGTTCGGGCATCTATATACAATGGTGGTGAGCTTTGGATGGTACGTGAATATATTAAAGAACACAATTGTTCGTTAGATATAATTCAAAGTGATCATTGTCAAGCAACATATGATATTGTTAGTCAATGCATTAAAGGTAGATATATGAATGATGTTCGAGATCAGACAACATCCAAAGACATTATTGATCATATGCATTTGAAGTATAGGGTTACTATTAGTTATTATAAAGCATGAAAAGCAAAGTAAAATGTGTTGGATTTTCTTCGAAGGACTCTGGAAGAGTCGACGCAATATTACCATCATATTGTTATGTATTGAAAGAAAAAACCTAAAGTATATCACTTTTTCAGTATTTCAATGATTGATTACGAAATCAATAAATTTGATTGTATTTGTGTTTTGTAGGTACCGTGATAATAATTTAGAATGATGAGAATGGGACGTTCAAATATCTTTTCATGTGTTTTGGGGCTGCCTTGAAAGATTGGCAACATTGTAGACCAGTGATTTCAGTAGAAGGATTTTTACTAAAGAACAAATATATCGGTACGTTGTTAATAGCATCATTGTTCGATGGTAATAATCAAATTTTTTTCCTTTGCCATTTGTTGTTGTAGATTTAGAAAATGATTTATCTTGGGGATGGTTTTGTGAAAAATTGAAGGAAGTAATTGGTGATAGAGAAAATTTAGTTATTATATTTGATAGACACAACGCTATCTCAAAGGCGATTTATAAATGGTTCCTGAATGATGTTCATGGTCTGTGTATGCAACATCTATTGTTTAATGTCAAGTCTAAGTATGAAAATTCAGTTGTTGACCCCATTTTTTTATTGATGTGCAAAAGCATATGCAGTTGAAGACTTTGAAGTCAATATACATGCATTGGAATCCATTTATCTTTCAATTCGTTCTTATCTTAAGGGTGTTGAGTATGATAAATGGGCTCGTTCTCACTTTGTTAGACGTCGATATAATGTCATGACTACAAATATATCATAGAGCCTCAACAATGTATTGAAAGATGCATGTGGTTTAGCAGTTACATTTTTAATTGATTTTTTGAGACAATTGACACAAATGTGGTTTCGTGAACGTAGAGTAGCATCTAGTTGCATCATTACGACACTAACTCAATGGGCAGAAAAACATCTACGTAACCAAATGGGTCTTTCACGATCAATGATTGTAAGTATTTTTGTATCATATATTGAATTGATATATTTATTAAATTTATTAGTAGTTGATAATCGTATAACACATTTTTTATCGCAGGTTATTGTCGTTGACATGCATGAATTTCAGGTGATTTAATATTTATTGTACACATACATAATAGGTCATGTACGTGTCGAAGATGGGATATAGACGCAAGACCTTATGCACATGCTTTAGCTGTAATGGCTAATAGGCACTTGAATCCATACTTGTACGTTTCGTCTTATCATTTCAAGAGCGAGCTAGATGCAACATACAAGGAGTTGGTTTATCCTCTCAGTAATAATAGTCAATGGAATGTTCTAGAAGACATTCAAATTCATCATATACTACCTCCTAAAACAAGACGTCAGGCCGATAGACCAAAGAAGTAAAGGATCTCATCGATATGTGAATTTAACAAGGTAAAATATGGAAGGTGTCATATGATCAGACATAATCGAAAGAAATGCAAGATGTTATTTATGAATATAACTCTACGCAGGTGCACGTGTCACCGACAAGTAATACAGTGATAAGTGAGTGTCGATCTCCACAGGGGATAGAGAATACACAGTGTTAAAATGACCAACACAAATTAAATTTGCAAGAAAATGCTGTAGCAAAATGGATGAGTGATTTATACAAAGTCTAAAATGTAAAGTGCACGAATTAAAAGCTTAAGTATACTGACAACTGAACAGAGAAAGGCTATTAAAATGTATGAGATATTTAATAGGAAAGGGGCTAGTATAGTCAACTACCTTTTCAATATTGACCTAGCTTCTATTGCTACATCGTCTCAACAAAATTACCTAAGCTCCCAAGCACACTAAACTATCATTCGTGAGATCATCAAGTACACCTAACCATCTTCGTATCAAAGTTTAGTCATATTTTACGTTGATCAATAAAGTTTTAGCTCAAAGGTTGCTGGGCAAGTCTATATGTCTATGCAACTTACAAAATGCCTAAGTCTACATGAATCTATGCTCATGCATTTCCAACTTAAACATTCAAGCTTTGGTTAAGAGATTCCATTAGACTAAACCCTTTCAAGTCTTAATCTAACTTGTATTCTTATAGAGATGGCCAGTCACTAATAAAAATAAACATGCAATACACATAAACCGAAATGCTAGAGAGAGTTTAGCGATAAATGTTGGAAACACGGCGCGCGCGCAGTGAAAGAGGGGGGTTCAAAAATTTTATTGATTGAAAAATAATCATGACGCCATAGATGCAAAAAAATATTTTATGAAAAAATATTTTCCACACGGATCCATTATATATCGATACATTAAATCAATAGACATTCAAAGAAAAGAATTTACCTTTTGAAGTCTATCAAGCATCATCGCTATCTTTTAGTAAAAATAACGAGCGTTCAATTCCACGAAGAACAGATTGTGAGATCCAAACCAAAATCTTCCATATCAATTCTCAAACACACTAAGACGTGTGTGGGCACGTAGAATGAATCAAGAATAATTTTTTATCTGTAGATGTACTCAACACATGAGAATCTAGATATTTGGAGAAGCACTTTTGAGATAGAATTATAGAATTCGCAAAGCTTTGGTTAACGATTAATCAATCAAATGATACATGAGGCCAATAGAATATTATATATATATATATTCTAGGTCAGGGGTCATTAGGTTTAGGGCTTCCATAAAATAATAAATTAATTATAAATGTGCCACTACAGTCTGCACCATACTATCATCCAATTATTGGTTTATAAATTAGAGCTGGTCAAAATTATCATTTTACTCTTCTAATGAACGGTCAATTTATAATCGTATTATAATTTAAGCTCAATAACCATTCAGTTCCAGTTATATACGATCTTTAGAAAATCTTGCATTCCAAATCTTGTAAGATCATGTTCCCAACCATACATGTCACCGAATCTCCAAAACAAAAGTCACTAGCCTGTTTTACAAACAAATCTTAACGAGTGAATCAAAAGATCCAGTAGACATGTATAAGAGTTCATGACTACTCAAGATTTAGACTGATCTACATATGATCATCTAATTAATGTGTATTGAATCTTTATGATAAACGGTAAGTTAATAAATATAATAATTCATATTGGCCATGTCCTATATAATCAAATTATATAAAGTATATTCACTAAGATGTCAATCTACATCAGCGATCCGGATCTAGATCACATACATTCAAAATGCTTAGCGAACTGTACTAGCAGCCATTCATTAAAGATTTCATAGTTTAATATGTTGTGAACTATTTTATTCATTATCTATGTTCTTAATCCTCTCATTAATGAATATGAAATTTTCATATATTTACATAAATTATTCAATAATATTTAGAAAAGACAATTATAAGAAAAAATATATTTTTATTAATTTTCAACAATCTCCCACTTGACCTAAAGTAAATGAGACATCTCTCTCAACCTCATATTCCATACATGGCCCTTAAACCACTTCGCAGGAAGTGTTTCGGTAAAAGGATCAGCCAGGTTATGATTTGATGTTATCTTCATAACAGTCACATCTCCTCAGTGTACGATCCAGACATCGACTTTCAACTATCTTTATCTAATTTAGAATCAGTATATCCAGTGAAATTCTGGTCTCCACCTGAATATACAAGCATATGATTTCTCATTCTCTGAAGATACTTGAGAATGTCCTTTACTGCAATCTAGTGTTCAAAACTAGAATTTGATTGACAACGACTGGCAATTCCTACTGCATAACAAATGTCCATTCTTGTACAAAACATGACATACATGAGATTCCCGACTGCTGATGCATAAGGAACCTTTCTCATATCATCTTCCTCCTGAGATGTCTTAGGACACTGCTCACTAGGAAGGACTTTCATGTCTAGTCGATGACTGATCTTTCTTAGAAACTTCCGTAGAGAATCTTTCTAGCACCTTATCAATATAAGACGTCTGAGAAAGTGAAAAAAGCATGTTCTTCCTATCTCTTAGGATTTGGATGCCTACAACATAGCTCACTTCTCCCAAATCTTTCATTTAAAATTTCTCAGCTAACCACTTCTTTGTTTTTGCCAAAGTTTCTGCATCATTCTAATGAGTAGAATGTCTTCTACGTAAATAACTAATAAAACCACATTCTTATCTTTGATGTATTTATATACACAAACATCATCAACATTTTGTTCGAAGCCATATGTTTTAATTGTTTCATCAAAGGTAAATGAACAGGTAAAAAAATATTCACTGTCATGTGGATAAAAGGGACTTACAGAACTCGTGAGAAGCGTCAAAAAAGCAGAAATGGATGATTGACTGAAGTCACGAGATATTCATAGAACGGGTAATCATCGATTCAAGAACGGGAACCGAAATCTCGAGAATGGGGGATCATCACTTCAAGAATGGGAACCGACATCTCGAGAACATGGGTCATTACCTCAAGGATGGGGCATAATATCAGAACGGGAAAAATGGTTCAGACAAACAATCAAGTGGGTGTGATTGATTGGGTAGGCTGCACCACTTAGACAATACAAGTTGGTAGGCCACCAAGTGGTTCTGAGTAATTCACTCGGAAACATAGGAAACTGTCGTGCAGTAGAAATTGATGGGCGGCTGAGTGTGACAGATGTAAAATAAAGAAGAAAGGGGATCTCCACGAATAGGTGTTATCCTAGGCATGATGAGTACCTCATTTGATATTTTTATTTGTTTGATTATTTTTAATTAAACCCATGCAATCGAGGAAGTCTATATAAAGCCAATATATTCAATAAAACGGTACACTTTGGACTCTGGAGAATTTTGGATGATGGACATCTCTTTCTATTTCATTAATACTTACATAAATTTTATCCTTATTAATACATTTTCCCCTTAATCTTGAGGAGGACGAAAAAATTCATTTACATTTTAGTGCTTTCATTAAGAGCCTGAGAAAAAGGCTCAAGAGAGCTACCCTACAAAACCGTGAACTTTCCTAGAACCAAATCCAACACGGCTCTAAATGGAGACAACAGAGCCAGAAACAAAGACGAGCCTGCAGATCAACCGATCTTGCCCGTAGAAATGCTGCAGACGATCTTGAACGGGATGCATGAGATGGAAAGAAGGAATACTGAAGCAATGCAAGATGTGTGGAAAGAAGTACAAGAGCAACTGAACACGCTATAACAGGAACTCATGAAAACACAAGCATAAGTGAGTCGGTGGGTGAACAATGATGAACAGGAAACCCACTTTGAGGGCGACCAATGAGACGAAAGGCAAGGGGATTGCGAGAACGATAGAAGCATACAACGAGAAGAAGAAGTTCAATCGTAAAACCTTGTGAAGGAAACTAAAGGAGAGGTTCGACAATCCCAAATCATGTCAAAAGAAGCAGTCGATGAGCTATTTGACCAAAGAATGATGGAGATAAGGAATCTCGGGAGTAAGGGAAAGAACGACCTTGAGTCTCTTATCAGAACACCTTTAATCCAGAAGTTCTAGCAGCACCCCTACCTAAACAATTTACCGCACCCAGGTTCAAATGTTACGAAGGAAAGTCTGATCTCATAGACCATCTTTGACGATTCAGACAAGACATGGCGTTGTACCAACACGATGACAAGCTGATGTGTAGAATGTTCCCTACCAGTTTAGATGTGATGAATTTGAAGTGGTGCCACTCCTTACCAATGCACTCAATCACTAACTTCATTATTATGTCCTCCATCTTCATAGAACAATACTCAACATACCGTGCTATCATATAAGACTCGAAACATCTTATGATGATCTCCACCAAGGAAGGGAAGTCCCTGTGGGAATACACTCACCGCTTCAAAAATGAAATGGTCAAGGTCAAGAACTGCGACGACCAGTTCGCCAGATTGCCCTTCTGATGAGGTCTGGACTCGGAGTCACCCTTCTTTGATGACCTGTTTAAAGTGAAGCCCATTTCCATAGTAGAGGTTTTTTAACGTGCACGTGCCTATATTACATTGGAAGAAGAGAATAGAAGTATACGAAGAACAGTTGCTCGAAAGGAAGAAGAATCCCAGAAGCTGGAAAGAAGCTCAAGATCTGAAGGGAGAAAGTATGACAAAATAGAAAGAACGGAGGGGAAGAAGGCCCAACAGAACAAGAACTCCCACCGAAGGTGAGATTTTGACAGAACCCACCCGAGGGACAAGTTCTACACACCGTTGACCATCCCAGTCAACCAAATACTAGAGAAAATTAAACATAAACCTTGAATGAGAAGACCATCCCCGTTCACTAAGGAACCTAGCTACAAAGATGAAGACAAATATTGCTCCTATCATAAGAGCAACGGACATTACACGCGAGACTGTTTCTAGCTCAAAGACTATATTGAGCAACTGATCAAAGAAGGGTACCTTAGCCAATTTGTGAAAAGAGATGAACAGAAATGCGTGATTGGGAAAGACAACCAGGAAAAGCATAGGAAGGATAAGGGGAATGTCGACACAGTTATAGCATTAGCTGAGCAAAAAGGGATGAAAAAAGGAAAGGAAGATATACTACAAGAAGCCAACATTAGAAAGACATCAGCTGAAGCCCTCAAGTGGCAACGGGAACTTGCCGTTTGTGTTTAGCGACTCCGATCTAGAAAACAACGAACACCACAATGATGCCCTCATCATTTCAATTCAGGTTGGCAACTACTTTTTAAGGAGCGTCTTCGTAGACGATGGAAGCGCAGTAAACATCTTGTATCAGGCAACCATGGAGAAAATGTCCATGAGGGATCAAAAATTACAAGGAACATCACAACCGTTGATCGGATTCAACGAAGTCATTAGCTACTTAGAAGGAACTCTAACGCTCCCAGTAAGCGCATACTCGTTTAACCATATGAGCAACTTCATGGTATTGAGAAGAACTTCTCCGTACAATGCGATCCTAGGAAGGACATGGCTCCATAAAATGAAGGTTGTACCCTCAACATTCTACCAAGTATTTAAATACTTATCCTCAGAAGGAGTGAAAACAATAAAAGGTGACTAGGTCGTGACTCATATCAGTTCAGTAACCGCTTTAGAGTTTGCAAAGAAAAAAGCTATGGAAAAGGTGGAGGAACCCACGGATCTATAGAATGTACAGTGAGACGGGTAGGATGACCTAAGGTACAAGGCGAGAGAGGAAATAAAGCCCATATGCTTAGAGAAAGGAACCCAGAAAATAACAAACGTTGGTGTCCGTCTTGAAGAAAGTGAGAAAAAGAAGTTGATAGAATTCCTAAGGGAAACCAAAGATGTGTTAGTAGTAGCAACCCAGGAAATACCTGACATCCCAGAGAAAATCATCTGCCACAGGTTAAACATTAATCCCACTATGAAACATGCGAAAAAAAAAGAGAAGCTTCACCCCTGAAAGGAACCAAGCGATCAAAAAAGAAGTTGAGAAGCTCTTAGCAGTAGGTTTCATCAGAAAAGTAAACTACCTTGAATGGCTCGCTAACGTAGTGATGGTACGAAAAAAGAGCGGAAAGTTGAGAATCTATGTCGACTTCACTGACCTAAACAAAGCATGTCCCAAAGACGGATACCCACTGCCAAGGATAGATCAGATGGTAGACGCCACTCCTGGGCACGAACTGCCCAGCTTCATGGACGTTTACTCAGGTTACAATCAAGTAAAGATATTCCAACCCGATTAGGAAAAGACTTCCTTCATTACTAAGTACGACGTCTATTGCTACAAAATCATTCCCTCTGGTCTAAAAAATGTTAGCGCAACTTATCAAAGGCTGGTGAACAAAGTTTTCCGTGAGCAAACTAAAAAGAATATGGAAGTCTACGTTGATGACATGTTGGTCAAAAGTAAGAAGCAGGAACACCACATTAAGGACCTTGAAGAAGCCTTCTCTGTTCTAAGGCGAAATTCCATGAAGCTAAACCTAGAGAAATGCACTTTTGGGGTGTCAACGGGAAAGTTTCTTGGACATATAATTACACAACATGGAATCAAAGTAAACCCAGACCAAGTAAAGAAAATTATAAAAATGAGGTCCCCGTAGAACCTCAAAGAATCCAGGGTTTAACCGGAAGATTGGCTGCTCTAAACAGGTTCATCTCCAGGTCAACGGACATATGTAAACCCTTTTTTGAAAAATTGCGTAAAAAATTTATGAGCAGTTGGAATGAGGACTGTGAAGAAGCCTCTACCAAATTTAAAGAGTACCTGACTACCCCCATTTACTCTCTAAACCTATCCCTGACGAGCAACTTCTATTATACATAGTCGTCTCAACGGGGGCAGTCAGCGCAATACTCATCAAAGAAGAACAAAGTAAATAGAAACCTATATAATTTGTAAGTAAAATCCTTGTAGCGGCGGAAACAAGGTATAAATGGAGAAATTGGTATCAGTAGTTGTAACTGCAGCACGAAAGCTGAGGCCCCTACTTATAAGCCCACAGCATCAAAGTATTGACTGAATCTCCCATTAAAAGCATTCTAAACTCAATGGAGGCAAGCAGAAGAATAGTAAAATGGTCAATTGAGCTAAACCAACACGACATCAGTTACGAGCCTCGAGCGTCAATAAAAGGACAGTCATTAGCAGACTTTGTAGCCGACTTCACATGAGGGGAAGTTGAACAGGAAGCTCCCAAATGAAAAAAAGTAGAGCCTGGAAGCTCTTTGTAGGCACTTCAAACAGTAGAGGAGCAGGAGCAGGGGTGGTGGCAAAAACTCCCTTTGGGGAAATATTGGAGCATTCCATCTCCTTCGAATTTAATGCATCAAATATGAAGCAAAGTATGAAGCACTAATCACGAGAATATCCCTACTACGAGAATATGAGGTAACTAAAGTTAAGACTTTCTACAATTCCATGTTGATCATAAAATAGGTTATGGGAGAATACATAGCAAAAGTTGAACGGATGATAAAATACTTACAACGGGTAAAGGATCTCCTTAATACGCTAAAAGATTACAAAATCCAGTAAATTCTGATAAAGGAGAATGGGCATGCTGATGCCCTAGCAAACCTAGGATCTTCATTACACCTCCCTTACAGAAGGAACGTCCCCATAGAAGTTCTGAAAGAACCAAGCATCTCGCTTTTATTCACTAACGTAGCTAATGTAGAAATTGAATGGGAGCCCAGTTGAAAGGACAACATAATCCGCTTGCTCGAAAATAGAATGCTTCCTGAATATAAACTGCTTGCCAAAAAGAAACAAAAATGAAGTACCAGGTACACAATGATTAACGGGGTGTTATATAAGAAAATGTTTACAGGACCATACATGAAGTGTCTCTGAGGAAAAGAAGCCCAGTATGTGCAAGCAGAAATTCATGAGGGCATATACAAAAACCACATTGGAGGCAGATCACTAGCCCATAAAGTCATAAATGAAGGATACTAGCCCTAAATGCATCAAGACTCCAAACAATACGCGAAACAAATGTGGGTGTTTCGCGCCTGTAGCAAAAATAGCCCCCGGGGAACTTAAAACCGTGGCTAGTCCTTGGCCATTAATGCAGTGGGCCCTAGACATTTTTGGGCCGCTCCCATGGCGCCAACCCAAAAATATTTCTTGTTAGTTGCAACAGACTATTTCACTAAGTGGTTTAAGGCTAAAGCCTTTGCCAGAATTCGTGAGGAAGAAGTAAAAGGGTTTCTATGGAAAAACTTGGTGTGCAGGTATGAGATCCTCCAGATCTTGGTATATGACAATGAACTTAAGTTCACTGGGACCTTGGTAAGAACATTTTGTAAAGCTCTGAAAATCACGAATCACTTCTCCATGCCTTACTACCCCCAATGGAACGAACAAGTAGAAATAGCAAACCGAGTCATACTTGATAACCTAAAGAAACGTCTAGAATCTGCAAAATAAAAATGAGTAGAAGAGCTACCCATAGTCCTATGGGCATACAGAATGACCCTGAGAGAAACAACGGGAGAAACCCCATTTGCATTATCATACGAAGTAGAAGTCGTCATCCCCGTAGAAATTGGAAGCCCCACCATCAGGTCCGAACGAAACGAACAACAAAATGGAGAGCTCCTGAAAAATGGTCTCGATGATCTAGAGGAAAGAAGAGAAGCAGCCCTGATCAGAATGGCCTATTACAATAAGAAAAGAAGATCTTATTTCCAGAAAAAAAAAGTAAGGAAGCACAAATTCCAAACATGAGAATTGGTCCTCAGAAAAATCTTTCAAATGAAAGGAAAGCTCGGGCAAACATGGGAATGACCCTACATCATCCGTAAAATAGGAGGAAGCAGATATTACCACTTGGAGATAGGAGAAGGAATAGAATTGCAGAAACAATGGAATGTAAGTCATTTGAAAAATATTTTGTGTAAAAGATATAAAAGATCCATTATAATGAGACATCTTTCCCGTACTTTTTTGCACGTAAAGGTTTTCCACGCAAAAATGGTAGCGTTGAACTTCTCTCCTCAGCCAGACTACTACTAAAAAGGGAACTGAGAGCATTAAAAATTCCTTGGGAGGGGCAGTTCATATGTCCTACTCCTAGACGGAACTAAGGGCACTAAAAAGTCATTGGGAGGGGCAGTTCATAAGTTCTACTCTCAGAAGGAACTAAGGACATTGAAAAGTCATTGGGAGAGATAGTTCATAAGTCCTACTCCAAAAAAGAAGTAATGGAATTAAAAAAGTCATTGGGAGATGCAGTTCATAAGTCATACTCCACAAAGGAAGTAAGGGCATTGAAAGTCTTTGAGAGGGAAAGTTCATAAGTCCTACTCCCCGAAGGAGCTAAGGGCATTAAAAAGTCCTTAGAATGGGCAGTTCATAACTCCTACTTTCAGAAGGAACTAAGGTCATTAAAAATTCCTTGGGAGGGGCAGTTCATAAGTCTTACTCCCAAAAGAAATTAAGAGCATTAACTGGATAAGAAGCAATCATGGATATAGACAACTCCAAAACCTGCTTACAGTAAAAAAAGGAAGTTCCAACCCCAACAGATGAAAATAAGAAATGGACGAAAAAGGTGAACGCACTCTTACCTAAACCTTCCTTGAAATGAGCTTCTGGTTATTTAAAAAGGATTAAATAAACTTATAACTTTACTACCTTTTATTACTTATGGAAATTTACTAAAGGAAAAATTGATTGATAAAATTTTAACTAAAAATGTAATAAGCATAAGCATACTGAGGGAAAAACTCATTTCATTTAAAGCGAGAAAATTACCAAAAAAAAAACAGATGCTAATTCTCAACAGGAGTAGCACCAGTAGTCGCTTTAGTGGTAGAAGTGGGAAGCTCAGCCTCAGGATCAACAATCTCATCAGGAAGGGGGGACCAGCGACATATGGGGAGGCTTATCAGCATTGGCGTCATGTTAGCCCGTTGTGTAGGCCATCTGCTCATACTCGTCGACCATGGCCTGGTACTCGGCCGCAAGACCAGCCTCCCATTCACTCGACTTAGCTAACACTTCCTCAGCCTCGACCAAATTTGCCTCAACGATGGAGAAGTTCTCCCCACTTACCTATGTGAACCTCTCAGCCTCCCCCAAAGACCACTCAAAAGTTAAACGGGCAACGGCCCGTTGAAGATCAACCTCTACCTTCTTAAGATTGTCCTGTTCAGAGACAACGACACCATAGGCTTTAGTGGTCTCCACCACCTTTCTCCTACAACCGTCTACCTCCTCCTCAGCAGCATGAATGTCTTCTTGCAGCCCGTTATTATAAGTCACAGCTTGCTCAAAAAAGTGTTAGCCAAAAAATTAAGAAAAAAAGTATACCTAGGAAAAACAAGGAAAGGTAGAAAAAGAAAATGCTTGCATCAGAGCATGACTCAGGCTGATGACCTTATCATGAATAGCAGATGGCAGAGTACAGGAGCTTCCACCTCAAATATGATTCTCTTTGTGACCACGTATGAAGATTGAGAATCCTTTAAAAAGCTGATATCAGCAGGAACCGGCGGAATCACAGGGTGACGCTGCCGCCGCCAGACACTCGTCTCCTCAGAGGACGTGGGGAACCGGAAGGAGGGAGTCCAGTTTCATCACAGGCGAGAGGGGATGCGGCAGTATTCCCCACAACAGGAGTAACCTCTTTAGTAACGGGGAGATCAGTGGTGGGGGTAGGGAAGATCGGGAACGGGAGGAATAACCTCCTTCAAAACGGCAACTGAAGAATTGGCATTCCCCATTTTTTACGCTTACCAAGGCCTAGTACTCCACATAAATTACTTTTTAGGCGATTCTTCATCTCGAGCTCGTTGTATGTGAAGTAAAAATGTACATCCTCATCCTCTGCCTCTTTCCGAGTGACCTCTCGTTTAACCTCACACGCTATTTCTTCCTAATCAAAACCTTCCTCCTCCTGGTCTGATTCTGAAGAGTCAGAAGAGCTTGACCCAATGATGTAATGAAAGGAGAGAACGGGGATCATGACAGGAATAGCCCGAGGAACTTCTGCTGTTGAATACAAAAGAGCAACGGACTCAGCAACGGGGACGGGTATGATCGCGACCTCGATCTCCCTCATTGGGTCGAGTAGATTCCTTTAGTCTTGTTCCGGACAATTATAGGCAGCACAGAATCACAGGACAACCACTTTTGGGTGAAATATCTCTTGTTCAGACTCTTATCTACATAAAAAAGAAAAGGAGGGGTTAAAAATTAGAAAAGACAAACTAAAAAACAAATGAAAATGGAAAAATCAGGACTAAAGCATGAAAATAAAAGGAAATGAGGGCTCCGGCCACTTGTTGAACTCCCCCCAGATCCGGAGAATGACCCAGCGATCGTCGCCACCCCAGTTTCCACCTACGAGGAGTGTACTCTTCTCCCAGCCTTTATCCTCGCTGGGAATGTCAGTAACTAGTCCTCCCCACTTCTCACTCGCGCGGGGAGCCATGTAATAGGATAGTCCGCGCCTTTTCACTATATACGTGGTGCGAATTCATCTACCCCTATATTTAGGTTATGCCTCATATTAAGGGCTTCAATCCCTAAAAGAACCCTATATGTACTAAGGGTCCCTGTGAAGGGCAAGAAAGTGGTCAAATTCATTTTTATTCCTAACTAAGGGAACGTTCACCTTGAATGAGTGTTCTTCCATCACTACCAAAAGAAGGAATGCAGAATAAAAAAAGATGAAAAGAGAAGAGACCATGAAGATGAAGAAGGGAAGAAAGGAGAACTTACAGAAGATTGGAGTAAGCGTAAGAAAAAAAAAAGAAATGGGGGAAACCTAGGTAATATAGGCTACAGATGCCAAAAGCAAGTTCAAAAGCGTTTAAAAGATAAGGAGATGAAAAGACACATATTCAGAAAATGGGGAAAGGCAAAATGACGGACACATATGGAAGAGAACGGAATAATTACTGCCAGTCTACCTAAAAATGGATGGGCTAGTGGCGACAGGACAGCTGGATAAAAGAAAACCTAACGGGTCAGAAATGCGCATGACATGAGAGCCATAAAATGAAACAACGCATGGGGAATGTGAAAAATGAAGCCCACACGCACGCGTGCACGATAGGATAAAATAAAATTAAGAACAATGAAGTTTCCAAAGAACATGCCAGCAACCCTAGAAATGAGGCAATGATGGTACATTATCTCATTATTTAAAAATATTTATGACTTTTCTTGCACAAAAAGTAGATCAAGAATAGCCATTCTCTAAAAGTGGGGCGCGTGCTGAGAGTATTCATTGCACATCGACGAACGTTGTCGAAGAGTAGTGAGGCGCAAATGAACAGGTAAAAATATTCACTACCGTGTGGAAAAAAGGGACTTACCTAGGACTCATGAGAAACATAAAAAAATAGAAACGGATGACTGACTAAAGTCGTAAAATATTCACAGAACGGGTAATCACTGCTTCGAGAACGAGAATGAAATCTCGAGAATGGGGGATCATCACTTCAAGAACGGGAACTATCATCTCGAGAACGGGGGGTCATTACCTTAAGGACGGGGCAGAATATGAGAACAGGAAAAGGGGTTCAGACTGGCAATCAAGTTACTGTGATTGATTGGGTAGGCTGCACCACTCAGACAAGACAGGTTGGTAGGCCACCAAGTGGTTCTGAGTAATTTGCTCGGAACCACAGGACACTGCCATGCGGTAGCGATTGATGAGCGGTTGAGAGTTACAGATGTAAAATAAAGAAGAAAGAGGATCCTCATGAATGAGTGTTATCCTATGCCTAATGAGTACCTCATCTGATATATTTTATTTGCTTGATTATTTTTAATT
This sequence comes from Datisca glomerata, assembly GCA_003255025.1. Classification (NCBI taxonomy): domain Eukaryota; kingdom Viridiplantae; phylum Streptophyta; class Magnoliopsida; order Cucurbitales; family Datiscaceae; genus Datisca; species Datisca glomerata. The sequence goes on from QANY01001827.1 coordinate 972,278, forward strand.
AAACCTATGCAATTGAGGAACTCTATATAATATATTCAATAAAACAATACATTTCTGACTCTGGAGACTTTTGGATGATGGACATCTCTTTCTATGTCATTAATACTTCCACAAATTTTATCCTTACTAATACATTTTCCCTTAATCTTGAGGAGACGGGAAAAATCCTTTATAGTAAGATTCCAAGATTCGGATGCTTGCGTCAATCCATAAATGGATTTAAGCAATTTGCATACTTTTTTTTATCTTACCCCTTTTGTCATGAACCCTTATGGCTGCATCATATAGATGTTTTCATCAAGTGAGACCTTAAGAAAGACTGTCTTTATATCCATTTATCATATTGTCTAAACTAGCAGCTATGGATAAATGAATGCAAATGGATTTTAGCATGGCACGGGAGAGAATGTCTCTTCGTAATCGACTCACTCCCTTTGAGTATAGCCTTTGGCTACTAATCGTGCCTTGAAAGTATCTACTTTCCATCTGCACATCTTTTCTTCTTGAAGATCCATTTATATTCAATGGGCTTAACTTCTTCAGGTGAGTCTTCAAGTTCCCAGACAGAATTAGAATACATCGATTCCATTTCTTGGTTCATGGCATCTTTCCATTTCTCATTTTTAGGAACTTCCATTGCCTCTTTAAAGGTTAATGGATCATCCTTATTAGTTCCTAACACTAGGACATGTGCCTCAAGTTTACAGTGAATAGGTTGTCTTACAACCCTCCCACTATGACGTTACACCTACATTTTCTAAACATGAACAGTGGTTTCTATGTTTGTCGTTTATCACTTAATGATGAAGATGGTGTGATCTCATCAGATGTGAGTTCCTCAAGAACTACTTTACTCTGAGGTTTGTATAGTTTACCATATAGTCGTGTTCAAGGAAAGTAGCATTTGTTGATACAAACACTTTTTGATCCTTGTGGCTATAAAAGTAACCTCCTCTTGTCTCTGGAGCGTAGCCAACAAATATAAAAACTTCAGACATTGAGTCTAACTTTCGATTATTAGGTCTAAGTACGTGAGTCGGACACCCAATATATGAAAATGGCGTAAAGTAGGTTTGGAGTCATTCCGTAACTCTAAAAGTGTCTTGCTTACATACTTAGATGGAACTGCATTGAAAATGTAAGTTGTCGTTTGAAGTGTCTATCCCCAAAATATGAGTGGTAGTGATAAGTAGCTTAACATTGACCTAACTATATCTAATAAAAATGTTTCTCCTTTTTGCAACACCATTTTGTTGTGGTGTTTCAAGTGTTGTGAGTTGGGATAGAATGACATACTCAAGTATGTAATCATTGAATTCTAAATTCAAGTATTCACCACCTCAATCTGATCGAAGTGTTTTTATAGATTTACCTAATTGCTTTTCAACTTCTGCTTTGAAGTCTTTAAACTTTTCCAAAGGTTTCAGACTTTCTGCATTAGGTAAGTATAATCGTATCTCGAGTAATCATCAATAAAAGTGATGAAATACTCATACCCAACTCTAGCTCAAGTGGTACTTTGGCTCTTTGGCCCTTTGTAGTGAAAGGTCTTTTGATCATTTTACCATCTAGACATGATTCAAAAACTTGAAGAGTTCTAGCTTTTAGTTCTCTCAAAGGACCATCCTTTGTTGATAGGTTTATTCTATCAAGATTAATATGTCATAACCTAAGATGCCAAAGATACGTATCACCCTCTTGAGAAACCTTTTTATGTTTGTTACCTTTCAGTTTTTCTTCTTTAAATACTTCTGAATTATTTAACATTCGTTCAGTTGGTTTAAACATATACAGTTCGTTCGAAATCATTGCATGACAAATATTGAAACCATTCTTTGAAATAATAATCATATTATTATTAAAAGAGATATCAAAATTTTGTTCATGCAATAAAGATAAAAGAATCAAATTTCTAGAGAATCCAGGAATAAAATAAATATTGTTCAAAACAAGATAATTATTTCTGAAATTAAACGGATTGTCCCCAATGCTTTTGCTGAAACGAGCGCATCACTATCAACTCTCATCGTCACCTCGCCATCACAAGCTACTTTGAAGAATCAAGTATCTGCAAAGAAGAACATACATGATTAGTGGCCCCTGAATCAACTATCCAGGATAACAAATCATTTTCCACTAAGCGAGCTTCAAGTACAAGTAAATCATATTTACCTTTCTTTTTCAGCTCGGAGAGATACTTGCTACAGTTCATCTTCCAATGACCTTCAACTCCACAATGGAAACACTTTCTTTTAGGTTTGTTCTTGTTCTTGTTCATCTTGGCCTTAGGTGACCTCTTGGCTTTCTTTCCTTTTTTTTTTATTCTTACTTTTGTCCTTTATATTGTTCTTCTTCTTTTTGTTACTATTAACAACTGTGGATAAAGGCTTTTGCTCAGCAACATTTATCTCACCCTCTTTGGTCATACTCTTATTGAGTGACTCAAAAGTATGTAGTTCATTCAACAATTGGGTCATGTTGAATTGAAACTTATTCATAACATAGTTGGTAGTGAACGTAAAAAAAGTAGGTGTGAGCAATTCAAGTATAATGATGACTTCAGTTCGCTCATCAATGGTAGCCCCTTGTACTTCTGCCTCATGCATTATGTTGAACATGTCCAAAACATGTTCACGCACAAAAGTATATTTCTTTATCTTAGTAGTCATGTAGCTCCTAGTAGCTTCGTGATGACTTTGATTAGATTGCTGCCCAAATTTCATCTGTAGAGATTCCATAATCTCATAGGCAGTTTTCATCATTGTTCTAAGAACATCATTTATGCTCACAAACATGTAGCACTTAGTCTTGTTGTTGGACTAAATCCAACCATCAAATTTTTCTCAAACATTTTCAGGGCATTAGCAGCGTGATCATCAGGACATTTCTCAGTAATAATAAATTTATGGTTCTCACATATAAGCATCAAATTCAAATTCGATTCCATCTTATGAAGTTATCTCCATTTAATTTTTCAAGTGCAAGTAAAGCAGTAATAGGGTTTTCCATGGTAGACATAATAATTATTGAAAAAAATAAAACATACATCATTCAATATAATTGAAATAAATATAAAAATTTGAAATGTAAATGTGATGCATGAATGCAAGATATCAAACACAAAAACCTAACAATTACAAATCCGCGATAAGACAATCTAACCATTAATGTGCCACCTTAAGGTCATTCAAATTAATTTTAAACTATCTATTAGATATTCTCATCCTCATTAATGAAAACTTAAAATATCTCTTATTTTCTATTTTAATAATAAGGTACCGTTTATTTGGTCAAGTCACATTACCCTCTGCATTATTTCAGAATTCACGACTTAATTTAGAAAATGCCGCCTTAGGATCTGTCAAGTCTAAAATACATTACTTAGTCTTATCTTCGTAATAAGCCAACCTTGATATTGATACAATTCGAAACCTTCCTTAGGGGAATGAAAACAAAGTCGTCACGAGATCCTCACCATATCTCACATTGTTGTACTAATAATGGAGACCACAGATCACATTGACATGAACCTTCTCTCACTCACTATTTTACAATAAATGTGTTTCTAATCAATTAATTTTAAATTAATTACTAGTTACAATAACACAATGAATGTAAAATTAATTATTAATCAAATCTAATTGGCATAAGTTCATTTAACCTTCCAAAGAGTCTAAGACTAATTTAGGTGAAGTTAGAATAATTAGTCAATTACATTCATCTAACTTTAATAAAACACTTTTGATGAAGTTGGTTATCCTAAAGGCCTAACTAAACGCATGTCTTAGAGTGGTGTGATTACCAAGTTTAACTAATTAAAACTTAGTAGTTTACATGCAATTGATTTCATAAAGCAATCCATTTAAACATACTAGGACAATCCTAATAAATCATGTTTCTACTAATGAGATGCATGATTAAATAAATTGTGTGGGGTTTCATGTATGGCATGCGATCGACTAATGCGTAGTCATGTTATTAATCAAATTAATAACTATTTATTTAAATAAATATAATAAATAATAGATGATGAACCGAGTGATTATTGAGTATTTCTAAATTACAACCTTCAAAAAAATAGAAAAAATTACAAAGCGGACTTCAAGAATACATTAGAGGTACTTCTTCATAATCTTCAAGCTTTGATCAAAACTTTTTTAATTAAGAAAACTATTTTTCTAATTAAATAATCCCATTAATTATCTTTTTTAAAATTAATTGAATTTGATAAGTCAAAAACTAATTTAATGACTTATCAAACTCAAGTCAAACCTAATTAATCAATTAATTTTAATTTCAAAAAGTTAAAATTGATAACTAACCTTTTAAAATTACATTAATTTTAAAACTAAAAGATAAAAGATAGGATTATGGTTTTCGCAAATCATCACAAAGATAGGGCAACACGGTATCAAGGCATCTGCGCTTTGTACCCTGGCAATCACAAGGATTGCAGCTGGCGGTGGTAGCGGGACAGTCCAATCGCCGCCGCCGGTTGCCTAGCCACTACTCGCGGTGCCACTGCCGATGCCAAGGTGGGCGCCGCCGCCGGAGCTCCCCCTCCTCTTCTCCTCCGCATTTGTCTCGTGCGTTCTTCATCTCTTCACGTACATAATTTTACAACATAATATTCAAAATAAAATTACAAAAAATTCCTATGCCCCAAATAGCTTACATAAATCTAAAGAAAAATAAGAACAAAGGCTAAACCCAAAAATCACCATACAATTAACGATTCATCATTAACCATACATTCAAAAAGATATAACTATCCATTCATTCATACATATCAAAATATATATTGAATAATGCAAGAAAATCCACATATCATTTAATGTGTACATATATAAAGACTGCTCTGATACCAATTGTTGGAATCGCAACGCGTGCGGTTGAAGGGGAGGTTTACAAAAAATTTATTGATTGAAAAATAATCGCGACACCACAGATCCCAAAAAATAATTTTGTGAAAAACTATTTTCCATACGGAACCATTATATATCTATACATTAAATCAATAGACATTTGAAGACAAGAATTTACCTATTGAAGTCTATTAAGCGTCATCGCTATCTTCTAGTAAAAACAATGAGCGTTCAATTCCACGAAGAACAGACCGTGAGATCCACACCAAGATCTTCCATACCAATCCTCAAGCACACTAGGACGTGTGTGAGCAAGTAGAATGAATCAAGAACAATTTTCTATCTCTAAATCCAATCAGTTGATTCAAAATTAAATTATTGTCTCATATTAATCTAACACTATTTAATTTCATTATCAAATATACTCTCACATCGATTAATTCATAACTAATCGATATATAGTTAATTAATTATAATTTCTTAAAATTACAATAATTAATTTAATTAATTAATAACATATAATTATCTCATAATTGTATATTTGCCCTGAAAATTTAATTCCTTTTACATGCTAGTCATTTTCTTATGCCTTGAAACATTCATACCCTAGATTGTGTAATGCAGAGGTAGCTTGGGAACCATGAACCCATAAGTCTAAGCTTCAAAAAATCAGATTATTAATTAATTATTTTAATTAAAATATCTCATTTATTAATTTCATTATTACTCTACTATAAATATAGAATTGCATTCTTAGTAATTACATTATATATTTATAGAGTAATCTCATGTAGTCCATTAATATAATCACTTCATTTAGTTATGTCCTCCAATTATTGGTTCATAAATTAGAGCTGGTCAAAATTGTCGTTTTACCCTTCTAATTACCTCTTGATCATTAAGTACCATTAATTCACTAGTGAACGGTGAATTTATAATTGTATTATAAATTTGAGCTCAATAACCACTCAGTTATAGAATTAACACTTAAAGGAGCCAACTATACGATCTGTTAGGAAAGCTTGGATTACAAATCTTGTAAGATCATATTCTCAGCCATCTACGCCATTGAATCTTCAAAACAAAAGTCACTAGCCTATTTTACAAACGAGTGAATCAAAGGATCTAGTAGACATATATAGGAGTTCATGACTACTCAGTATTTAGACTGATCTACATATGATCATTTGATTAATGTATATTAAATTTTTATGAAAAACGATAAGTTATCACATCGGTCATGTCCTTTATAATTTAATTATATAAAATTCATTAACTAAGATGTTTATCCACATCAGTGATCTGAATCTAGATCACAATTATTCAAAATGCTTGTCGAAATGTACTAGCAACCATTCATTAAAGATTTCATACTTTAATATGTTACGGACTATTTTATTTATTATCTATGATCGTAATCCATTCGTACTAATACAAAATCATAGTCTCATTATGAATAAAGAATTTTCAAATATTTATATAAATTATTCAACAATAACTCAGAAAAGATAATTATTATATAAATATATTTTTATTAATTCTCAAATTAAGTGTCTTTACACATGCTTTAAGGGCACTATGCCCAACAATAAAAATATCAATTAATAAGATAAAGTAAAATCCAAGTTTAATTTACCATACTAAACTTAAAGTGCTTAGCTCATATTGAACTCTAAGGCAAAAACACAATATTCAAAATCCATTGTTTCTAGCATTAAAGATAGAAATTGGTAAAAGTAGTACAGAATACGAAATGAAGTAAAAGATAGATGAAAGATTAAGAATAAACTAAGTATTCTTGCTCTTATCTTCTTCCTCTTCTTTATTTCTTCTTCTGTTGTCTTCTTCCTTTCTTCTTTATGTAGGTTCACCTTTCGTACCAGGCAGTTGTCGGCTTCCCCTTGGAATATTTCCAACCCCCCTAAAAATATAAGATTTTATCTTTTATAGCAACCACGGAAACTAGGGTTTCCCTTAGGCATGAGGGCACGTGTCAAGCTTCCAAGAAAGGAGGGGACCACAGGCGGCAGGCGCTGCAACACCTGGATAATGAATTTTGACGCCAATGATTACCTCATTTAACAAACTCAGCACTAGCTCACCACACACCAGACCACTCGCCAAGCTTGCATTGTACGGCCAGAGCTACAACAGCCAGGACTTGTTGTAGCTTTGAATAATAGCAAGCTTCGCAAGTAGCCTTGTACCAAAGGAATCCTATGCATTAGAATGCCTACAAATCATCAAAAAGGCTAGCATTAATTTAAATTTAACCCTAAAATTAACTATTCTGCAATTAACTTAAATAAATCATTAAAATCATCTAATGTCCCTTAAACAAGCAACATCTCAAGCTTAGGAATACTAAGATAACTCTAATTTCTTAGAGTTATTACACTCCCAAACTTAGATCATCACTCGTCCTCGAGAGATGCAGGCCTAAACTACCAAGATCTAACCAAAACAAAGTAAAACTAAAGCCGTTTGCCAAACTTCAAAGCAAGCTAGAATTGTGAACTTTATGGCCAATCTATTACAACATTAATATGCACTAAATTTTTAAAAATAGATTATTTTTCAACATGCTGACTTCAAACATAAACTAATTCTCTAAGGTAAGTGTGTGATAGGAGTAAAACCACTACTTTAGGATGCAAAGGATAATTCAATCCCAAGAATGTTGATCCAAAGATCTCTAAGCTAAGCACCCATACCTCTACCAAGCACAGCATGCATCAACAAAACAGTTCAGAAAAAGGGGTGAAAATTAATCACTATTCACAAAGGGGAGTAGACTATTGCAATAACTCGGCTTCTTCTTCTTTTTTTTAGGTATATGTATGTATATATATGTATCCTAGTCATTACAGAGATCAGCCAGCCAGCCAAAAACCTAACTAGCACAGAAAAAATACAAACAACTAAAAAAATAATTAACCACCAAAATAAACAACTAACAGTCAGATTAAACATCCATTAAAGAGAGGAAAGGCTATTCCCTTCTCCAAACTTAAACCAGGCAGTGCCCTCACTACCAATAAGAAATTATTCAGAAAAGAAGTTTTTAAAATATCCAAAGAAATATTTTCAAAGTAAAGAGGGAAGAAAGAGAGAGATACTCCGTTTACTGATGCAGCGTGGGATGCTGCAACGCTCCTCCATCCTTCTATTTTAAGAAGCGTTCCACAAACCACCTCTCCTCTTAGAGGCTTCCTTCAGAAGTGAAAGCTGTTTCCCCACAGATTTTATTTCCTCTTGCAGCTTGTCATCAATGTCCTGGTCCTCCTCAACAACCTTTTGCTTTTTCTTCAGCTTCTTTGGCTCAGTGGAGACTGAAACATGGGTCTTTTCTCCATGCCTTTGCTATTTCCCTCAGCTGCTACAACAGATTCTGCTTGCTTTGCTGCCTTGGGTTCAGGATCTACGTTAGCAGCTTCCTTTTTCCCTTATCCCAGGGCCTTTTTTTAGAGGCTTTTGGTGGTGGTGGAGGTGTTGGTTCCACCTCTTCGTCTTTCTCAGACTCTTCCATCACTTTCTCGACCTCTTCTCGTTCAACTTCTCTCTTGTTTAGCTTCTCTCTTCTCTTCTAATTTCTCATCAATGTTGCCTAACTCATCTTCTTCTTTTACAGCTTCATCCTGCTCCTCCCCTTTCTCGGCTTCCTCTTTCTCTTCATCCCTCTAGGGTTGAAGAAGGACTTCAAGAAAGGTAGGAAAGGACGTGAAGGGCTTTGCGAAATTCTTCTAAAGGCATTTCTTCAATGCCATATCTCTCTCTTGAACATACTCCCAATAAGTTTACTGTTGCAACTAGTGGTGCTGCAGCAAACTTTCAATTCTTCTTTGAGAGCCCTTTTGAGCCTTTGCTTCATCATAAAGCGCACCCAAAGTCAAGTAAACATTAGTCATATGAGATTCATAAAAAGGGTGCCTACGGGGCGAGATGAAGATGCTCCAGCATCACTTGGTCCTTTAATTTTCTCATTCTTAAATCATTTAATTGCATATAGATTAATGGGACTTCTATTTATCAATCTCTCCTCATCATCCATAAATGGGACCTTATGGGCAATGCAAAGCTTTGTTATCAGACAAGGGAAAAATAGTGAACCTATTCTCCTATGGGCAGCAGATTTTAGCTCTTTCAACATAATTTTCCAACATTAATTATTTTTCCAGAAAGAACACAATGCAACAAATTGAGCTTATCTTGTTTTACTGTTTGAATGTGGGTGGTGGGAATCATAGCAAGATGCAGGAAATAGGGGAGGTCCTAGAAACAAAGTATGTCTTAGGCCCTTCAACTGAGGCACTGAGCCACGTGGTGCCAAGAATAATGAGTTCTTTTAACATAGCTTCTAAGTGAGAATCAATAATTTTTGCAGAAATTCCAAAGTATTCATCCCTAGCATTAGGCAATCTTAAACTATCATTTATTCTTTCAGCAGATACAGTTACCTCTATTTCTCAAAGGGTTACCTTTGTCTCTTGGGGTTGAAGTTGGCGTAGAACTCTCATATAACTGGCACAAAGATGGTCTCATGGTGCTAAAAAAACTTTTCCCACTCCTCATTTTGATGATGTTAGAAATTTCTTGTGGAAGTCTCAAGGTTGGGCCATTCCGAATAAAAAACCTTTCTTCCTCATGAAACTTGTGGGTACGAATCTCCTCTTTGTACTTTCTTTATGCCTCTTCACGATGAACTTCTCTATATGCGAGAAGAGCTTCCTTGGCTTTATTTTCTTTTTGGGGTCAGTGGCTTTTTAGGATGACATTATTAGACTAGTAAAGCACTTGGACAGAGAAGGCTAAAGGATGAAAATGACTTGCTTTTGAAAAAAGGGGTTTTGCGTAGGGTAAAGAGGAGGACCACCTTTGCTTTTAAAGGCACACACGGTTGAATTATGTCCATAAAGTAGGGCATAATAACTATTTATGAGTATTTAGTTATTTCTCAGATATTTTGTATTACTAAATTTAATGATTGAATGAAAGTTTTTTATTAATTAAAATGTGTTTATAATTTATTCAAGTCATAAAACTATTGTCAAAGTTAGAAGAGTCAAGACTGAGGGGTATTCTAGACAAACTATTCTGAAATAGTTCAGAATGTTTTTCGCAGTCTTAAGATCAACTGACAATCGAGTCTGATTACGACTGTTAGGTTTAACCAAAGGATCCCGATCTTAGGGCATGGGACTGGAGACTCTTACGGTTGACCTAGATATGTTATGAAACATGTTGAATAGACTAGTAACCAATTAGTTTAGAGCAAAGCCGTTTATCCAGCTCTAAATCTAATTGTTACGCCTTAAGGGTATTTTTATAATTACCTTAATCCTGAGGTGATGCGAAACTTGATACGCCAAAGGAGTGAGTTTGAATTGCCGGACAATACCTCAGCTGTTGAGATCGTGATTCAACTATGTTGGAGTTGCGTGATTCACATATATGAAAATTCATGATTAGATTGCAATATGCAACAATATCACTTTATGCTTTATTTACAGAGGTGGCAAGTGGGTCGGTTCGGCCGGTGAAACCGGGTGAACTGATCCGTTATAATCTAGGCCCAGCCCAGCCTGCTATTGAATAAGGCCAGTTAAGGCCCGCGGGGCAGACCCGAGCCATCACGGGCATTGTCTTCAAGGCCTATAGCCCGGTCCGAATGCTAGGCTCGGCCCGTGAGGCCCACCGGGCCTGAACTGGCACGGCCCGTGAATCCACTCTTTTATCTAAAAAATTGAACAATTATGTGTGTAATAAAATTTAAAACCTTGACCTCTCCCTTATAAATCACACTCTTTACTAATGGACAAAGACAACATTTGTTAATATATTGTTTAAAATATATTCTTATTGTCTTTTAACACATTTTTTTGAAACTTCATATAATATACTTTTGAGATAAATGTTTTAATTAAATAAAAAATATTTTTTTCATTTAAATAAATATTTTATTCAACAAAAAATAGGATTGAAGAAAACTTTAAAAAATATTGATTTAATTAATATTCCTAATATATTTTGTTATGCTAATGAACATGAATTATGAATTAGTTATTATATTTTTAGATTTTACGTGAATATGAATATCACTAGGTTATGAATTTAATAAATAAAATAATTATGAGAATTAAAGTAACATGACTTCCATATAGTTTATGGTCATCTCTACACTTCATCTATTCCTCACCAAGGTTCAACTCTCTCCATCTACATTCTTGACACTGAAGTAAACACCGATTTACAAAGGGATAGTAAAAGTTTGAAGTCTGACTCAACCGATCTAACCTATTTGTGGCACTTACATCTTGGTCACACTATCTTGGACAAGATTAATAGACTTACTAAGGATGGTCCATTGTAAAATTTAAGTGTGAAATCACTACCCACATGTGAATCATGTATAAAAGGCAAAATGACCAAGAAACCATTTTCAGCGAAGGGTGAAAGAGCCATTCAATGCCTTGAACTCGTACATAGTGATGTATGTGGGCCATTGAATATATAAGCAAGAGGAGGTTATGAATACTTTGTAACCTTCATTGATGACTACTCACGTTTGGGACATGTTCATTTAATGCACCAAAAGTATAAAACCTATGAAAAGTTCAAAGAGTACAAGGCTATGGTTGAAAAGAAATTAGAGAAACAAATCAAAACACTACGATCTGATCGTGGTGGAGAGTACTTGCTAGGAGAGTTCAAAAACTTTCTTAAGGAAGAAGGTATCATTTCTCAACTTACAACACCTGGAACTCTGGAACAGAATGGTGTGTCATAGAGAAGAAATCGAACTCTGATGGATATGGTTAGATCCATGATGAGTTACTCATCTCTCCGAGATTCGATCTGGGGATATGCCTTGGAAACAACATCATATATTCTAAACCAAGCTCCATCAAAGACGATGTCTAGCATGTCATATGAAAGATGGAATGGACAAAAGTCATCCGTTAACCACCTTAGAATATGGGGGTGCCCAGCACATGTTTTGAAATAGAAGACATGCAAGTTGGCCAGTCGATCAGAATTATGCATGTTTGTAGGATATCCCAAAGGAATTAAAGGGGTATATCTTTAATAGTCTGACATACAAGAAAACATTCGTAAGCACAAATGCATGTTTTCTTAAAGAAGACTATATAAGAAGTGTGAAGCTGAGAAGCACTCTTGTGCTAGAGGAATTATTGAGTAAGAGGACACCGACTCCCAAATCAAGAACTTTTATGATTGAATAATGGAAGAACCACAGCTGGGGCCAGAGCCTATGAAGCCTCAACGTAGTTGGAAGGTTGTGATACAGCCTGACAGGTACATGTCTTATAGAGATGCCTTAACAACAGTCTCAGATAAGGACCATGATGAACTTGTCTCCTACACACAGGCCATGGTTGGTCTTGAAGCAAATATATGGTAAGAAGTTATGAATGTTAAGATACATTAGATGTACTCGAACGAAGTTTGGAAACTTGTAGATCCTCTTAAAGGGGTAAAACCTATAGGGTGTAAATGGATCTATAAGAAAAAGAGAGGTCTGGATGGAACGTGGAGACATTCAAAGCTAGGCTAGTAGCCAAAGGCTACACCCAAAATGAAGGTATAAACTATGAGGATACCTTATCGTTGATAGTCATGCTAAAATCCATCTGAATCCTCCTGCCCATTACTGTTGCCCTCAAATATGAAATATGGCAGATGGACGTCAAGACTTATCTCCTAAATGGAAATCTTAAAGAGCGCATTTATATGACTCAACTAGACGGGTTCATGGAGAAAGGCCAAGAGGACAAGGTTTGCGAACTGTTAAAGTCCATTTATGGATTTAAACAAGCGTCACGATCGTGGCATATTAGATTCAACAAAACTGTCAAGAACTTTGATTTTGAATAGTTAGTTGATGAACCCTGTGTGCATAAGCTGATACACGAAAGGAAAAGGATTTTTCTAGTCTTGTACGCAGATGATATTCTACTAATTGGGAATGATGTAGGAAAATTATCTGATGTCAAGATTTGGCTTGCAAAGTAATTTGATATGAAAGATCTTGGAGAATCTGCCTTTGTCCTAGGTATTCAGATCTTTCGAGATCGAAAGAACAGACAATTGCACTGTCTCAAGTATCTTATATTGATAAGATGATGGATCATTTCAGTATACAAAACTCCAAGAAGGGATATCTTTTTTTCAGGCATGGAGTCAGTCTCTCCAAGGAGTAGTCTCCCAAGACTCCTCAAGAAGAGAAAGACATGAGAAAGATTTCTTATGCCTCAGCGGTAGGAAGTCTCATGGATGCGATGCTTTTCACTAGGCCACACATTTGCTACGCAGTGGGCGTGGTGAGTCGTTTCCAATCTAATCCTGAAATTGAGCATTGGAATGTCGTCAAGCATACCTTTAAGTATATTAGAAGAACAAGGAATTATATGCTTGTGTATTCACGTACTGACCTGAATAAGTCGGGACATATTGATTCTGATTTCCAAGAAGACAAGGATTCTAGGAGGTCCACTTCAGTATGGTGTTCATCCATAACGGTGGAACAGTTGTATGGAGAAGTATCAAGCAATATTGCATTGCTAATTCTACCATGTAAGCTGAATATATGACAACTTGTGAAACTACTAAGGGGGCTGTATGGATTAGAAAGTTCTTGAAGACTCTGGAAGTTGTTCCAGAAAATGATAAGTCTATGACACTTTATTGCGATAACATTGGGGCTATAGAAAACTTGAAGGAACCCAGGAGCCACAAAAGATCCAAGCGAATTGAGTGTAAATATCACTTGATAAGAGAGATTGTTCAGCATGGAGATAATGTAGTAACACATATATCGACAGTCAACAACTTGGCAGATCCATTCATAAATACTTTAAGCAGTAAAGTCTTTGATGGTCATCTGGAGAGCATGGAGATACGAGATTATACACGCCTACTTTAGTCCAAGCGGGAGATTGTTGGAATTATGTCCATAAAGTATGATGTAATAGTTATTTATGAGTATTTAATTATTTCTCAGATATTTTGTATTACTAAATTTAATGAATGAATAAAAGTTTTTCTATTAATTAAAGTGTGTTTATAATTTACTCAAGTCCTGGAACTATTGTCAATTTAAGAAGAGAAAAACTGAGGGGTCTTCCAGACAAACTCTTCTGAAATAGTTCAGAATGTTATTCGTAGTCTTAGGACCAACTGGGCAATCGAGTCTGATTATGACTTTTAGGTTGAACCAAAGGATGCCGGTCTTGGGACAACGAAGCGGAGACTCTAACGGTTGACCTAGACATGTTATGAAACATGTTGAATAGACCAGTAACCAATTAGTTTAGAGCAAAGTCATTTATCTAGCAATAAATCTAATTTTTACATCTTAAGGGTATATTTATAATTACTTAATCCTGAGGTGAATATAAAACTTGACCTAGTTAGTTGCAATCTTTGAAACGCCAAAGGAATGAGTTCAAATTGTCGGATAATATCTCGGTTGTTGGGATTGTGATTCAACTATATTGCAGTTGCGTGGCTCACATATATGAAAATTCATGGTTCGATTGCAATATGCAACAAAATACACCAGAGGAAGAGCAAATTCACATATGAGTGTGTGAATAATTAACCTGGTCAGGTATTCGATGAAATGAATCATTGAATAAGAAATGGAGAATTGTACAAGACAATTCACAATTATGTATTTCTTATTCACAGTTAATAAAGGAGTTAAGGAAATAATAACAAGAGGGGTAAAATAATAATTTTATATCCTACTCTTATTACTGATATTCACGAAGGGTAATATGTTTAAATGTTATGTAGACCGTGAAATAAAAGTGTTTATTTGCACCAACAGAAAATGTAGCGTGCATGAATAGAGAGTTGATTCAGCATTGGACCTATAGTAGAGTCGTACGATGTCAAGAATAAATAGGTTCAGAATTTATGAAAATAAATTCACCATGTATTTGAGTCATATAGCTTTATTCATGTGGGTCCATTCGGTCTCAGGAGTAGCTCATGAGGACATGAATAGAAAAAACAACATCAGTTGAACCAAAATGTGTTTTGGGGCCAAGATATATTTTCTGAATCCATATGTGATGAGTATTGTCACTTAATTAGTGAAGAGTAAGTAATTGATGTTTAAATTAATTAATTTACTATTTTCTAACTATTGAATAATTAGTAAATAAGAGAAATTAATTAATTAATTGATAGAGATCAATTTAATTGATCAATTTTAGATTGATGAATTTGGACACAATATTAACTTTAATGGAAGATGCAATTTTCGGCAATTATAGATATGGGGGTGAATTGCAGAAATTAACATATATGGGGTCCAAATTCAGAAAAGACATGTGTCAGAAGGAGGTGCATGTCGTGTGTTGGATCGGGTTTGAAAAATGTGAAGAAAAATCATTGAACCACAAACTGTTCGTGTGAGGAATATCAAAAAATTTACATCTGATTATGCACACAAAATTAAACGTATTCAAAAGAGGTAAAATAATTTATTACTTTCTTGTATCGGAGAAAATTTGATTTGGTGAAATCCTATTAATCGTCTCGCATTCTTCATTCTTCGTAGAACTTGAATCAGTGTTCACACCAACAACCACTCATAAAATTCAGAATATTTCTCATAAGGACGTCGTTAGGAACTGAGTGTGTGGGCTCTCAAAATAACTGAGGAAGAAAAATCAAAAGTTTCTCTTCCTCTGTGTATTTTGGTGGCAAGTAGGGAGAAGGGAAAGAAACTCTTTTCTCAACTCGGTGTAATCACACATTGTGTTAGAGTTTGTATCAAAATATAATTAATGAGGCAACCCTATATATGTTAATTTCTGACATATAGCATGCACCTCCTTCTGACACGTCTTTTCCCGAGCCGCTTGATCCTACAACAGGAAAAAATAACGCTTCAAGTTTTTGGGGGGAAAGATTCAAAATTTTCAGGATTTTTTAGATTCATTCTAAACAAAATAAATCCTCAAATATTCGCTAATTTGGCACTTGCTAACACAGGACTTCCTCCCTTTTTCCACAGGCGGTAAATGACCAATGCGCGCTTTTCTTTTTGCCAACTATTTCTTCTCGTAGGTCCCACATAGAGCAATTCTCTGCAAAACAAATATTCTCCACATTTTTTAGGATAGAGTATCCCACAATATCCTTAGCACGGACCAGGATATTCCCAAGCATCTTTCCTTAAACAGAAAAATTATTAATTTGAATTTAAAAATAACCTAACATGCTGCTACACTAAAAATAAAATCTAATTAATTTAATCTAATTTAAAGGCAAAGAATTCAAAATTATCTTTGGGCTGCCTCCCAAAAGCGCTTGGTTTTAAGTCTTCAGCTTGACTTGCCCTTAAGCATCAAGGATCTCTTAGCTGAATTGAGGAGTCCACCATGCATTCTCCATTCTCTTAATAATATTTGACTTTTTCCCCATTTACCTTTAACTCTTTTCCAGATTTTTCATCAAGCAAATCTACAAATGCTTGGGCCACCTCTTTAGCATCACATAACACTATAATACCAGACCTCTTATGAGTGTTTTCTCAACCTCCAATGACACAACGACACATATCGTGCCATAATAGGAAACTCTCACCAAGATAGGATCGGAACCGACCTCAGCCAGTCGGTCCCTATGGAACTCGGGATGCACAAGTGTCCCCATGGAAAAATAGGAATAAGAAGGCAAGGAAAGCTCCGTCGACCCCGAGCGTAAAGTTATCATTACCCACTGAAGGTGACGACAATGTGGCACCTAATCAGTCTAATCGCTACGACAAAATGACAGGACAATCTCCGTCTAGTCATCTCATAGGCACATCAAACATTTAACATCCACCAGGTTTATGTCAAAGGTCACCTACTTTTCATCCAATTAGTATCAAGCAAGACAGATTGCGTGTCCCACACGCTTCTTCAACATGTTACCAACGACCCACAAGGACCCAGGTATAAATACTTCCCCAAATCACCAAAGGAGGTATGTCCATTCTCCCCTAAGGACTTTATGCTGGAATATCGACCATCTGTTGATTTAGTCATCGGAGGCCATTAGACGGGGTAACCACCCCCCGGTTTCTCGCCTTTAGGGTCCTTTGTCTGTGTTTTACAGATGTCAAGGTCAAGAGGAGCCCACTCAGGGAGAAAAGAACATTCGGTAGAGAACAAAGATCGCGTACGACACCACTGTCGTAGATCTTCTCAGAAGAAGGACTTCTGCATTTAACTAAAGAAACCAACATCTATACTGATGAAGTTTTTGGTTAAAACAGTTGGTGCCGTCTATGGGGAAGACTATAAAGTCATCTCCATAGATGTATTAGAAGCTCTTTCTCTTCCTACAATGAGAAGATGGGTCCAACGTCCTACACCGATGAAATTCAGGACGAAGAGGTAGACATGTATATCTCCTTGCTGGGGGAGGAACCTCTTACCCCGCTCATGACTATCCCTCCTACCCCCTCAAGACAATCCAGTAAAAGAAGAAGGATGTGGTGGTTGTAACCTCTGAGATAACCTGGGAGGGGAGGAAATATGTGCAAGATCCTGCTCAAGTCACGACGATCTCTTGCATGGGAATGATTCCCCCTCACGACTCAAGAGATCACCGATAAAGTTGCCACGCACTCCCAGAGCTCCAGGGAAACTACACAAGGAAAGACAGGACGACCTCCCAGCTCGGGGCGAGTGTCACCTCTCAAAGAAATCAGAACCAAGACAAGAATCTGGCTATGAAGTTCTAGGCTTCTCTCTTATAAGGCTCTGGCTAGGGTCACCCCTGAAAGGTGAAGGGAAAAATTCCTGAAGAACCCGTGGGGGTAATATACGGGGAACTACGGAGATACCAATAGGTCATCCACCGTTTGGGTTTCTGGTATCCCATTGGCCGCCAGGAAGAAGCCACGCGGTTTGGTTGAACGAATCGAGGATTAGTCCTGGCTGAAATATAAAGGCTTGTATCAACTCCCCTCTGTAGCTGACATGCAAGCCCCGACCACGTGACCCCAAGCCCCCACATCGGCCCCACCCCCACCCCCACCCCANTACGAAGTAGTCATTACGCAATGTAATGGTCGTGATGTAACAGTCTTGGAGGCCCACTCTGATAAAGTGGGGATAACCTGATTCACAATCGTTGTGGCTGCTACCGCGATATAGCGGCCGCGAAGTGACAGCCACGTGGCCGCGACGCACTTGAGCCCTACCATTGAAGAACTACTGAAAAAGAATAATGGAGGAAGAAAATGGCTTTCGGGGATGATGATGAGTTGGAGAAGGTGATGGTTTTGGAATGTGGGTTACTATGCCATTGTTTTATAGGCTACGAGTACTTTAATGAAATATAAAGAAGAAAGTGGGATACAACTGTGTTTTCAAATTTTTTAAAACTAATTTCCCTTTTTGATCAAACAAATTAAATTCTCTTTTCAATTGAAACATGAAAGACGCATTGACCAGTTAGGAAAAAGACTCAAAGCTAAAAAACAATATTAATTCTGTAAAAATATATTAACTTATGATTGAAATTTTATATATATGTATGTTTAATTTATGTTGATTATAAAAATTATTTTTTTGCTGATGTATATACTCTTATTTTAGAAAAATCATGAGTTAAATAATAATAATTTCAAAAAATATAAGCTACAAGATTAGTTGAAGTGTGTCAAATATTTAGAAAAAATGTTAGAAGCGAATTAAAAAATATTATTTTGTTAGAATTTGAAAAAAGTTCACTCCCACGACCCGTACGTAACGTACGTTACA
Organism: Datisca glomerata; assembly: GCA_003255025.1. Lineage (NCBI taxonomy): Eukaryota > Viridiplantae > Streptophyta > Magnoliopsida > Cucurbitales > Datiscaceae > Datisca > Datisca glomerata. The sequence continues at coordinate 990,936 of QANY01001827.1, forward strand.
CCCGATTTTCACGACATCACACTTGCGACGCGACAGAGGCCGCGACCGCGATTTAAAGCCATGGCAAGCTCATAAGTCACCCCAGGACATGAAGCCCCAATGAAAGGGCATGAGATATCACCAACCCCCTCACACCAGCTTTCAAGGAAGTCATGAACTTCGTGATACCCCTACACGGGCATGTTCCCCTTTGGCCCACACAGAAGGCGCCTAGAACCACAGGGATAGAAGAGCCTATGTCCAGTGTAATGACCCGGGGTAGCACTTGAAAGGGAACTTGATGGGCCAGGGAGTTGGTGATACTCCCACCACACCTCCAGGGATAAGAAGTTGAGGACAAGTCAGTGTTCGCCCCCAAGCAGAGTGCGAGGCTAGAATTGTCTTACCGTTGAGGCAAAGGTAAGGATTGGAAATGAACTCCCCAACGAAAGATGGAAGCCCAAAAGTTCAGGAAGATCAAGCTTGGCTATCCTCGCCCCCCACCTCAGAGCAGCAGACAACAAAGATCACGTACTCATCAATAATTTTTCAGATAAGAGGTCTCCTTTTCACCTCACTTAGAAATAACTTCTGCCTAGGTCTTTTTTAAATGAGTCTAATTTTATGAAAAAGAAAGAACATGTTATATTGGTTGAAGATTTCCTAGCTATTCCACAAGCTTACAAGGACCGAATCTTCTACGACACGCGATAAAGGCCAAAAAGTGATTACTTGTTAGGTGCTATGGCCCACCACCCAGGATTAAACAAGGGATGTCTGTCTAGCACTCACGCTCGTACACGAGATCAAAGATCTAGCCAGAGTAGACATATCTGGCTAGATATCGACAAGAGATGTCTATCGAGTACTCACGATTGCAAAACGAATCAAAGATCTACCTAGAGAAGACACGTCTGGCTAGATATCGACAAGAGATGTTTGCCGAGCACTCACGCTCGACACCGAGAGTAAGGATATATGTTGAGCATTATAGCTCGGAATAAGGTCCTCTGACGAGCACTTCAACTCTAGGATTTATTCAGAACAAGGACAATTGGATAGGTAACGAAGGGAAGGTCCCCCTGGAAAAAAAATCGAGGAAATTCAATTTGCTTCGCCAACCTTGGAAAAAGCTCAGATGGAAGCATGCTCGCCTAAATGACAAAAGGCAAACCCCCCAATGGGGAGCGGAAGGTTTACCCGACAAGACCTCTAGGACAAGAGCACGAAGGGCTTTTTAAAGGTCGTGACAGGTCTTTAGGTCCCCCAACCTGCAGAGGGGGTAACCCATTGGACAAAATTAAGTCCATCAAAAAAGGATCTGGGCCTTTAGAGGTCCACTCCAGCTCAGGGTCGTAAATAATCCCATGGCTCAGGTCAATAAAAAGTAAGGATACAATGCTCGACATAATAAGTCAAAAATGACCACACAGATCAGGATTAAGGCCTCATCCAAACCAGATTAAATATCGACTATCAAAAAAGAACATCTACTCAAGGCGTGCTCGCGACAGATAATAGGTAGAAATAAAAATGAATAAAAGAATAATAATTAAAGTTTACTTTCATTAATAAATATAGGACTACGTGTACAAATAAAGATACAAAAGTCTCCTCGGTTAAAGGGATGGCCCCCTAGGGTAACTCAAAAGCCTCCCTTCGAGAAGAAGGAAAATAATCCCCCATCCGGGGCAGGAACTCTACAGTTTCCTCGAACTCGTCTGAGATCTCAAGGACTCCGGTTACCTTGATCTTGGAGACTCAATCTCTCCAACATAAGGGAAAAAGGGGAAATCCCACCTTTGGGTCCGGAACGTTCCTAGAGGACGCGATTAAGAAGGATGTGCTTGACCTATTCTCGATGCATCCACCCACTCGAACGATCGGTGGAGTAGGTTGAGGAAAGATCAAAAGGGATGGCGGTACAGGATGATGGAGATAGGTTATGGCCAGTAAATGTGCTTCATTAAGGATCGAAGGGCAAGGCTACCAGCTAGATTACAGGCCTTTGTTAAGGGAAAAGTCTCTAGGGGTAGGTAGCCACTATAAGCAGAGATTTCAGTAAATTGGCTTATCGATGGCAGGATAATTATCGCAAATGAAGACTTCAAGGAACGATATTTAAAAGGCGATGGAGAGAGAAGAGACAATCATGAAAAATGAGGATCCAGAAAGAGAACCTCCAGAACAGAATAAGCCCCTGGAAGGGGGAAGATTATCGCTCATCCAAAGTAATTAAGGGGAAGGACAAAGGTGATCAAAGATTTTTAACTGTGTCGAGAAAGCAAGGGTGAGGAAAATGAAATTCAAGATCGCACATTTATAGGCCTTGAGGAAACAGTTCATTTAATGGGCATACCAAAAAGGAAAGAAAATGGGAGAGGGGCCGTAAGGACAACTATTGGGTTCGACCTACAATCAATGAATGCTCATTTTATGGACCGATGAGAAGATTTCAGAAGACCAAATGATAGAGTGATACGATGCAACGTACCGAAGGGTGAAGCTTCGCGGGACAGTAATACTCACCCTCCCATTAATAACCCCACTCCCGAGAAGGTTAATGATCTTGAAACATGGATAAACTTGAAACATAAGCGTGAGCTACCCGGATGAGGTGAAGTTTATCACACCCAGGTGGCTCAGATGCAGTGCTCGAGTTAATGAAGTCTTTGGACCCGTATATTAGAAGACACCCGAGTTCTTGACCAGGGACAACTGTTATGGGTGTTTTCTCAACCTCCAATGACACAATGACACGTGTCATGCCGTAATAGGAAACTCTATACGCCAAGAAATAAGCGGAACTGACTTGGGCTAGTCGGCCCCTATGGGTATCGCGATGCACAAGACCCGAACCCATGGAAATATAGGAATAAAGGGGTAAGGAAAGCTTCGTCAACCCCGAGCACAAAGTCATCATTACCCGCAGAAGGTGATACCCAACCGGTCTAATCGCTGAGACAAAATGACAGGATATCCTTCATCTGGTTATCTCATAGGCACATCAAACATTTAGTACCCATCAGCTTTATGTCAAATGTCATCTCATTTTCATCCAATCAGTATCAGACAAGAAAGATTTTGTGTCCCACAACTCTTCTTCGACACGTTACCAACGGCCCCCCGAGGACCCAGGTAAAAATACTTCCCCAAATCGCCAAAGGAGGTATGTCCATTCTCTCTTAAGGACTTTATGCTGAAATATCGACCATCTACTTATTTAGGCATCAAATTCCCTTAGATGGCGCAACCCCCCCCCCCCCCAATTACTCATCTTTAGGGTTTTTTGTCTGTGTTTTGCAGATGTCAGGTCGAGAGGAGCCCACTCAAGGAGAAAAGAACGTTCGAAAGATAACAAAGATCGCGTACAAAACCATTGTCATAGACCTTCTCGGAAGAAGGACTCCCACATGATTTCCCTCCCTGAGTGCAAATATCATCTATAAGAGAGAGTGGAAGTTTGAAGCAAGATATAGCATAGATGCGGAGTGACAAACCAATCACTTTGATCATGATTTCCCTCTCTAAGGTAGAAAGCCATCTATCAACCCAACCGTTAATACGGTTAATTATTTTCTCCTTGATCTCATTAAAAAAGTCTTTCTTAGATAGCCTGAAATTGGTTTCCAGGCCTAGGTACTTCCCCAAACTCCTACATGTCCTCATGTTTAGAATATGTGCAAGATTCTTTTGGGTCGAATCATGGATATCGGCACTAAAGATAATTTTATTCTTCTGTAAATTAATAGCCTGGCCTGAAATCGCCCTTTCGACCTTCAGGATGGACGCGATCTGCCTCAGTTCTATTTCTATAGCTTGAAGTAAACTATCATCCACAAACAATAGATGGGAGATGGTAGGCCCTTGCCTCAATGCTCTGAACCCATGAATAAGACCTCCATTTTCCAAATCCTCTAGCATCGAAGAACATGCCTCTGCACAGATAAGTAAAAGGAAATGGGATAGCGGGTCCCCTTGTCTAATACCTCTATTTAGGTCGAAAGTGCTCGAAATATCTCCATTAACAATGACACTGAAAGAGACAATCAATAAACACAAGGAGCTAGGTGAAAATTTTTGCATTACATTTTGTTAGGATTAGAATATATACTCTATTTCCATTATTAGCTTGAGGATGTTCATGTGGATTTTATGAAATTAGCCAGTGGTTGGCTTCTGACGTTGTCTAACTTCTGTTGATTTTCCATGAGTTTTTTAATGGAGAAACCTCCATTAATAGTGGTTGTGAAGTTGTACTTTGGATAATGGTGAAGAGGAATGTGGTGAAATATACTTTAATAAAAAAGACTTCATTTTGATTAGCGACGAGGTGGAGGAGAGAAGTGGTTATTTTTGTTGATTGTATAATTTTTGGTCCCACATACGCCAAGTGTGCACATAACGGGCCAAGTGTGCACATAACGGGCCAAGTGTACACATAACGTGTGATGTCAGCAAAACCGTCCAAGTTCACTAACAGTTAACTAAAGTTTGATGATGAAATTGAAAATTTTTAAAATGCGATGACCAAATTAAAAAATGAGACAAAATATAATGGTCAAATTAGTAATTTTTCTAATAAATAAATTATTATTATTTTAGTTAATTATATAAAGTAAATTAATTTATTAGTTAACTAATCAATTAATCTTGGAGTTGAAATATGGCTCAACTACCCCAACTATCTTTCATCAGTGTCCCACGTAACAAAATCAAAAGGATCGTGAATTAGTTATTCTGTCAGTAAGACACAATTATATTACATATAATAAATGACCATGTAAATACATCATGATGACATAATTATATTACATGCAATAAATGTAAAAATATAATAACATTAAAAAATTCTTATTTCAACAAAATCTAAATAATATAAATACTCTAATTAAAAAACATATCAGAAGTATACTAAATAGACAATATAAATATTTCAAAATGTCATAAATTGGATTAAAAAAATCTAATATAAATATAATATAGACTGTATATATGATATATATTATATGCAATATATATATATATATTATTGTACATATCATATATACTTTAGAAATCTATCTTAAATTTAGGTATTTTTTGTTCGCCGGTCTTTTTTGCATCAATTTTCTTGAGAAGCGCGTCAAGCTAGATTGCTATTTTTGAAATTTACGGCTATTTTTTATGAGTTTTCCCAAAAATAGCATATCTATGATACTTACTAGTATTATAACTATGCTAGTCTCTATCTATAACAAATATAAAAACATCAAAATTTGAGAAACATTTTTAGTCTACAATGCCCTTCACACTTTGTCTTTTAGTGATTTATCCTTTTGCACCTTAATTTATGATTATTATTAGACACGGGACATTGATTAGCATTATGAATTTACATTTATCTCTCTACAACGTACAATATCTTATATGCAATGTCTATTAAGATAAGGCCCAAAAAACTGAAACCTATTGAACTCCAAGGAATTGGAAGAGGAACTGAGAATATTAATACACGGACAGGTTTACAGCAGAAAAAATATAAACAATATTTTGTTTAGAGAAGTCGATATTAGGATCTTCAATAAAGCTCTGCTAGGGAAATGGCTCTAGAGATAATAGTTGAATCTTATAGGAACGGTCATGCACAGTACATGATTATGATCGTTAGGCGTGTTATCATAACGTCAATTTTTAATAACTAGAAACAACCGTTATTCTTTTTCTTAAAATAACGTTTAAGAATCGTTATCTGATCCAGAATAATAACGGTTTATCTTATTACAATCATATTCAATGGATTTACTCTTACACAATGAACCAGTATAATTCATAAATAAAAAATATTTTTTGAGTGAAATTTTAACATATTAACTAATATAAATAACCAAAACATATCATCAACATTTCTCTTATTTATAATTTAATTCAAAATTTCATCACAAGAGAGCGCATGATTAAACTATACTAACATCTTATAAAAAAATTACATTTGTTCTATCTATATTTACATTCTTTCATTATTTTGACTTTGATTAAGACAAAACTTCATGATAGTTGGTACTCGAATAGTAGCTAAATCATGATTTCTGATTATTGAGTGGGAAAACGTCAGGTGGTGACTTACTGATAGAAGTTCAAATAACATTAAAATATAACGTTGTATAATCATCACTTTTTAGAAGTTATATTATTTTGTTTATAAATTTACATATATATGATTTATTAGAATATAAAAATTCATCAAACAATGATTGTATAAGTCTTGATTTATTGGTTCTAAATATTAGTTGTATTTATCATTTAAATATATTTGATATGATATTATGCATATTTAATAATTTTAAACTCAAACGTGTTCTTAAATATTATTCCACACATGCAAAGCATGTGGTTACGACTAGTCTATTATATTAAAAGAGGTTTAACAAGGAGAAATTCTTAAATTTCATTTTTACCCTTTAAGTCTCATTAGATATAATATATATTATTTTTTTTATTTAATTACATTTATATTTCTATTCATTGATTATTTCTTTACTAATACTTTTTTAGTATTTTATATTATTATGTTATTAGAAATATGAACGATCGTGATATGATTTTAGAGACATTTTTATAATGAACACTCTTTTAATTAATAACAATGAGATGTTGTCTATGTACGAGATTTTTTCGTATGTTGATATATGAGGAATACTTTTTAGTATTTGTTTACATTTTTAGTTCTATAATAATTGTAATAATTTTAATATCCATTATTTGTAGTAAAATAGTTTATAAGATTCAATTTTTTCTTCTCAAACAAATATTTTTTATTAGTTTTTGTCATCTCATCTTATTATATAAATTTGTTAGGATTGTCCATTCTTAATTTTAAAAATTCTTGTAGATAATTTACTATCTCCAGGTGTGCATGACTTATGAAATTTTCGTCTATCTGTAATAATTTAGTTATAAAATATCATCGCCAAGTGATGTACGACAAATTAAATTTCTTTATATTTCTAAGAGTTTAATTTTAAGTATTAGAAAATAGTATTTTTACTATTATTATTTTAGTTTTATTTTAGATTTACAATAATTTTGATAGGTAATGTATTTATTACAATGTTAATATTAATTCTAAAGTATATTTTATAATCTTAAAATACTTCAACACGTGTGAAGGACGTCCTTTTTTACTAGGTTTATTAAAATGACTTTAAAAGGGAGAAACTTTTGATTTTTCCTTTTACCCTTTATAATCTCCTAATATATAAATTATGTATTTCATTTTTTCTCATTCAATTCATCTAATGAAATTTTAGTTTATATTAATGATAATTTATTTTTAAATTGTTAGTAAAACTAAATAATTTCATGATATTATGTAACTAAAAAGGAATCTACGATAAAACTTGAGATTTTTTGTACCATAAAATTTTATTTTTAAATCAATAATAAAAATTTTTCAGAAATTTATAAATTATGCTATAATATTTATGATATGGGAACGTGAAAATTCATATAAATGAATTTAAAGAAAATACATAATTTTTCAATAAAAAAAATCATCTTTTAATATTATAATCATTTTTAAGAATATAACACATTGATAAAATAGACTTATTTTTACTATTCAAAGAGCAATTATAGTACCATCTAAAGATTAAAAACAAGCTATATTAAGATTATAACAAATTTTAAATAATATATATATATATTTAATTAATTTAACACTTGCTAATCAAGTATTTCTTTTTGTTTGGGCCTTTGTAACAGGTACTGTTGGTCTGCAATCCCATCACTGAGCAGTGAGCACCCACTCCAAAAACACTCTGTGGATAAGAGGAAGAAAAAAAATCTTAAATTTGCGCCAAACTTCACCACCATAGTCAAGGCTCAAGCTTCAAAGTTATGGCTGGGATCACCAGCAGATTTCCCTTTGAACCTCTCATATCCCCAACTACTTCCACAAAAACACTAACTTCATCTCTCCCTCTCTCCTCCTCCCAATCCACTGCCTTCGGTTCTCGTCTCCGCAACCTCAATTCCCTTAATTTGGTAGCTTCCTTATATTTTTCCTGCCCTGTTGGCAGCTCCATATCCGCTCGCTATGGTGGTTCTCGCTATTCCGGGCCTAGCGATCGCAGGCGGTCCGAGGATGACCCAGCTCTAGATATCTCGTCCATCAGGTGTGTGCGTGTTTGATGTGCGAGTGTTGGAAGTAAGTATGTTGAATTTGGTTGAGTTGTAATCTCTATTCATATTTTTTGTTTTTTTTATGGATTGGAATAGGTCAGATACTGTGAGGCTTATAGATGGACAGCAGAATATGGTAAGTGGCTTTGCTTTCATTTCTTTTTTTTTTCCGTCTGTTTGCTGGGAAAATGTAGGAGAAGGGAAACTTGTTGTGTTCAATGTGAATGACTATTTTGGATTCTTCTTCCTTTCCTTCGTTAGTGCCCTCAGATTCTGACCAGAACTCTGCAATTTAGTTTTCTTGTTGCCAAGAGAAGTAAGCAGTTCTGTTGGGGTGTTAAATTTTTTGTTGTTCTACTGGGTAGGTTGGAGTTGTCTCCAAAACCGAGGCGGTTCAAATGGCTGAAGAAGCTGAGCTTGATCTAGTATGTCTTCTTTACCAAAACCCATTCTCTTCTAGAAACTGCACATGATTCAGTTTGTGAAATACCCAGTCTTTTGCTTCCTTAATAAGTTACATTTCAAGAAACCCATTATTTTAAGTTTTCTTTACAATTTGTCTAATGTCATTACAAGATACCCATTCTTTAAGGTCGCATTTAACTCAAAGGACTTACCTCTTCTGTATTTTTTAGGTAATTTTGTCTCCTGATGCAGATCCACCCGTTGTCAGAATTATGGATTACAAGTATGTCGTATCCTGCAACAAATTGGTTATAATTCTTGTTAAGGTGGTGTGACAGTAGATGGCAATGTTTAGTTCTTCACTCATGACCAGTATGATGCACAATCTTATGCGGGCATTGTCAGTGTGAAGCAACTAATGACTAATTGGGAGTTGTGTGAGTGTAGTTCATGCGGAATGTTGAATCTCAAAGGCTTTACTTTCTACACTAAGAACTAGGATGCATGTCTTAGTTTAAGAAAAACTACACTAAGAAAAAATGTGCATCTTTGTTTAGTTGCTGATTATATTTCTGCTTCCTTTCTCAGTAAATACAAATATGAACAGCAAAAGAAGAAAAGGGGGCAGCAGAAGAAAAGTGCTGGTGAATGTTATTTTCTTGAGTCTTCTATTTTTCTCTGATTCATGAATATCACAGATTACAAAAGATATTGACATCAATGCACTTTTAAATTTTAGCAACTCGGATGGATTTGAAGGAGCTCAAAATGGGGTAACACACTTATTTCATTGCCATTCATCTTTTTTCTCATCAGATTCTACTTATTCTTTTTCCTGATGTCTTTGCTAGTCTAATCTTGGCTGATGACCGACTGTAATCACTAATAACTACATACAAGGTTACTTGGATTTCTAATACAAGATCAAATCATGATCTTAAAGTTTCCACAAGCAGATATATAGCTTATTTGTTCTCTATGATACTTCGTTGCCCCACAACTCGTCTGGACTCTGGAAAAAAGTTTGGTTTATCTAAATTGTAATCTTTATTCTCCGTACAGTTACAACATTGATCAACATGATTACACTGTGCGCTTGAAAGCTGCCATGAAGTTTTTGAAAGACGGAGACAAGGTTACTTAATATTTGATGATGTGATCATGTCCTAATAAATTCGTCAAATATATGCCGCCTCATTTATGTAATGTATGTAGGTTAAGGTTATCGTGAACTTGAAAGGTCGTGAAAACGAGTTCAGAAATATAGCTATTGAGCTTCTCAGACGTTTCCGGAATGACGTGGGGGAGGTACTAATCTACATGTTTATTTTTCCTTCATGAACAATTAAATACAATGCATATCTCATCAATGCTCCTGAATTGAGTCTCTTGTTATACTTCCGGTAGAGATATTCCATATTTTACCAGTTTTTGTGTCTCACTACTTTAATTGTTGTGATGATGCAGCTTGCAACTGAGGAGGCCAAAAGCTTCAGTGAAAGGAATATATTTATTGTTTTAGTTCCTAATAAGGCTGTTTTACAAAAGGCTCAAGAGCCACCACCACCACCACCCAAGAGAAAAGATAAGTCTGAAGTAGATGAAGTTTCCGCCGGGGTCTGAGTTTTTTGATAGAAGTGTTAGAGGCAATCTCCCATTTATAATATTCTTCAACTAAAAAGGTTTTCAGAGAAGGTGTAAATCATTTTGTGTAATTTATGTATGAGATTTTTTATTTACTATAAATTCTTCAACTAGGGGGCATTCATGGGAGAACAAATACTTCAATATATGCTAACGAGTTTCATTTGTAGCAAATAAGAGGGGAAAACTTTTTTCTCTTTCTTTTCCTCACATTATGTTACAATTATAGTATCATAGGATCCTGTGGCCGCGGGTTGGCGGCTAGCTAAGCATGCCTGCCCCACGGTTTCTTGAAAGAAAGAGGATTATTGTGTCAAACTCACCTGAGTAGCTGGTCTTGCATCAATTGTTAAAGAGTCAGTTGTTTCATATCTTATTCATATTCCTTCAAGTCAAAATTTATCAGGAAAGAAGTAGTTGCAAATTGTGATTATGTATTGTCCTCACCACTAACTTCTTACTCGACCTTATCCAAGTATGCAGCAACCAGAAGAATCAAGTTCGTGGAGACTTGTATGTTGAAGCAGTAGTAATTTCGGAATTGAAATATCAAAGATTGGTTGATAGAGATAGTCTCACATTCGTACACAAAAAAATTATACCATAAATTCTTTGAATCGGTATTTTTGGTAAAAATTACTAATCTAGAAATGAACTCAACACACGCTTGAGTAGAGACCACAGAGGATGGTGGTTATGTTTGCAGTGCGTGGTTCTATTAGCTGAAGATGGTTGTCATGGTGGCAGTAGTAGTGGTATGTGAAAGATCAAGTACATGAAAGTATTTTTGACTTCAAAAGAGTTATGATCCCGATGATTAAGTGAGACACTTGGTTATCCAACGTAATTCGCAAACATGACTAACATGACTATGAGTTTAGATTGCATCCCTTCCACGACCAGAATTCGAGCTTACCAGAATTTGCCTAGTTTTATACCCAAAAAATATTCCCCAGATTTCATTAATTTTACTGTTGGATCACCCCACATCACATCATATGATCAAACGGTGTGTAGACACAATCAGCACCGATACCATAGAGATTTAACTAAGATGAGCTATAGTAAAGTGGAGCTTGTTAAATACAAAGTTGCGCATGAAACAAGAAACCCAAAACATTTCAAGTAAAAAGCCATAATAAATCCTTCCATCTAGGTGTGAAAAAATTATTACCGACCGAACCAAATCGAAAATGATCAGTCGGTCGGTTATATGATGTTTCGGTTCGATAATACTATCAAACCATATTTTTTGTTCGGTTCAAAAAATTTTGTGTTCGAACCGAATCTCCTACGCAAATATATAAGCTAAAAAAAGTAGGGTTATGCGTTCTTTCTTCCATTCTATCATCAAAAAACGCAGCCACTCCACTACTCTCCACTCCACAAATGTATAAGCTAGAAAAATTAAGGTTCTCCACTCCTTCGCGAGTTCTTCTTCCCGGCCACTCCAGTCTCTAGTCTCCATGTTCTCACTCCTTCGCTAACTCAGTAGCCGGTCCTCTTCCTCGTGAGTCCTTCACGAATTTGAAGTTGAAGTCTCTTCCCTTCTCTTGACAAAAACGTAGCCTCTCCTTCTTCAGGTTCGCCTTCGCGAACTTAGTAGCAGTAACTATCCACAGCAGTTAGCATTCTTCAGCTTCGCCTTCGCGAACTCAATGGCAGTTCACAGATTTGGTTTATTCCTCTCTTATCCAGGTTCGCCTTCACGAACGGCCTCTTCCTCGCTTCTCCTTCTTCGTGAATCTGTTGCTCTATCTTAGTCTCTTAGTCCTAGATCTAGTTTATTGTAAAAGCATCTTGAATTTGATTTACATTTAGATCTGTTAATCTTGGATTTAGTACGTTCTAAATACTGCTACGCATTTCGTATATTGCTCTTCGATTTAGATCCCAATCAAGTTTTCTACTCTGTTCAAATCTGATTCTTGTTTTGCTGCGCTGCGGTTTAGTGACAATTCTTTGAGATATTGTGTTGTCTTTTTTATTCTTACTGATTTTCTACATTGTATTGGTGATTAAATCACCTATGTTTCTGGTTTCTTTCTAATTCTTACTAATTTTCTGCATTGTATTGATGACTAAATCACTTGTGTTCCATGATTTTCTACAAAACTGTACAGGTGTCACCGAACTGTCGAACCGTAAGTCACGGTTCAATTCAGTTCGATATATGACAGAACCGAATGTTTCGGTTCGATTCATTTTTTGAACCGAAACATGAACACTCCTACTTCCATCTCACCCAAAAGTATACGCGTCCAGCAAACCACTCATAATGCATATTACAGAATTTATAACAGCGAATGTCATTTTCTCCTAAAGTAAAAATACAACCCGTCTTCTAGATATTGAACTTCATCTTAATGAGCCGCTATAGTACATGGATACAGACTATAAAAAAAAGCATCAGCGACACCATTTATTCGTAACTACGAGACAGTAGCCACCATATGAGAATACGATACATACAATGTAGGGATGATTAACCTACCAATTACACCATCCTGATCAGTACAGTAGTTATGTACTACTACTATGTACAGGATTACGCTACAGATGGACCAAGTCAGAGTACCATTGTAGTACGATTACTCAAATGTCCATGTTATCGAAAATTTCTCCCTCTTCCTCGCAACCTATTTCATCGATCAAAAATCCCTCGGAGACCAAGTTGCTGCCCAATAAAATTGAACGGAGACAGTTTTAAATAATTGGGAAATTAAAGAACTCTAGAAACAAGCAATTCACCCACCTTAAACAGTAGAAGCGGAAGCTAACAACACGCTTTAGCTTTCTGTTATAGAAAAAGAAGTTGAAAGACCATCTAAGAAAACAAGCATACCATGAGTCACTATCTCAACTGTCAGAAACTAAGCCATAGCTGGATCCCCAGAAAAAGAAAAAAGAACAAAAGAAAAGGAAGAAAAATCCTTACATTGCTCCCCTCTCTAGAAATGGATCTGCATCAGAGTTTGGAATGTAACTATAAATTTCACATTCTGCCAGTTTTACAGCCTACATTATGTACATAATAAGGGATCATTAAGAACACCATCGGAGTTTGAAATGTAACTGTACACATTCTTCCAGTTTTACAGCCTACATAATAAGGGATCATTAGAAACACTATATATTACCATTTATATTCTCTTAGCATGCTTACCTCATCCAGAGCCTTGTACAACGTTTCCGGTAAGGTACTTCCCTCGTTGTTCTCATTCCATTCCTGCAATAGCCCCCCAAAAAGAAAAGACTAAGAAACATTCATGAGGCCATTAGGATTTCAATGGTGATGAAAACATATACGGTGATACATGAGATCAGAAAATAAAAACCAAAAATGGTCTTAAGTTCATCTCATTACCAAGCAAATGCTAAACGCAATACAGCATTTGCTCAGAACGGACAAGGGTCCAACTCAAAGTTTAGCCAAAAAATTCTGTCCGTCTCCCAAATTCAAGCATTATTACAAGACACTACCGACAACAAATACCCTGCAAGATCTGTATGGAAATCTGTGCTTAACATTCATTTTTTTAACACATATACAGAGCGCACACATTTACGCAGAACAATATATCTACATGTAGACATATACATGTGCAGATGCAGAGTCGTACTCATACCTTTGATGCTTCTAGCATGTAGGTGTCAAATATCTGTTTAAAACTATCCCAGCATTCTTCGGTGAAGAACTGGTGAGCTCTCATTGCACTAGAGACAACAAAATGTAGGAAAATATCATAATATAAGGAAGCCAGAAGGAGAACCTCACAAATACACCAGCAAAATGCAATACACACAATTATAAAATATACACAAACTAATATAAAAACTTCAACTATTTGACTTGGGAAATGGAGAGATTTGAACTCTCAGCTCCTAGAGCAACAGTTTCTCTGAACTGTCTGTCAAACCTTTTGACAACACTCCCAATGTAAGTACAGATGGATTATATGATGGGTTGCCACGTCGCCCAAAAAGCTGACCGTAGCATTACCCATAATCCTCCTTGAAGTACCCGTTTAAAATGATAAGATAACTTTTTTAACAACATCAGATACAAAAATACCTGAGGTCATAATCCGGACACATGTGATTGAGGGTAAGAACAAGGTAAACCAATGTCTTTCGGCTGTAATGAAGATACGGGAAACTAGTCAAAGGATCATGCATTACACATTCTCCACATCCTTTATAAGAAACATACATTACCTTGATCTGCTCAACAGAAATTCAGATGGTGAGGAAGAGTCTGTGTCTGACGATTTCCCCAGGTAATCAAGAATCTGAAGCAAGTAAAAGTGCCAAAATGAAAAAGATTCTCTACGAAAAATGTTTTGTTGAAAGAAACACGGTAGATGACCTAAAATGATGAAATTTTGTATCTTACTACTTTCACCATGTATGTGTATAACATGAATGCATGTGTCAGAAAATGCACAAATAGAATGTATAATCAGGAGGGCTGCTCCCCATCAGTATGGAACAACAAATGGCTTGTTGTAACAATAAGTAGAAAATGAGGAAACATTTAGAGAATTGATAAATTATTTTTACAAACAAAAAGTTGCATCCAAGCAAATATATTATATATAGTTTACAAATTATGCCCAATACCTCATTCTCCAAACTGAGAGACAGTTTCTTATCAGTTCCAGCGTGCTTGCCTACAAAACGTTCGTCAAAATTTGCACAAATTGACAGAAGAACTTTATATAAATGTACTTACAAGAATAAGCTTCAAGGCGTCCCTTGATGGTACGTTCTCCAAGATTTAAATGACTCATAAAATCATTCAATCTACAAAAACACAAGTTTGTTCCAGAATCGTGAACCGAAGCAAGAATACACAGAAAATGTCACAAGAGAATGACAAGTGCATACCGGTCGAGGGGAGTGTATTCAAGGAACTTCATCGAGCGATTTGCAAATAGATACACTGATTTTTAATATGGTTTGTGCAGATCTCAGTAAGGATCTTCCAGACAATCCTGCACGCTATTTTAATCAACTTTTTAGCTCATATAGATCAGAACTGTAATTCCATATACAAATAAATCACTGACAATGATATAAAAATACATTGAGAGTTATCATTTCAAATTCAAACAAAAACATTGAAAACAAAAGGAGAACAATTCCTAAGTGCTAATCATCATTATTGCAACTCCATCAAACTATCAGTCGGAAATTCAATAATAAATAAAACTTAGAAACTGTAGAGCGGAGAAAAATAAAAACTAACCGTGTAGAATTCGCAAACAAACTTGACGAAAGGTGTTAAGAATCCAAAACACCAAATCTACCTCCAACCAGTGACAGTTTCTTGAACGTAGAGGGAATTGTTAGCAGCTGAATCGTTACGATAGATTTAGTACAGGGAAGCAAAAAGGGCTTTTGCACTCAAATCCCTAAATTCGAATATTCCTCGATCTTATCATTGAACTGGGAATAAGTACGAACGGAGATCAGCACTTCGGACTCGGCTATTTAGGCCGAGGCCGACAAAGCTTCGGCTGGACCGCCCACAGCCCAATTAGCTACCTACGATCTTTTTCTTGTTTTTTTAGAATTCTTACTATTTAGATGCATTTCACATTTTAAACAAAATTATGTCTATAACTCTATAAATTATAATATATAACACTTTTCTATAAATAATAATTAATTTATCAAGTTTAATTAAATTAATAGTTGTGTTTGTAACTAGTCACTTGCTTTGATTCATCATTAATTATTTTATTTTTGTAGATGAATTATATTTACAATTATTAGTTTATATGTCATTTATTATTTGTAACTGTCTCATCATCTGTCTCTTAATGTCCCCAAAAATCTTCCTCTCTCTCTAGAAAATATCTCTCTATAGATACATACATACATATATATATACCCTCTATCATATTATAGGGTTTATTGTTAGAGAGAGAAAGATGTCATATATTTGATACTTTAAATGCCGTACATACATACATATATACGTTATTTATTGTATATATCTATGTATGTATCTACCGCACACATGTTATGTACATCCATAAAAAGTATACATTATATATTGTATATAAAATATATATTTATATTATTATATATGTCATATATACGTCATATATATATATACATATTAAATACTTTAATACATCATTTATATATATTATTTATAATCGATGTGTGTGCATGTATACATGCACATACGTTATTTACCTCATATATAAACTATATATATTTGTATCTTATTTATTTATATTGTTTATAAAATGTAACAAATATAGCACATACAATAATATGTTATATTATTGTATAACATATAATATTGATTATAAATTGGAGAGAGAGAATTTTTAGGAGAGATGATAGAGAAAAATCATGAATTTAAAAAAAACATTAAATGTTGTGTGGAAGATAGGGGTATAATAGGAATGGAGCATCACTTTTTTATTCTATTTAGTAGACTAATAAAAAGTGACTGTAGTTGATATTTATTTAAGTTATAATCTATTTTTACATTAAGTATTTATAATATAGTTACACGTATAAAAAAATTTCAGAAATCTTAGTAGTCTATTATCACATATTCAAGTTATTAACTTGGATAAAAAATGAAAGTAGATATATGACACTTTAAACTAAAATAATTTGAATAGTTATGTGGGTTGTTTAAACTACCATTCTTTCAATTTAAAACAAAAAAAAATGCCTTGGCATTAGTTTAAAGAAATAGGGTTGTGGACAGATTTCTCGTTGGAAAATATCCCAATTTTATAAGAGAAAATTTCAACTAATTATTTTTTTTAATCTTTCTTCTTTAAACATTCCACAATTATTTTCACTCCCGGGCGTAGCACGGCCCACGGGTACTTGAGTACTTCAAAACAGAATAAGGTAACTGCCTAGCTGATTACTTTGGCGCGCATTTCTTTTCTCTGAGAATGTCAACAACCGTTAGCGGAAGCGAACAAAAAGCAAAGGCAGGTCTCGATCAGTCACTTAAGCTTGCCGTAGCTATCTCTCTTCTCCGCTCGAAGCACCTTCACAAGCAGTCTGTTGCGTCCATTCCTGAATCTAACGCTCTCCGGTGGAAACAAAAGGTGTTTTCTGATTCTCGTTTTCTTGAATATTGTTGTGTGCAAGGAATATCGGAAAAGTAGAATAAAGTTTTCTTGTTTTTCCTTTTCGACTCTTATTTTGTCTATTAAGCCTAATTGAGGTTCGATGGTGGAGTTTAGGCTAAGGAGCGGAAGCAAGAGATTTTGAGGCTCAAAGAAGACCTCAAGGAAGCTGAAGGTCCTCTCACGTATAAATATTAACATATTATGTGTATCTTCTTCTCTTCCGATTGATTATGGGATTGTAAAATGTCTTGGTTTTAGATGCATCGCATTGCGAGTTGTTTCCCCAAAGTGCCTCTTGCAAGTGTTATTTCTTCAACAATTTGGGAAAAATAAGCCCTAAGCGTCTTGGAGATGGTTCGGATAGCAGATTTAGTGACGTTTTGCGCCGGAGATTTCTCAGACAAGGTTTAATCATCATCATTGAATTGATTCATCATTTGTATAAAATAGAGTCACCATTTAATTATGCTTATTGAAGTTTAGTCAATATGTGCAGTACGCTTTAAGGCACGCAGGAGAAGAACAAGTACGACTGAGCGAATGTGTTTTACAGGTACATTAATAGTTAAGTAGGCTAGTTAGTTGAGGTACGTCTTTTGTTATTAGTGTTTTATATATAATAATAAGTCACGGAAGTGGTGCTCCGAAATTTACGATATATGTCGTGAAGCCATAACTATGAAACTCGTGCAACTGTATTCGTTTTTTCTTCTCTAATCTTATCTGGCTTTCTTGTTTGTGATAAACTTTTCTTTTCCTGTTTGTAATGCAGACCTGAGTAAGGAAGATGAAACAGAACATCTTCGGGCCTCGATTGATTTTCTCTTGGACCTCTGCGAGACTAATAAAGTAAGTGTAAACTTCTTTCTGCTGCTATATGTTTTTTCCTTTATCACTCGATCTGCATTTAAAGTTTCTTTCTATGATGTTATTTGTAGGGGTTCTTTACGTTTCGTTTTCTAATATCCAAAGGATTTCACAGGTCGAGGCTAATTTTTCCAACTGGGCGCATCAAGCTGTAGACTTTATAATAGGTGATCTATACCGATGCATATATTATCTCAACCATGGCGTAGAAGAAAAAGAGTTATACTAAAAAGTTCCTACTTAATTATCCATGAAAACAGAACTTCTAGCTTAAATAATTATCTCAACTCTTATCTCCATAGAAAAATATACCTACTTCAGCTTTGCCGTGACACAAACGGTGGTCGCATGCATTTGAAGATCATAATGCCAGGAACTCAAAGGAGTACAATTGAATTTCTGTTTCACTTTAGTTAAACTTCTATTGCCCATGGCATTTGTTTATTTTTATGGACATGATTGAATTGGTCTTCTAAGTAGGATATGTTAAGCTCAATGATTCAATCTTTTGATGATAGATAGCATAAAAATTATAACTCCAAAAGAAAGAGCATATCAAAGGTTAGTAATGTCAGATGACTATTCACATAAGTGTCTTATAATCTTATAAAATAGCGTGTGGTGCATTTGTTTGAGTTTTTCCTGGTACTGGGTTGACAAACAGAAGATGATAATGTCTTTATTATACGATTAGCTGTGTTGATATCAAATGCATATATATGTTCTGGCTACTGAAACAGTATTGGTTTGAATCTTTGAAATCCCAGCAAATGTTTGAATTATTTTTCGGATATTGAATCCCAAAGATTGTACACTCAAAGAAAGGGTCTGGAAAGGTATTGATGAGAAGAGGAAAGAATGAGACCAGTGAGTGACTCAAAAGCTAAGCAATCATGTGATAAACTCATAAGTTACTCATTCGCGATGCATGTGTCCTTTGCTTCCCAGTTGTTTAAAGTGTAACTGATTTTTTCCCTTTGGTTATCTTTTATTTCTGAAGCTTCATTGAAGAATCTATTGATGATGGGAAAGAACATTGAAATCGTTGAGGGGATTATCAATAGCTTAATAAATCGTTTGATCCGAAGGATGTGTCCCCCCTTGAAAGTAGATGGTAAGTTCTCAATTAGCTGTCTGCCTATAGTATTTGACCAGACAGAGCTTTGAGATGTAACAGGCTTCAATTCCCCCCTCAATGATACTATCAGGCACTCGTATATTTATTTGACCAAGATTTATATTATTCTTATTTCAATTCTTCTGTTACAGGATCATATCACTCTGACACTGATGCACGGTTCTGTGTTCAGCACTTGATCCGTACGCTTGGAAGTGAAGCTTACATTGGGCAGCGTGTAATACTTTCCGTTTCCCAAAGAGTTTCTGCAGCAGCAGAGAACTTGCTATTCTTGGATCCATTTGATGACACCTTTCCGAGCATACATGAGTATACGTTCACAATGTGAGTATTCTGCAAACACACTCGAGAAGTGAAGCTTGTACTATCCAAATCCCTAATAAAACATTGTGCTTGAACAGCTCTCATCTGATTGGTCATTTAAAAAAAAAGATTATTGCTTCTTCCCAATCGCTATATGTGTCGAGGATGAATTAATTCTGTGATATATTAAGTTTAGACATTTTCAAGTATGGGGATATGAATGGTCAGTTATAGGCTTAGAGTTGTATATGAAGTCAGGCTTTGCTCCCACATATTACCAACATCAATTGTCTTGGTTATCATTCCACAAATGGCCTGGTGGGTGTTATACTTATCCACAGAAGTTTTTCATACATATTCTCCTATTAAAATTGTAGTATTTGATTGCAATAACTTCTAATAAGGTTTTTGCGGAAAACAGGATCCAACTTATTGAGTTTCTGATATCAGACTACTTAGTGAAGTGGTCAAGCCATGAAAGCTTTGACAACAGTATGTATTGTTTCTTAGTTCCTCAGAGTCTTATATCTCACTTCTGATTCAGCATTTTCAAGTTTCTCAATCCTTAATTTACTACACCAAGTAGAATAAGGGGATTGCAGCTAAAAGATCTTTTCTGAAATAGTGATACCAATGCATCATTGACTATCTCTAACTGGCACCAAAATGTCCCTCATATTGGTTGAAGTAGTCCAAACCTGAAGCATTAAAAGGCAACCGGGAAATGACAAAAGATAATGATTTTGCAGTACTCTTTGAAGAGTGGTTGAGATCAGTTCTCCATGCAAAGAAAGCTCTACAACTGATCGAAAGCAGAAATGGGCTTTACGCTTTATACATGGATCGTGTCACAGGTAAACTGGTCAAACAACTAGGTCAGATCCCGACATTCCAGAATCTCAAACTGGATATTCTTGATGACCTATTGCACTGATTACGTCTCAGAAGCTTGAACCTGATCAACAAGCCAGGTTTTGTTAATAGCTATTTCAGAAACTTCTCGTATGGAACTCTAGTTTTATGAATTGAATTAGTCTTACCTGATTAAGAAAAGATCAGAGTCATATAAAGTCATAGACCTAGATGTTGAGGCATGATTTTTTTGATTCTAAAGAACTTGGCGAGTCAGGAAAAACAAGACCCATTTTTGTCCAAGCTCAGCTTTTATGATATGACTAGAATTTAGATACAAGTTTGTACAGCTCTCTTCTCCATCAAAAGCATGTCTTTCTTTTGTAGAGCTTTGGTATCCGACAAGGACACGAGTTGCTTTTCAAGATGGGACATTTTCTCTCTCGCTTGTGTATGTGATATATTTTCTTCTGTTTTCCCGTCATGATCCTTTTGCTTACCTTAAAACCATGAAACAAGAATTTTACTCATTAAACAGAATTCAACATTTAGCTAACATTCAGTTTCATCTGTATCTTTCAGCTGCTCACAACAAGATTACCACGTTGTAAAACTCGAGAATCCATTGAACTTGTAATGGGGAAAAATGACATGTGGACATTTCCTTTATTAGAGCCCTGACCGCCAGTTTCCCTTTAAAAGGCCGAAACAAGGCTGTTTTGTAAGCTAAATCTGGCCAACTTTATGATGGACATAACGATCATATGTGTCCCGTACGGCCAAGTTCCATATGATCCCATATGATCGAGTCTCAAACGGTTGAGTCTCATATGGTCGAGTCTCATATAATCAATATAATGATACAACGACCTCATCTAATGATAACATGTCGAATGACATACAGTAGTGTCCCAAAGTCCCCAACTTAGCAAGTTAAATATGAAATATTTTCATATTCCTTGATAAACATGGAGCCTTTTCATATTACTAGTAGGCAATTACCACGTTTTCTTCAAAAAAAATTAAATTGCTTTTGTGTAAAAGTGATTTTAAGAGGTTGTTTCAAATCTTAAATAGATAGCAATATTGCATTTAAAAAATGTGGTTCTAAAATGAAATATTTATAAGATCATGACCAAATGATATATAAATGTTTTATGTTTGATAAAGATTATTTGATTTGTCAAAAACTTTAATTTTGGGTTGTCATATAAAATTCTCTTAGAAGTGTACATTTAATTGTGTATGTAAGACCATGTTTTAGGAGATGTATTTGTACATGAGATATTGTTTGTTGAATTGACCTTGCACCTTGTTGATAATAATAGAAAACGTAGTCGATTCTTAAAAAAAGCAATTCTAACTTCGTCGTTTATAAAATACATGCACTTTTGTATGAGGGTTATTTGTAATTCTACACGCTTTCCACATTGTCTAAGGATTTTTATACTCCTTTCTCAAAATTCAACACTCATAGCCTCCTCCCCCACCACCACCTCCTCCTCATCCTCCTCCTCCCCCTCCTCCGAATCTTGACAACAAAAATAAAAATTAAAAAATTTGAAGATCTCCACATCTAACAAGAGTTCTACACCTGAAACTCTCCACATCTGACAAGAGTTCTACACCTGAAACTTCTTCAGGACAGCTGAACATGATGAATCAGAATGATTCACCTTCTCCTGAAGAACCAAAAGAATATTCTTTATCTCATATCATTGCATAGTCCTAATCCTTCGTATGTATGTCTGATTTCCATGCTCCCAGATTGAACTACTATAGCTTCATAGATGTATCTGTAGTGTTCAAACCTGGTTGGATACTGTTGTGTGGAGAGATAACGATTCTTTATCTCCCATGGATTTTCCATCCATTTTTTATCATCAGATTCAATAATGAAGATTGTTTCCTCATATATACTGTTAGAGATATACTGTTCTGGTGTCAAGAGACAGATAAATCACATCATCATTATTCTATAAAAGAATAGCATATTCAAAGGTTTTAGTGATTTTACGGCTAGTGAAATCAAATGTTTCAATTTTATAAATTGTTTCGGATTTTACCTTAGGTATAGTCCATTTATCTAAGGCTTCTTTTACATCTTGATATGCAATGAGTTCGGTTACCTCAGATGTGGTGGCTACAGTATTAGCTACGGATGTTACAGATGCATAGCTGAGTTCAGACATGTGTGTGTATGACCATGTATGCATAATGTAAAGGCTATTAAACAGATTCGTATCAATTAGGACGGTGTGTCCCTGCTCACTTTGCTTTCTGGTGTAAAGATTTAAGGTTGTCAGAACTTTAAGATGAATCCTAAATAGGATTGCAAAGGGAGAAGATTCTGGTGGATAATCATAGCCACGGGATTGAACTCGCAATTCAAGAACTTTGGCTAGATTGCTGTCAGACAGCGCAATACTTAAATTTGGATCTATATTAAAATAAACGTGTCCATGAGATACACTAGTCTATATGGCTCCCATAAAGAAAGCTTTCCAATTCAGACACCTACCATCTCTAAGGGTGCACTGTATGTTGGTGTTCTAGCCTAATAGAGTTAAAAGTTTTAATGCAATTTGTACTAATCCTATATGTACATATTTATATTTTTGCATGAACGGATGTAAACCATGAATATGCAACAGATAAATCACATCATCATTATGCTGTAAAAGGAGGGTTTATGGTTTAGGGTCCAGTGCTCTTAAACCGTACGTTTTCTTTTAATTTAAGAAGTAGTTGTTCATGAGACCATGTATGTACTAATATGAACTGCATATAACCATTACTATAAGTTCTACTAGTCATGATCTTGTTGCTAACTCGAAGACACTCAATGTATAACTATTAAGGCTGAGGAAGCACTCACTGTAGACTACAGTAAGTCTAGGAAACAATCAATGAACACTGAGTGGGACGTCACCCAAGTCGCGTCTGGGTAAGGTCCATTGAGCAGAGATTACGTCTGGGTAAGGTCCATTTAGCAGAGATTGAGTCTGGGTAAGGTCCATTGAGCAGAGATTGCGTCTGGGTAAGGTCCATTGAGGAGGAGGAGGAGGAGGAGGGGGAGGAAGAGGATCATTTCTGTGTCCAAAGAAGAAGAAGAAGAAGAATATCATTTCTCTACCCGAAGAAGAAGATCATTTCTCCTTCTCCTTCTCTTTCTCGTTCTCCTTCTCTTTCTCCTTCTCCTTCTCATTCCCCTTCTCATTCCCATTCGCCTTATCATTCCCATTCTCCTTCTCCCTCATCTCCTTCTCCCTCATCTCCTTCTCCCCCATTCTCCTTCTCCCCCATTCTCTCCCCCATTCTCCTTCTCCCCCATTCTCCTTCTCCCCCATTCTCCTTCTCCCGCATCTCCTTCTCCCCCATCTCCTTCTCCCCCATTCTCCTTCTCCCCCATTCTCCTTCTCCCCCATTCTCCATCTCCCTCATCTCCATCTCCCTCATCTCCATCTCCCTCATCTTCTTCTTCCTCCTCCTCTTCTTCCTCCTCCTCTTCTTCCTCTTCTTCTTCTTCTTCTTCTTCTTCCTCATCTACTTCTTCTTCTTCTTTGGACACAGGAATGATCTTCTTCTTCGGACACATGAGTGATCTTCTTCTTTGGACACAAGAGTGATCTTCTTCTTCGGACACGTGAATGGTCTTCTTCTTAGGACACATGAATGATCTTCTTCTTCGGACACATGAATGATCTTCTTCTTCTTCGGATACAGAAATGATTTATAGTGTTGTTACTCTTTCTTTTGTTCTTCTTATTGGAAGTTGGGGAAAAATTATCTAGGTTTAAAAATCAGGACTTTTTGTTCAGGGGTTAGTAGAGAATCTTTTAGTATTTGATTGTCCTCTTTATGATTATAACATTCTGCATGTCTGAATTGTTTGATGTTTGTGATAGATGCTTTTAATAACCATATGAATCTATCGGCTACTTGAAGGATTCAAGTAGTTTTTAAGGACTACTTGAACCCTTCAAGTAGTCATTTTAATTATAGCAGTAAGTATTTGAAGGGTTCAAGTAGTTTTTATAACTACTTGAACTCCTCAAGTAGCCCTTGTTGCAGTAGCAAGTAATACATTAAACAAACAACTACTTGAAGGGTTCAAGTAGTCAAAACATATTACTTGAACCCTTCAAGTAGTCAAATTTTTTGTTGCCACCAATTTATACAGAGAGTATGTAACTACTTGAAGGGTTCAAGTAGTATTTCATGACTACTTGAACCCTTAAGTAGTCATTTTGTTTCATGCAATGATTTATACAGAGAGCATGTGACTACTTGAAAGGTTCAAGTAGTCAAAAAACACTACTTGAACCCTTATAGTAGTCAAATCATTTGTTGCCGTCAATTTATACAGAGAGCATGTAACTACTTGAAGAGTTCAAGTAGTATTTTATGTCTACTTGAACCCTTCAAGTAGTATTTTATTACTACTTGAACCCTTCAAATAGTCATTTTGTTTCATGTAGTGATTTATATAGAGAGCATGTGATTACTACAAGAAATATGACGTTCAACATGGTTAAAATACAAGAGTGTTAGTCCACTCTGGTTAAAAACTCAAAACAACAACAGATTTTAGGAATCAAGTAAAATCTATTAATGTTAAAAGTAAAAAAAAACGGGACTTCAAATTAAAAACCTTAGTTGCTCTTTTTCAACCTAACCCTTTAAATTATTGGATACTTTTATGATGCTGGGAAGAAATTTTCGACATCCATGCTGGGCTTTTGTGGTTCTTAGATTGCATTTGGAGCAATATGGGCCACATAAAACTCAGCAGGTAGCAGGTTTTTTTTGTTCACCAAATACGCAGTGGGTTCACCAAATACGTTCAAAAGAATAATTCTTGGAGGGGTTCACTAATTGCATAGTGGGGTTTATCAATTACGTAGTGGGGTTCACCAATTACGTAGTGGGGTTCACCAAATACGTACAAAAATATAATTCTTGGAGGGGTTCACCAATTACGTACTGGAGTTCACAATTATGTAGTAGGGTTCACCAAATACGTACAAAAGAATAATTATTAGAGGGGTTCACCAATTACGTACTGGGATTCACTAATTACGTACAAAAGAATAATTCTTAGAGGGGTTCGTCAATATATATTGGGGTTCACCAATTACGTACTGAGATTCACCAAATACGTACAAAAGAATAATTCTTTGAGGGATTCACCAATTACGTAGTGAGTTTCACTAAATACTTACAAAAGAATAATTTTTGGAAGGGTTCAGAAATTACATAGTGAGGTTCATCGATTACGTAAGGGGTTCACCAACTACGTAGTGGGGTTCACCAAACATGTAAAAAGAATAATTCTTAGAGGGGTTCGTCAATTACGTAGTGGGGTTCACCAATTACGTACTGGGATTCACAAAAAAAATTAATTTTGGTGAACCCTAAAGAATTTTTTGTACAGTACTACGTATTTGGTGAACCCTTAAAATCTAATCGCCATACGTAATAGGTGAATCGCCTATTTTTAGCCCCTAAACGCCATCCTGAATGTGCCAATCGTCATTGTCAAAGCCAATCGTCAGCTTATTGCTTCTACTCGCCTCTTTCAATCTCCAAATGTCATGTTGAAATAGGTGATCACCAATCTCCCTCCCAATCGCCACTTTTTTGCTCCTAATCACCATTCTTCACATTTTCCTTTAAAATGGTATTTTTGTAATTATTTACGATACACCAGGAAAATCATTGATAAAAATATAAAAAAACAGATTATTTCAATGCAAACATTCATGATACCCACTTACTTTATGAAATTAGATTGGATTAATTAAGGATTCCCGAAACAATTGAACAATTAATCATAAACTCGATAAAAGTTATCATTGATAATGTTGTTGTGCTTTTGTGACAAGTATCGAACGAGATGGGTTTTCATCAAATATAATTATATGTCGTGATATTATGATAGTCGGTAAATCCTATTTTTCAATTTGATGAACATGTATAACATTTAAGGTCGGATTCTACTGTTAAATTGAGCATATCAGCTAAAAAGTTTGAAATTAAATATTATAATTTTAAATTTAACCTTTTGTTTTATAATAATAACCTCATAATTGTTGGAAAATAACCTTTTATGTTTTAACTAATTGATCTCTATAAAATTAAATTTAAAATCAAACCTTATTTTTTATCAAAATTAACCCCAACATTAAAAGACCCCTTCCCCTTATTCTCAAAAAATCGATACCCAACACTTCCCCCTCTCTCTCAACACTTCATTTCTATTCACTCAAACTGTATTCTCCTTCTTCTTCATCTTCATCTTCATCTCTTTCTTCATAGCCTGAAATCCATCAAAACCTTACCAAATACGTTGCAACACACGAGTCAAACCCGCGATCTTACATTGAACACATCCCTTGTAACACACGAGTCACAACCCGCGCCAAATCCGTGCCAAATCCCTCCAACCTGCGACCCCAAACCCCATATCCTTCTAATATTATATTTTTCACCAATAATGGCTAGAGGGAAATAATCCCTCCAACTTGCAACCAAGTTCAAGCTTGAATGTCTCGAAAGGATCGTACGATGCCATCGGTTATGGGGTGAAAAGATTTGGTCCAAAGAATCAAAATCTTAGTAGCCTTATTCTTCATTTTCTCCAACGAAGTAGATATCTCACCCAAACAAACAAGATGTAAGTTTTTCTTTGAATATTTTGAATTTTATGTGCTATATTGTTAAAACACCTATTATATATTTGATTCGTTCTGCAAATTGGGTGTTTTTTACGTGATGATTATAGAAATGTATGGTCGTTGGTAGAAATCTATGTCTTGGATGGAAAGTTATAGTATTTTCATGAGTGCCGATAAAGTGTTCGACGAAATGTCATAATGAATTATATGGTGTATTTTTTTCATTGTCCGTAAGGTGTTTGATAAAATTTCATATTGAGGTTTATATTATATTTATATGAATGCCCGTAACATGTTCAATGAAATATTATATCCCATCCAAGGATAAAATGTAAGTTTCTTTAACAAAATTTTTTGTTGTTATATGTTATATTGTTAAAATACCAAATAGATATTTGAATCATTTTGAAAACTGGGTGTTTTTTATGTGATGCTTATAAAAATGTATGATTATTGGTAGCGATATATTTTTTGGATAAAAAATTATAGTATGTTTATTACCCATAAAGTGTTCTACGAAATGTCACAATAGGGATTATAGTACATTTTTCTTCATACACATTTTCACTGAGTCATACTAAAATTCTGGTTTCTTAGGCTGAGTTCTATGATATTGGTATTCGTTGTTTTGGGAACACTACACTAGTAGCTCGAGGGTACAGTAGCCTTCTTGAAAATGTGAGAAGGAATGTCGATGCCTCCGGGTTTAAGTCTGAGCCAAGCCAATTTTCTAGACTGAGAGTCTTTAGGTCTCTCCATTTAGCATAAAGGCCAGAGTGTCTAACGAGAATCTCACTACAATAAACAAACTTAATCAAAATTTGGTCGTGATGGTGTGTCAAATTTTGTTAAATTAATGTGACTACTACCTATCTTCTAATCTTTTCTCAAAAATATACTCCACTAAACGATCATCTTTCACTTCTAATGGGTCCTGCAACGTGTATGGATCCACTTTAATACCTTCTTGTTGCGTTTAGTAATCGGTTTACCCTTCAAATAGGGTGAACTGATTAGAGGATCATCTCTCCTCTCCCCAGTGCTACGTAATTTCATCGGAAATTGGCTTTCGGTAGACTCGGACAAGACTTGTTTGCCCTACCAAAACACAGCCCCAAGTAAGGTGCTAGATTAATAGTTAGATTATACATGTTATATATATAGAAAATATGAAATACAAATAAACTAAATAAAATACCTTTTGACGTCCTTTAGTTGTTCCAGTCATAGATGATTTCCTGACCAATAGCAGGTCAACGAATGCATTGTTTGAAGCATCCAGCTAGATGCACATTTCATCATTATCACCTTTATATAAAGGTGATGAAGAGACCAGTAGCTCTTCTTCGCGGGAAGGACTATTATCCTCATCAAAACCTCCTTGTTCTTTACCTTGAGTCGGAGTAACGCGAGGCTCATTGTATTGGGCTCGAGACTTACCAGTGTCCCGTTCCAAAATACTCACCAATGTTGTGCACATATTCTCTTGGACAGCCATCATATTTCTTTGCACCTCCATTAATTGTGAAATATCGACCCTCATGGAGCTGAACTCCGCCTGAAGAGCGATCACTTGTGCAATTAAAGTACCTAACATGATGGCTTGCTCTTCAGGTAGATCTGCACACACGTCCTCGCAAATGTGTTTACGCTCGTGGTCCTCCCGAACCTCGCAGTTGCCCGGAACAACTTGCGCGGTTGTATCAATCTACATAATACAAATATATGTGAATTAATAATAATTCATCAATGGTAATATAACCAACCAAATTTGCAATATTTTTAAATGCTTACCGTACAACTTTTAGGCCAAGCTTCTCCTCCCCTTGATTTTATAAAATAAATCATTTTTGCAACGGCCCTGTCGTTCCACCTTAGCGGAGAAGGCTAGTTCAAGTCAACATCGTTGGCAGCACATGCCAACTTCTCCAGATAAAACAGTTGCATCTAAATGAACTTATTAGTGTGTGTGTGTGTGTGTGTGTATATATATATATATATATATATATATATGCTATAGTGCGAAAGTAATACCAATGTACACTAAATATATTACTTGTATAAATAACAAGCATCTGGTAATGCTATGGTGGTGGTTGTTTTGATACCTCGCGACACCGTCCACAAAATCTTTAAAACAAGCAGAAGCCCAATTCTTCTGTTGGATGATCGAGGGTGACTTCATAACGTGCAACCATGAATGACTGACGATTGGTTTTGATCGAGGAGATAACAAAACCCCAAAGTGTACAGCACAAACGCTTTCCTCTAGTAGTCATCGTCAGTCTCCCCAATCAAGATTTTCGACAAGGCATTCACCGGAATGTCACCTTTGGCATTCACCCACTTCTCCTATAGATATTTTATCTTGATCACATCACCCTCGAATTTGATCTCCTTCCCACCGTCAAAGATGCCCAGTATAGAAGTCACATCATTTTTCGTGACTTTGAATGTCGACCCATGGACATTCAACGTGCAGGTGGCTGGATCGAAGTAACCTAATAGTTGCTTCAAGAAGTTCCTCTTCAGCTTATGGCATTTAATATCCAACAACCCTCTGAATCTCATCTCCACTACCGCTCTCCTCTTCCCCTCATCAAAATTTACAACAAGATCCGCAAATTTCTCGGGTGTACAGCGTGTGAGCAACTTCCATTTAGAGGTAGGCCTTCTCAGATTACTAGGACCTGGTTATTCCGCTCCGTTTTCAATGGCATGGATTTCATTCCCCTTCAAATAATTGAGTTTGGCTTCCTCCGTCATACTTTTTCACTTTAAAGTTAGATCTTTTCATGTCTGCGTATCAGAAACTCAATTAAATTACAATCAAAATTTATCAATTTCATGTTATAATGTAATGTTTTTTTAAACATACTTACTTCATGACCACTAATCTTTTCACCTGACGCCCACTTTTAGCACATTCGTTCGCACTGTTTTAGTTTTAAGCAACCACGTTAACATTGCAACCCTTTATATGAAAATATGTAACATTAATTTGATGATCTCATTAATTACTTACAAGTATACAAAGAAACCCATTTGTGCCTTCTTCACATCAAAATTTATGTTAGCCATCTATAATATATGTTTGTATAATCAAATTTAGCCATATGATAACGTCTTCTTATCATTATTATCCCTGAGACTATTTATAATGGATTGAACATCATCTAGTAAAAATGCTAAAATGGCATACCAATGTTATGTTCTTATATATCTCAACCCCTATTATGTTATTAATCAATTTTATGCAATGACTATTTGAGATAATGAATTAATTGGAAGTGACATATATCAACAATCTTAATAGATGATAAACATGATGTGTAAAGAATTTAAAGAATGTAAGAAACTTAGTTGATCTAGTTGCAACATGCTATTCTCCAAGTTTTTTCATAATTTATCATGTTAAAAGAATCATATTAGTAAATTTCCACCACATATGTAAGCTAGTTAAAAACTCAATAGATGTCCAAATCTCTATAATCATATAAAAACGACGATCATGTAATTCTCTTTAAAGTAAGACTTTTCCTTTTATTTGCTTACTTGAAGGATAACATGTACAATGGTACTAATCTAATAACAAACATACATATGAAATAACTTAGTTTCCATGAAAGAAAACAACCTCCAGTAATATCTCATTCAAACTACAATATTCCATATAGAAACGTGAAAAAGGCAAAAAAATGAGAAACTAGTCTACCACATAGCAAGTTCCATTTGATTAAGTAAATCCAATTCAGGCTAATGATATTGAGACAAAAATTCTTATACGAGTTCACATTCCATAAGTAAATGACTACCAACTTTCTCAATGCCGACAAGTCTTTTCTATTGATGACCAATAATCAAGAGGTTTCACCTGCAAAAAATAAGGAGACACTTTTATAATTGGGTGAAAATACAAGCCATGACAATACTGTCCATCCCAACCAATAAGTTGAAAGGCACAAGATACCAAAAGTATGTTCTAGACAATCTAAAAATATAAAACTCATTTCATTGTAGAGGGACCCAATAAGATGTTTTTCTATTCACTGTCTTTATCTAGTTGGAATCCCTGACAGGCACTACCACAACCCTATAAAGTCTCTCTCTCTCTCTCTCTCTCTCTCTCTCTCTCTCTCTCTCACACACACACACACACACATCTTCATTCTCTAGCTATCTATCTTCTTGAAAGCAGATTAAGAAGAACTAAAAGAAAGCAGATGTTGGCATACCCTTTTTGAAAACAACATACATAGTTAATTTACGGACGACACAAATTATGGAGTATTCTTCGGCAAGTATAATATGGTGAAATTTAGTCACTAAGAATCCTTATGGAATTAAATAAACATATAATTGTTTAAAAAATTCAAATAACATGTGCTACAATAGTGGCAACTTGGCATGATCAATAAGCTTGATTTTATTGGAATGACAATATATGTGCCAGAAAAAGTGAAATATCATATATCACTATATTCATGCTGCTACTACCTTCTCAGTGTCAAATATAAAAGTAAACGCTCATCTTACTGAGTTTACATCTATTTTAACTACCTAAATAGGATAAGACAAGGATAAGAGAGTGTATTCTTCCTCTTTTAACAGCAAGACCTTATAGAAGTTGCATTTGAACTATGCAATGTCTGATATCTCACTCATCTATTTCATTTAATTATTTCTATACAGAAAAGCATTGTAAAATGAGGTATCAAGTAAAATATTATTGATATTCAGAAAGCTGAATAAACACAGAAAATTCAATTAGAACAATTCGTAGTCAGTTATGTCATCCATATATAGTTAGCCATAACTTGAAACACTGTAATTAAGCATCTCCAAAATTCATTCAAGCAGATTTTAATCGTTTAGAATCAACTGAGACATGAAGAAATTAATCGCGTGCCCTAGTTTTCAGAATCAACTCAGATATTAAGCATCTCCAAAACTCATTCACGTGCCCTAGCTTTTAATCATTCACGAAGGGAGAAAAACACATATTGCAGACTAAAATTAACAAAAAAAAATAGGGCAGTGAGAGAGATTGAAAGAAGAGCATACCTTTCTCGTGCCCTAGCTTCAGGCCGTGAAGGGAGAAACACACTTTATCCAGAAACCAGCTATTTCACAACCATAGTGCCTTAAGCTGAAAGAGAGAAGAAGAGAGAGATAAAGAGAGAGAGAGAGATATCACCGACGATAGAGAGGGAGAAGAGGAACTGACCATAAACCCAGAAAAATAGAGAACCAACGATGGAGAGATATGCTGGAAATTGGGGTGGAAATCGTTCGTGACCTAGAGAAGAAAGCTTAAGTTTCTAAGCTTCAATAAAGCTTCCCACGAAGAAGAAGTGGAAAGGAAGCTTTGGTGGGTGAAAGCTTCCAAAGGAAGCTTTGGTGGGTGATCGGTTAAGCAAGTTCAAACCCCTTAAATGCATCCAACGGCCTGGATCTACCTCAAAAGATCCGATGGCCTACGTTTAAGCATCAATGCTGGGAGAGAAACTTCCAACATTGAAGTTTGACCCTAAATTATTTACTTCTCTCTTTCAATAAAAGAAAGAGAACTAGGGTCCTGAAGAATGGAGAAAACACGCAGCCTCATCGCCACATCCACGGCCTTGTCGCCGCCGCCGCCGCCTCTGTTTCGTCACCACCACCACTGCTCTCTCTCACTGGTGCTCACTCTCGCCGATGCTCTCTCTCTTTGGTGCTCTCTCTCGACGTGATTTTACTCATGTTGGTGCTCTCTGTTGTGGTCTCTCTCTGTTGTGCTCTGTGTGTGTGTGTATGTGTGTGTGCGCGTGCGCGCTTGCTCTCAGTCGTGGTACCGTGGATCTTGAACCTGGTAAGTCCGTCGCCACTGTGTCGTCTTCTCAGGCTCACCTTGCCGCGTCTTACTCTCTGGCTCACCTGAAGGTACCTCTTTCTTGATAGGATTATGTATCCCTGGAAATTTTAATCGGTGATTTGGGTGTGGGAAAATTAAACATTCTCTCCATATTTACGAGAAACGAGTTCTGTTTGAATTCCAAATCCACCATTAGTGTCGAATTTGCTACTAGAACATTACATGTCCGTCTAATTTCTTCATTTGCATATCGATTTAAGCATTCTCATACTGAAATCAAACTATTCCTCCTATTAAAATAAACAAACCTTTTCCTTTCCTTGGTCGAGGCATCGTCTTCGTTGAATTAATGGGTTTCAATCATGTGGAATGTGGTTACAGGTAGAAGAGAAATGAGTCTATGAAAAATGATGTTTCTGATGTGATTGAAGGGCTTGAAAGTTTTCAAGATCCTTGTTGGTTATGGTATGTTCAACCTTTCATATTTTAGTGTATTTTTATGTTAAATTAATTTATCGTTATATGAACTATAGAGATAAGGAAGATTTTAACTGTGGGAATTGACAATCTGAAGCTATTTGGCATGACTTTCTATTGAGATATGCTTCGGCTGCTGTGAATTTAGAGTCTCTGAATTTGGGTTTCTGTTCAGAGTTCTATAAGTCTTAATGGGTAGTTTCAAATTCATACAACTTTCATTTGATTTTGGGTCTAATTTTCGGTAGATGTTTTTGCTGATTTTTTATGGATTTTATCTGCAACAATCTGATTTCTTTGTATTGACAGGGTACTCCATTTTGACATTTTGACAAAAAATCATAAGGTTGTTTAAAGCCTGATGGCTTATTTATTTGATAATATATTCCATATTCTCAAATCATCTATTGTGAGCTCCCCAAAGCAAAATACAAATTGGTATTCTTGTTAAGATAACGCTTTGGGGAGGAGGGTCAGATGGGATATCATAGCAACAATATTAACTATAATTATCATGTTGACTGCTAAATAAGGGATCTTGTTTACCTTCTCCTATATTAGGTGCTAACCATATCAAAACTTTGATATTACTTCTTCGCTCTCTGTTATTTTTTTCTTTCTAAGAGTCCTCAGTTCTAATAGCTTATTATATAACTTTTGGGTGGGGTTGATACTGGTAAGTGGTATGGCGACATGCACTCTCATAGAACTTCTATCAATGTGGAACTTGACAAGGATATATGTTCAACTTTGCAACATGCTATCCCCAGAGGCTCTTCAACTTACACTTGCTCGTTACAAATGGGGTCTAGTAAGCTCTTTTCTCTGGTTAAAATTTTAGTATGTGAATGCCATGAGATGTAGTTGTTCCTAAATCAGATTGTTTCAATCCAATTTTTTTATTATTAATATCTTAAAAATCATGTTTCTTTAAGTATATCAATCTAAATCTTTTCATTATGATGATGATGAATGATGGTTGATGTAAGATACCAACTTCAAATTGTGCAGATATTCATCGCGATGTTGGTCGATAACTTTTTGTATACGATTTCAGCGTATCGTTCTCATTTCTCTCAATCAATTAATTGGTCAGGCATCCGGTATTACTTGAAGGATGGGAAAATACACAAGGTACGCCAGCTACACTATTACTCACTCTAGATTCTTACGATGTTGAACAGCATCTGCATTCTTTATTATTGTCAAGTTTCTAAAATATTGTGTTCATGAATCTGTTATGCAGATAGAAAGAAGCAAAGGCATGGGTCCAGTTTATACAGACCTAGGAGGTCAGAATTTGTATGGGAAGAAAGGGGCATCTCCAAAAGTTTCATTTCTCAGCTCATTGGCTAAAACTTTAGCACAATGGCGTCAGCCTAAGAAATATGATATTTTGGAATTGGCTGGAAACCATGATGATGTGATGGTGTTCGTTCTTGTTCTATTTCTATATTTCATGGAGGACTTAGGGTTTCAGTTTGTGATTAGTGTCTGGATTATGTGCTCATCACTACATTCATTCATCTGAACAGTTAGGTTATTCTTTTGGGGGTTTTTTTCTTTTATTTATCCTCATTCAAATGTTTTCGTTGAAGAACAGAACATCGAAGATGAGAGAGCCCTGATCCTCGCCTCAGCCATGGCAAATAATAGAGGGATAGGTTGATGATTGAAGCTCAATGAAGAACCAATCTAGTTATGTTTGGTTCACACGCATCAAGCTTCTTCGCCCTACTACACCCTTGTTCTTAGCCAAGTTTATAGACTCATCACCACTCAAGGTTTGTGTTTACTAACACTCTCGTTGTCCTTGTCTTTCTGATTTTTCTTATGAGTCAACACATATAACTAAATTGTTGAGTATAATTATATTTTCATTTGAAAGATTTATGTGAAAAGAAAAAAATTAGAATAATGAAAATAAGAATACATCTTTTCTATCATTTTTAATTTCTGAGGTACAAATATATCGTAATGATTGATTTGAAGAAGAAATTTTCTGATTTAGGGATATCGGTTTTATTTTTCAGGCATAATAAATGGCTTGTGGGCAAAGAAGCAAGCAAAGATGAAGAAAATCCAATTAAATTCAGACGGGAAGGAGACTGAGAAGTTGGGTAAGGATTCAGACGGGTTATAGGCAAATAAGCAAGTAAAGATGTGTTTGTTGGTTCTATATGTAGGTATAAAAATGCATTAGAAAGTTAATTTCTCTTACTCAAGTATATTCTTTTACAGAACTGTTATTTAGTGCAGTATCCCATCTCCTTATAAAGCTCATTTGATAAGGCATACATTTGTGAATAAGAAGAATAATAAACTACTCTCTTTACAAAGAGGTACATCTAACATGTTAAATGATTAGTTTTGTTTTGTCTTTTTTGATTTGTTGTTGATGAAAATGAGTTGCATTTGCTCTCTGAATGCTATAGTCACTATACTGTGCTTTGCTCTGAAACTTGTAGCTGGAAGAAGCGATGTTGAGTATCTTGATTCTGATTTCTAGGACATCTTGTTAAGCTTTTCATTGCCCATTTCTTTATAAGTTTTTATGCTACACGAACAATAAATAGGCAATCTAATGCATGATAATGTGATGGAACAATTGTAGAATAACTCTAAACTTGATAATAACATGCTGAAATTAAAGAATTCTTAAATTTACCCCAAAGTTCTTGAGCGAGTGAAATGGAGTAGTGTAGAGGAACTCAAACGATCTGACGAACTCAGAGGCCAAACTTTAACTAGAACCGGTTCTCTCTCTCTCTCTCTCTCTCTCTCTATATATATATATATATATATATATATATATATATATCCCCTCTCTTTCTCACCCACTCCGCTTCCCATATATATACGTGTTTCCATTTTTTTCATGAAATATTGCTACAACTGGTAGTCCTTTTCTAGAAATGAAGTAAGAATTCTTTACTTACTACATTTCTTTAATTTCATCTCACTAACTGAAATCTTGTACAAGCAGGTACTTTCCAGCTAATGACCCTGGTTATGATATTGCCATTTTCCATTTAGTTGAATCATCTAGTGAAAGTGTTACTTTTATCTTGTGGTTCTATAGCATTCTAGTATAAAAGTAACAGAGATTAATTATAGTTGTCAATATGGACGTTATTATTTTGGGGCTTACTGCTTCCCCCCCCCCCCCCCC